>JABAEC010000182.1:0-36072 GCA_013435705.1 Claviceps paspali | reverse complement strand
CTAACTATAGTTTGCTTTATAGTTCTATTATATATTTATTTTCTAGGCTTATAGTAGGATTAATATAGGCTATTATAGTCTTCTAGTATATACTAAAATTATATTTTAAGATATCTAGAAGAACCCTCCTTATAGTACTAGTAAGAAGCTCCTTAAGTATATAAGAATCTACAATGTTTATTATAATTTCCTTAGTAAGAGCCTAAAGTCTGTTTAATAGCTTATAACTTAGAGGGCTTATTCTACTCTAAAAAACCGCATATTTATTCCTACTAAGCTGGCTTACCCTTAAGGCTGGCTTATTAGTGCTTTAGAGGCACGTCCTAAGCGTTATAAGGCTCTTATTATTATATTTTTTAGTAAGAAGAATAATAGCTTCTATTTCTATTATGCCTAGCAGTAGATAATAATAGTTACAGCTGCCTAGGAATATATATACTTCTCTTTCTATAGTTATATATTATTATTTAGTGTAGGGGGCAATGCTTATGCTAACTATATCTATTAAGCTTATAGTTTAAGTTATAAATAGTAGCACGCTAAAGGGTATTAGGATTTTAAGAGTAGTAATAAGACCTAAGCTAGGTTTGTGGCTTTCTATAGTAAAGTATAGACACCTAAGATAGAGAGCTTTAGCTAGTATAGGGAGCTAGATAACAACGCTCCTTATTTATTCTAGAATAATCTGCCTCCTTTTTCCTAGTTAATTATAGTGGTTGGGATTTCTTATGCTTTATATAGCAGCTAGAATACTATAGGTTCTTTTTAGGGGGAATTTACTTATTATTATATTTAGAATTAAGGAATAAGGCTATAAAAGGGCTGTTAGGGTCTTATAGGTGCTAAAGTTAATTAAGTAGCTGCGCTAAGTATAAGAATGTTTTCTAATCTATATATATATTATACAAAAAATCTAGGTAAGTAAATTGTATTAGTGCCTAAATATTAGAGTTTATCTTCTATAAGTCTAAAAACATAGAATAGCTATTTAATCTCTTTAAAATTAATTATAACTCCTAATGCAAAATCTTATATATCTTTTAGTATTACCTTTATTAAAAAGTAATATATATTATAAAAAGAAGTTATACTTCTTTATCTCCTTTCTACTAAGATTACCTAAATATAAGGGTAGTCTTAGAAAGAAAGTAACTCTATTATTTAATCTATCTACTAGTAATTAAATAAGATATATAGCACTATAAACTCTTTCTAGTATTCTACTAATAACCTAGGTAGTTATACTTTAAGTAAGTATAGTAGGAACTATTACACTAGTATTAGCGCCTTCCTAACTCCTTTTTTTATAGCTTCTCTACTATATATTATATCTATATTCTTATTAACTATTTAATCTAACATTTTATAAATAGAATTTGTTAGGTGTAAGTATTATAGGTCTTCTTTATATATTATATTTTTTAGTCTATTTAAAAGCAGTATATATAGCTATAGATTAGCTAATAATGTCTACCATCCCTCTATATCCTTCTTAAACTTCTTAATATAATCCCTAGATATTATTTTATTAAAGATAACTCTATCTAGCGTATATAAATAATATACACCTATTACCAGCGCCTAGCTATATATATAGAATAGCCTATTCTACCTTATTACTAGCTTCTAATTAGATAATATATTAATTAATCTCTAAACGTTATATACTAAGATAAGTTCCCCTAGTAGTAAAGCATTCTTCTAATAACTACTAGCTTAATTCCTATCTATATAAAGCACTAATAGCTTATAAAAGTTAAATACCCTCTCCTAGGTATACTATACATTGTTATTCTATTATTAAAGTACTCTAATCCTTACTTTAAAAAGGTCTTATAAGTTAATAATATTATCCTAGTTAATTAATCTCTAAGTTAGGAATTCTACCTTAAGAGGCAGAATTAGATCTTACCTATAGAGTAAGTAGAAAGCTAATTTTCTATATAAGGCTTGTATTACTATCTAGTTAGCTAGTAGGGCCTAATCTAGGTATTATAGCTACTTATTATTATACCCTTCTATTTTTACTAGTACTAAGGCTAGTAATTAATGTCCTGCCTTAACATAAGTATTTGCCTTTAGGTTATATCTAAAGGTTTAAATTCCTTTAATACTAATGTCTACTAGAGCATCCTTAAGGTTCCCTTACATCTCTAGCCTATTATTAAAAATAATATATTTAAATACGCTAAACTAGTATATTAGCCTCTTAAGGAACCTTTAGACCATTTTTACATTAGCTTACGCAACTACTTTAGCCTTAACCTAACTAGTAAAGTTGCAATAAGCCTCTAATAGATACTTCTTTCCTTAATTAGATAGTAAATACTATATATTAATATATATTTTGCTTATAGGGTTGCTAGACATTAAGGAGATAGAAGCTTCCTACACTCTCTAAAGAGTAAATTTTTAGCAAATTTTATAGGTTATAAGCAATTTATAAACATCCTCCTAGGCATTTTCCTACTAGTATTAGTCTCTAATTAAATAATATACTATATTACATCCCTTATAACTAAGCTCTTTATATATAGCCTTTACAATTAACGCCTTATTATTATTAGTATTAATTACTAATATTAGCGTTTTTCTATCCCCTTATAGTCTCCTCTAAAGCTAGTCCTTTTTAATAAAGAAATTCTTTACCCTAAGCTATAGATTCCTATATTATTTAGCTAATAGGTCTAATAGTCTCTTAAGGGTAAGTAAGAAGGTAATAATTATATACTACCTATTACTATATTTCTCTATAGGAAAAGCTAAGGAGGTTATTAGATTAAGCTAGAGGTTAATAAAGTCTTTAATATCTCCCTCTATTATTTAATTAGTAGTATCTAATTCTCCTGCCCCTTTATATAATAAGGCGTCTACTACTCTATTTTTCTCCCCTAGAATATAGTAAGCTATAAAGTTAAAAAGCATAATATAACTAATCCACCTAGTAATAAGAGCCCTTAGTATATTATTTACTACCCTATTAATCTAATGTATAAGAACTTATAAATCTATCTCTAGTATAAAGGGAGTCCTATATAAATAGATATAAAGTTATCTAAAAGTATATATAATAGTATAGTACTCCTACTTAGTAGCATTATACTTAAGCTCTAATTCCTACTAAGTCCTACTCTTAAACCTAACTAAATATCTCTTGCCTTTAATAACTTACTATAAAACTGCTTCCTAACTAATACTACTAGTATTAATAGTTAGGATAACCTCTCTATATCCTAGCTCTAAATTAAGTAATATTAGTACTAGTACTATAATTATTAAAGCTTTAAGGTTCTTTATTACCCTTTATTAATTACCTCCCTATTTCTATACTATATCTTTTTATAGAAGGTTAACTAAAGGCTTTATAATCTATATATACTTATTAATCTAAAGGTAATAATAATTAGTAAGCCTAAGGAATAATCTAATCTCTGTTTAGTCTTTATAGGTCTTCTAGTCTAGGATTTTTACAATCTTTGCTTTAGTTAGCGCCTAGCTGTTCATCCTATATATATTGTGTGAGTGGTGACGCGACCTGTGAGGTCAGGCGCGGAAGGGCCGGGACTAGCGCAGATAGGCGCAGGAGCGCGAGATCAGATGGGTATAAATAAGGGCATTTAGGCCCAGGTAGCTTAGAACACGCATGCATCGCATCATTGATGAATTGAGAATGAGAATTCGGACTAGAATTGCAGTGATTGTTATGCGGAATTAAGAGGAACTTATATACAGAGAAGCTGTGTACGCGTTCCTAGTAACCGCAACCACAATATAAGAATCTAAGCAATATAAGGCGTGATAACTAGGATTAGGTAATGTATACCATTTGATTATAAGAGACTTAGAATAACTATAGGGAACTTATTACCCTAGCATCCAAGACTACGATATAAGAAAACCGCTGGCTGCATTAGAAGCTATTCACAAGGGACGACCTCTTATTAATATCCTAATATCTTTAACCAATAATAAGGTTCTGGTTAAAGATACCATTTGATTATTAACATAAAGCATTGGACACACAACTCTTAGTGCCCTAGCATTCCGATTTACAAACATTAGAAGATTGCCGCATCTATAATACCTAAAAGGGAACAACACTAGTTAGGATTGCAATATTACAATATCTTTAACTAATAATAAGGTTCTAATTAAAGATACTATTTAATTATATAAATAAGGACTAAGGACTAAAAAGACTTTCCCTTTTAGAGCCCTTCTTTTGTAGTCTAGGTTTTCCTATATAGATAGGGGCTTTATTAAATACCTATAAAGCTATTCTATACTAAGGACCTTTTAACACAAATAGGGGCTTCGCTAGGGAGTTAATTTAATTGTCTATTAACTTAAAGGCACTATTACTGCTGTAATAAGAACTATTAGTATAAAAAGCTAGGGGACCTCTTATATACCTAAAAAATAGAATAATAATAATTAAATAAAGGGCACTATAAAAACAGAATAAGCATTAGAAAAACATAATTTATATAATATAGATTATTTAATTATAGAAAGCGCTTCTATAGGAAGAGCATGCGCTAGTGTAATAACTAGCATAGTAAAATATAATATAATAGAAAAAAGGGGTCCTAGCATACTAGGGGCTAAGAAAGAATTTTCTACTAAAGGAAAGCATAAAATAATAATTAAAAACAAAGGATTAATTAATTAGAATACTAAAAGCCTAATAAATAAAGAATATATAGTAAATTTAGCTAGGAAGAGAAAAACGCTATAGTAGTACTACACTAATTTAGAGAGGCTAAGGCTAACTCTATGTAAGGGAGACTAACTAGTAACTAGGGATAACACTAGGATCCTTATAGGGGTTACTATTATTAGACTATTCTTTACGCTTATAAAAAGCTACCTACTAATAAGTATAGTTAGTCTATAGATATTTAAAGAATACTTATTAGCGTAAATTACTATAATAAGGAGAACAAAATACACTCTCTTCTAAGCTCTTAATTATTTAATTATACAATACTATACCTATATGTTAGATATGCTTAACTCTCTAAAAGTAAAAAAGGAATTGCCCCTAAAGCAAATATAGAAAAGCAGCCTTTTAAGGACACTAAAAATAAGCATTAATCTTAAAGATAATAAGTTAACTATAAGCCCTAAAGGAGATTAAGTTACTTAAGGCCTATCTAGGGACCTTAAAGCTCCCCTAAAGATATTAATTATAATAAAGGATAATATTAAAATGCTAATAGAAGGGCTTAATAAGGAATCTAGGAGATGCAATTATATTATAATCTATAGACTAGCTAACTCCCTATTTAATAGTGTAAATGTCTTAGAATATATTATTAACTTTAAATTTAAAATAATAGCTCTTAGAATTAATAAGGAGTGTTAGACTAAGCACTTTAAACGCCTAATATGCAAAGAGCTTTATAAGGATATCTAATCTATAGGAGCAGCCTGTAAATAGCTAGAATTTAAGATAATCATCCTATAGTGGTTTAAGGCAATAAACTAGGACCTTATTAAGTCTATGTATAACAGCCTTATTAACCTTAATGCTAAAAGACCTTAGGGAATAGCTAAGACACAAACTTAGCTATAGCACTATAAAGCTTTAATATTAAAAGCTAATCTAAAAGGCTAGAAGAGTATAATCTCTTAGGGAAACTATATTTTTAGGGTACTACTATAGGGTATACTCTCTAGATTTATTAATACTAAAAGGCTTAGTAGAGATAATTTCCTAATAACCCTATATATAGATTTATAGGAGAAGCTAGATAAGTATGTAAGAGTTAGACTTAAGATAGAGAATAGGAATTTAGTCCCTAGGAAACCACCCTTTGTAAAATAGCTTAGGGATTAGATGGTTATAAAAGGAAATTAAGCTAATGCTAGTGTAAAGACCTAGAAAACTCACTTTATAGATAACTTAGACATGCCTACCTACTACAGAGGGCATATCCTAATTATAGATAATATTAAAGATAAGGAGATTGCTAGAGGTATAGATTATATAGATTAAATAGATAACCTTACCTATTAGCTTAAGGAGATATATATATTAGTTATAAAATAGAGTATAAGTAATGTAGATCTATTATACTAGTTAGAGGAAAAGTATAAATAGGACCTTATAATTAACTAATTACTATAGATAACTAATATGGTTTAAGGGCAGGAGATAGTAGAAGACTAATTAATTAATAGGTAAGGAAGAGCACTATACAGCTAGTAGTAAATATAGGGGTACTAAGGGTTAACCTACAATAGGGGTTACAACTAAAGATCTAGTAATTAGGGATATATTAGGACATCCTAGGGCACTTAGTAGAGCTGCTTCTACTATAGAGATACTTACTATAGGTTCTCTACTTACTAAGTCTATAAGGCAGATAAGGCTAGTGGCTTTTATAACTATATATAGAATAAAAAGATTCTCTTAGTTAGGGGGCATCTAGTTGCCCTAATATTCTCTAGTGCTTTTATAAATATAGGAAGTATAATATAATAAGCTGCCTACTTTTAGGCTTCTATCTTCCCTAAGAGTAAGGTGTTTAATAAATTATAAGCTATTAGAGACTCCTCTATAGAGAATCTAAGCAACTAGGAACCAACACTAAAGGAACGCTAAGTTATTAAGTTTGCTGCATTAAAACCTAAGATATAGAAGCTATAGCTAAAGCAGTGAAAAGCGCTAGAAGTAGTAAATAGGGTTATAGTAGTTATAGCCTTCTAACCAGAAATTCCTTCTAATACACTAAAGAGGGCTGCTAAAGGGTAGGTATTAGTAGTAACTAATTTAGCAGATACTAAAATACCTTAAAAGTTAGCATGCTTAGAAGGAAAGCTAAGGAAAATAGAAGAGGAGCTTTAAATTAAGGATAAGTTATATAAATCTGTAAAAGCTAACTATTAGGAAACAGACCCTATCTGCAAATAGATATTAGGGACTTTATATAATAAGATATTTAATAAGAAGATTAGGGTGCCTATTAGAGACCTCTACTACCTTATACCTTCTCTTACTATAGTAGTCTCTAAGAAGAGCAAAATACACTCTTAAGGAATTAACTAAATATACTTTTTTAACCTAAGCATAAAGAATAAGCTAAGCTCTAGTATCCACTCTATAGGGCTATAGAAGAGGATGCAAACTAATAACTATAAAGATTATTTAATTAACGCTATCCACAGCATAAGAGACATAATTAAGGATAAGGAATCCTATAAGCCAACTAAATCTACAGAGCTAGGCTTAATACAATTATATAATATAGACTAAGCCCTTATAGAACTATTGTAGGAAAGGATATAGAATATAGAGAAAGCTTTTAATTAGAAATAAAAGTTACTATACATTAATACCTTAAACATTGTTACTAAAGACTCTACAGCCCTAAAGCCTTAATCCCTTGTAAGCTACCTATAGGAGTTACCCTATCTATAAGTCTGCTTAGAAAACCTAAAGGGAAACTTACTGCCTACCTTAGTTAATAATAGCTTATAAGGAAATATTATTACCTAGAGCTTTATAAAGATTACTAGCCTTAGGATCTATCTAGTAATAATAAATGTTAGTATAATGTCTTACACTAATAGGGCAATTAAGATGTTAGGGGAAGTGTATACTAAACTTTACCTAGGGAACGTTTAGACCCCTATCTACCTCTATATCTCTCCTAACACTATTATAGTAAAATTAATCTTAGGAATGCCTTTTATTTAGATAGCTAGGGCTATGTTTAAATATAGAGATAGAGAAGGGAATATAATAATTAGGTGCTGCTTTAATAATATTATAGTTATATTAAAGGCTGCTAGAGGAATGTAGTAGGAATTTATTATAGGAATAAAGAACTCTACTATAGGTGTCTATGCTATAGATCTCTAGAATAATAATAAACCACTAATTAGGCAAAAGAAGCGTAATAACTATTTAATTAATAAGGCTACTATTAAACGTTACCCCTTTATAGCTTCTATAGCTATGTTTAGGGCACTAAGCTATAATATAGTTAGGCTATTAAGGAAGGGTAACTAAAGTAAGGGTAGTGTAAGCGCTATTCTAGGAAACTTAAAGGATTGTGTGACTTAGGAGGAGCTAGGTGTAGAGCTAGCTAATAATAAAAATCTAGTGCTAATATCTAAGCAAGAGGGATTAATAATTACTAAGTTAGTCTTAAAAGAGGCTGCTTACAAATATTATATATAACTATTACATACTATAAATAATCTCTAGGCTGCTAAAAGCTAAAAACCATTTAATCTATAGGTCTATATACTCTATAAGAGAAAGGGAGTAAAGATTCTGCCTTAGAATAATATTCCCTTAGATAGAACAACCCTAAAGAGAGACCTCCTTTAGAAATTAAAGAAATAGGTAGAAGTAAAAAGATAGCTTAATACCTCTAGGGTGTATAGAAAATACATTACTAGATGGTTTAGTAAGCATCTATAAGGGTTTTGTCTAATAAAAGAATGCTTAGATTAAATAGTTAATAGAGTTTGGAAGCACTTAACTAATATAGAATTAAGTGTTTTTAAGGAGATTATTTACAACTGTAAAGCAGCTTTAGTATAGGATCTATTAGAATATAGTAAAGTTAACCCCCTTATATTACCCCCTTAGGTAATTAAGGTAGTTAACTATAGTATATAGTAAGTAAGGTCTATCCCTATACTACTAGGACTTTAGGGAAAGCTTATTAACTTACTAAAGAAGAAGCTAGAATATAGGCACTTAGAAGAGAGTTATAGATTGTATAGAAACCCCTACTTTCTAGTACTTAAGAAAGATAGAGGAATATAGCTTATTCTATTAGCTATAAAGTATAATAAGGTAATGGTATAGAATATATATATTCCTTAGGGAGCGGAAGCCTTTAGCAAAGACTTTAGTATATATAAAATGCTTAGCCTCTTAGACCTGCTCTCTAGGTATAATTAAGTGGAACTTAATAAGAAAAGCTAAGATATAATAATGATTTCCACAGCTATTAGGCTTCTTTAACTCTATAGACTTTCCTAAGGGGCAACGAATTCTATAGTATAATTTTATAGAACTATAGCAAGGATCTTATTTGATTTAATACCTATAGTCTGCTTACCCTTTTTTAATAATATTATAGTTAAAGGGCCTATAACTATATATAATAGGGAGGAGATTATACCTAGAATATATAGATATATTATAGAATATTTAATTAACATTAACAAAGTGTTGGTTAATGTTAAGCTTGCTAGATGCTTAATATTAGCAATAAAATTAAAGTTCTGCTAGGACTTAGTAGAAATCATTAGGTATATATGTAGGACAAACGGCTGGGCGCTAACTAAAGCAAAGATTGTAAAAATCCTAGACTAGAAGACCTATAAAGACTAAATAGAGATTAGATTGTTCCTTAGGCTTACTAGTTGTTATTGCCTTTAGATTAATAAGTATATATAGATTACAAAGCCTTTAGTTAACCTCTAATAAAAAGATATAGTATAGAAATAGAGAGGTAATTAATAAAGGGTAATAGAGAACCTTAAAGCTTTAATAACTATAGCACTAATGCTAATATTACTTAATCTAGAGCTAGGACATAGGGAGGTTATTCTAACTATTAATGCTAGTAGTATTAGCTAGGGAGTAGTTTTATAGTAAGTTATTAAAGGTAAGAGACATCTAGTTAGGTTTAAGAGTAGGACTTAGTAGAAATTAGAGCTTAAGTACAACGCTACTAAGCAGGAGTGCTGTGCTATTATATATACTTTTAGACAACTTTGCATCTATTTATATAGGACTCCCTTTATGCTAGAGATGGATTTATAAGTTCTTATATATTAGATTAATAGGGTAGTAAATAATATGCTAGGGGCTCTTAT
This sequence comes from Claviceps paspali, assembly GCA_013435705.1. Classification (NCBI taxonomy): domain Eukaryota; kingdom Fungi; phylum Ascomycota; class Sordariomycetes; order Hypocreales; family Clavicipitaceae; genus Claviceps; species Claviceps paspali. Next base: position 26,223 of record JABAEC010000182.1, on the reverse strand, counting down.
TACTAGGTGGATTAGTTATATTATACTTTTTAACTTTATAGCTTACTATATTCTAGGGGAGAAAAATAGAGTAGTAGACGCCTTATTGCGTAAAGGGGCAGGAGAATTAGATACTGCTAATTAAATAATAGAGGGAGATATTAAAGACTTTATTAACCTCTAGCTTAACCTAATAACCTCCTTAGCTTTCCCTATAGAGAAATATAGTAATAGATAGCACATAATTATTACCTTTTTACTTACCCTTAAGAGACTGCTAGATCTATTAGCTAAATAATATAGGAACCTATAGCTTAGGGCAAAGAATTTCTTTATTAAAAAGGACTAGCTTTAGAGGAGACTATAAGAGGATAGAAAAACGCTGATATTAGTAATTAATACTAACAACGATAAGGCGTTAATTATAAAGGCTGTATATAAAGAGCTTAGTTACAAGGGATATAATGTAGTATATTATTTAATTAGGGACCAGTACTAGTAGGAAAATGCCTAGGAGGACGTTTATAAATTGCTTATAACCTGTAAAATTTGCTAAAAATTCGCTTCTTAAAGAGCGTAGGAAGCTTTTATCCCCTTAATACCTAGCAACCCTATAAGCAAAATACACATTAATACACAGCATTTACCATCTAATTAAGGAAAGAAGTACCTATTAGAGGCTTATTGCAACTTTACTAGTTAGATTAAGGCTAAAGCAGTTGCGTAAGCTAATGTAAAAATGGTCTAAAGGTTCCTTAAGAGGCTAATATATTGGTTTAGTGTATTTAAATACATTGTTTTTAATAGTAGGCTAGAGATGTAAGAGAACCTTAAGGATGCTCTAGTAGATATTAGCATTAAAGGAATTTAAATCTCTAGATACAACCTAAAGGCAAATGCTTATGTTAAGGTAGGATATTAATTGCTAGCCTTAGTACTAGTAAAAATAGGAGGGCATAATAATAAGTGGCTACAATACCTAGATTAGGCCCTACTAGCTAACTAGATAGTAATATAAGCCTTATATAGAAAATCAGCTTTTTACTTACTCTATAGGTAGGACCTAATTCTACCTCTTAAGGTAGAATTCCTAACTTAGAGATTAATTAACTAGAATAATGTTGTTAACTTATAAGACCTCTTTAAAGTAAGGATTAGGGTGCTTTAATAATAGGATGATAATATATAGCGTGCCTAGGAGAGGGTGTTTAACTTTTATAAGCTATTAGCGCTTTATATAGATAGGAATTAAGCTAGTAGTTGTTAGAAGGATGCTTTGCTGCTAAAGGACCTTATCTTAGTATATAACGTTTAGAGATTAATTAATATATTATTTAATTAGAAGCTGGCAATAAGGTAGAATAGGCTATTCTATATATATAGCTAGGCGCTAGTAATAGGTGCATACTATTTATATACGCTAGATAGAGTTATCTTTAATAAAATAATATCTAGGGATTACATTAAGAAGTTTAAGAAGGATGTAGAGGGATAGTAGACATTATTAGCTGATCTATAGCTATACATACTGCCTTTAAATAGACTAAAAAGCATAATACATAAAGAAGACCTATAATACTTACACCTAATGAATTCTATTTATAAAATGTTAGATTAAATGGTTAATAAGAATGTAGATATAATATATAGTAGAGAAGCTATAGAAAAAGGAGTTAGGGAGGCGCTAATACTAGTGCAATAGTTTCTACTATACTTACTTAAAGTGTAACTACCTAGGTTATTAGTAGAATGCTAGAAAGAGTTTATAGTGCTATATATCTTATTTAATTACTAGTAGGCAAATTAAATAATAGAGTTGCTTTCTTTCTAAGACTACCCTTATATTTAGATAATCTTAGTAGAAAGGAGATAAAGGAGTATAACTCCTCTTTATAATATATATTACTTTTTAATAAAGGTAATACTAAAAGATACATAAGGTTTTGCATTAGGAGTTATAATTAATTTTAAAGAGATTAAATAGTTATTCTACGTTTTTAGATTTATAGAAGATAAACTCTAACATCTAGGCACTAATACGATTTACTCGCCTGGATTTTTTATACAACATATACACAGATTGGAAAACGTTTTTACGCTTAGCGCAGCTACTTAATTAACTTTAGCACCTATAAGACCCTAATAGCCCTTTTATAGCCTTATTCCTTAATTCTAAATATAATAATAAGCAAATCCCCCCTAAAAAGAACCTATAGTATCCCAGCCGCTACATAAAGCATAAGAAATCCTAACTACTATAATTAACTAGGAAAAAGGAGGCGGATTATTACAGAATAAACAAGGAGCATTGTCATCCAGCTCCCTATACTAGCTAGAGCTCTCTATCTTAGGCGTCTATGCTTTACCACAGAAAGCTATAAACCTAGCTTAGGTCTTATTACTACTCTTAAAATCCTAATACCCCTTAGTATACTACTATTTACAACTTAAACTATAAGCTTAATAGATATAATTAGCATAAGTATTGCCCCCTATACTAAATAATAATATATAACTATAGAAAGGGAAGCATATATATTCCTAGGCAGCTATAACTATTATTATCTACTACTAGGCATAATAGGAACAGAAGCTATTATTCTTCTTACTAAAAAACGCAATAATAAGAGCTTTACAACGCTTAGGATGTGCCTCTAAAGCACTAATAAGCCAGCCTTAAGGGTAAGCCAGCTTAGTAGGAATAAACACGTAGTTTTTTAAAGCAGAATAAGCCCTCTAAGTTGTAAGCTATTAAATAGACTTTAGGCTCTTACTAAGGAAATTATAATAAATATTGTAGGTTCTTATATACTTAAGGAGCTTCTTACTAGTACTATAAGGAGGGTTCTTCTAGATATCTTAAAACGCAATTTTAGTATATACTAGAAGACTATAACAGCCTATATTAATCCTACTATAAGCCTAGAAAATAAATATATAATAGAACTATAAAGTAAACTATAGTTAGCAAATAATTAGAAGGGCTTGCTAAAGGAAGGGAATCTTACTATATTAGAATAATAGGATAAAGGGAAAAGGGTAGTATAGCCTACCTAAGAAGTTAAGACTATTGTAGATAATAAAGTTATAGTTAGATTAGTTAAAGCAACCTTAAAGGTATCTAGGAGCTTATCCTAGGGCTTACTAAGGGACATTGCTATAATTAGAAGCTTTGTAAAGGTATTAATAAATAAAGAGGTTAAGAAGAGAAGGAGAAAAGAGAAGAAGGAAGAGGAAAAGTATAGAAGTAGGAGCCTAGCAGAAGAAAGCGTTTATAAGTAGCCTATTAAGATAAGGTATAAGTTACTAAAGCTATAAAAAAGGGGGTGGGCCCTACTAAAAAGAAGACGTATAAATAATAGGAAGCTACACAAAAATTATTATAAAAATGGTAGAATACAATCGCAGAGCCTAACAAAGGGGTATATTATCTTAACCTTAGTAACCCAATTGCAAATTATAGTTAAGCGTGCTCTAATTTATAGTTTAATTACGTAATTAATAATAGGGAAGCAAGACCCCCCCTGTCCCTTAGCTTTTAAGATAATTAGAGCTTATAAATAGAATCTACAAGATATAACTAGCTCTTAGTACTAAGTGTAAGCAAGCTAGCTTTATATTTTTACCTCCCTAAAGCTTTACACTTTATTATACTAAACCTACCCCTCTTAACTTCCCCTTTCCTTACCCTTCCCTTCCTTTCTTTTCCTTCCCTCTTTTTTAATATATAGAGAGCTTTTAATTATAAGTAGTGCAATAAGCCTACTAGAAAGGCAGAGTAAGGAAAAGGAAGTATTATACTTTAATGGGATTCCTTATACCTTAGAACATATAGTAAACCTCTTATATAACATTGCTAGGAGCTTCTTTTGCCCTTCTAAGGTTAAATAGGTTAATAGACTATTTAATCTTATCTATAATAGTTAGCCCCCTTTGTTCTATAAACAGTATAACTAGCTAAACCTAGGCCTAAAGGTATATTAGAGTATTAAGACAATTAAAAGCTCCTACTTAGCTACCTAGTTCTATATGTAAATAATAGAATCACAATAGGTTAACTACTTAAATAATATACGTAGCTTTCTAATAACTTTAGGGCATATAAAGACTAAAGACAGAAAGCTAGATTAGTAGCAGCTAATCTTAATAGGCAAAATCATTACCAGAGGTATTGAGAACGTTGTCTACATATACAACCATAAGTTCTTAATTTAAGCCACTAAGATAAGCTGGCAAAGCCTTATAGATAAAGTAGGGAAGAAAGCTTTTTATATTAAAGAGGAGGGCATTATTAACATTACCTATAGTATATAATATAACCCTTAAGACCTATATAATAAGATAGGAAAAAAGAGGCTAGTAGCTAGCTTTATTTACTTTCTAAATTACTAGGCTTTGTTTATTTTTAATAGGGTAAGGAGGGTGTTATACTACTTTAACTTATAGGCAGCCCTAAAGATAAATAGGTTCCTTACTATAGTTAGAGCTTAGGGATAGATCTAATAGCTTCTTAACTACCTATATAGATTTAAAGCAATCTATATGCTAATCTAACCACAAAAAGGAGGCTGGGAATATAGCTATGCCATAGCCTTATTCCTTCTCTAGACTCTACACTACTAGGTAGGGTATAGAGCAAAGGATATAAATAATATTTGCAAAGTAGGGCGAAAATAGGTTAAAATTTAATATAAGTAGGTTAGGTTAGCCCTAAAAGACCTAATGTTAAACAATTTTAAGCTATACCTTAAGGATTAGACTTTCTATAATAGAATCTATATTAATAATAGTAGATTAAATAGGATGGCTATAGTCCTATATATCCTCTAAAACCTTGCAGTGAATAAAGTTGTGGTCAGCCTAGCATTAGGCTCTAGAGGCATAAACTAATACTTCTAAGACGTTAGGCCTTCTATAGACGCTAAGAGATTAATAAGGATAATCGCAAAAAGGACTATATATACTAGCAGGGGGGGGATACTAAGTATAAAGAAGCTTAAATACTAGAACGCCTACCTAACAAACAATTAGAGACTATTAAGGTATGTATTCTCTAAGAGAGATAAGCTTATAGACCTATAGAAGATCCTAGCTATTATAATTATAAGCTATAGGGTTAAGCCTAGAATCCTAAACAAAGAGCTGTAAGAGTAGATTTAGAAGAATAAGGATCATCCTAATTAGCGCTGTTCCTAAGCTCCTAAGGATTATAATAGTAAAGGGATCTTCTTTATAGATAAGGATAGCATAGCTTTACTAGCTAACAATACTATCCTAATAGTAGGATTAGTAGCTACTGCTATAAACCTACAATCTAAGCCTCCCTCTTGCCCTAGAAGCCAATTTACCATAGTAAACACTAGTAATTAGAAGGCCCCTAGGAAGCTAAGAACCCTATTGCCCATAGGGGCCCTAAAAACGGCAACTATACTAATGCCGCCTATAAGCGTAAGTTAGGCTACTAGGAGAAGAGAACCACTAGCAACCCCTATAAGGATTATAAGGAGCATAATCAGAGAGGCCTCTGTAGGATTAGATAATCTTCCCCTAGCTTATACGCTAAGGCTAAGAAGATAAGAAGCCCTAGTTATAGTAAAGACTAATCTTCTTTAGTTAGTAGCTGCTGCCCTTATAGATTTAAATATACTACCGCTGCTACCCTTACTACCTATAGAACTTAAGGCCTTAAACAAAACAGTTATAGAAGGTAGCAATCTAAAAAGGGACCTATCTAATATATTGTTGGTCTCTTCAGCACTAGACAGCCCTATAATACCCCCTATAATTACTAGTTTAATAGAAGAGCTGTGTATTAACTAAGAGGCTAATATTGCAAAAAGCCATCTAGAATTTAAGGATAGGGTAGACTAGCTAAGAGCCTTATAAATTAATAGAGAGTTAGCTAGGCATTAGAACAACAACTATAGGGAGCTAAAGGTAAATAGATTAGATATAGCACAAAGTAGACAACTTAGGCTAGCTAGAATAGTAATAACTATTAAGCTGCTCCCTTACTTCTAAGAACTTAATATCCTACAATGCTCTTAGCTAGTATACAACCCTATCTTAAAGACTTATATATTTATTATACCACTATCTATTATAAGCCTAGACTTATAGTAATAAATTAAGGAAGAATATATAAAGAGGGAGCTATAGCTACTCTTATAGGCTAAGTAGAGCTCTAATTGTATAGTAAGGGCAGAAAGGAGGAGCGTAAGAGCAGTGCTAGAGGCATTTCCTAAGGACTTAGAGTTAGAAGTCCTAAGGACTCCTAAGACTCCTAGAGTCTTATATAAATTAAAGAACTTAGGACTTTAAAGGGGGCCTTATAATTAAATGGTTTCTTTCCTTTATTTTGCTTTGCTAGCTATATTATAAGGTTAATATATACAAAATTTTTTTCCCTACGCCTAGAGAGGGTTATATAAGTAGTAACATAATCTATAAGGTTAGGCGCAGAAGGGCTAGGACTAGCGTAGATAGGCGCAGAAGCGTAAGATTAGATAGGTATAAATAAGGGCATTTAGGCCTAGGTAGCTTAGAACACGCATACATTGCATTATTAATGAATTAAGAATAAGAATTTGGACCAGAATTATAGTGATCGTTATATAGAATTAAGAGGAACTTATACATAGAGAAGCTGTATATGCGTTCCTAGTAACTACAACTATAATATAAGAATCTAAGCGATATAAGGCGTAATAACTAGGATTGGGTAATATATACTATTTAATTATAAGAGACTTAGAATAACTATAGGGAACTTATTACCCTAGCATCTAAGACTACAATATAAGAAAACTACTGGCTGCATCAGAAGCTATTTATAAGGGACGACCTCTCATTAATATCCTAATATCTTTGACCGATAATAAGGTTCTGGTTAAAGATACCATTTGATTATTAATACAAAGCATTGGATACATAACTCTTAGTGCCCTAGCATCCTGATTTGCAAACATTGGAAGATCGCTGCATCTGTGATACCTAAAAGGGAATAACACTGGTTGGGATTGCGATATCACGATATCTTTGACCGATAACAAGGTTCCGGTCAAAGATACCATTTAATCATACGAATAAGGACTAAGGACCGAAGAGACTTTCCCTTTTGGAGCCCTCCTTTTGCGGTCTGGGTTTTCCTATGCGGATGGGGGCTTCGTCGAACACCTATGAAGCTATTCCGTACTAAGGACCTCTCAACACAATATACCTAACAATTTCTACTAAGTCCTAGCAGAACTTTAATTTTATTGCTAATATTAAGCATCTAGTAAGCTTAATATTAACCAATACTTTGTTAATATTAATTAAATATTCTATAATATATCTATATATTCTAGGTATAATCTCCTCCCTATTATATATAGTTATAGGCCCTTTAACTATAATATTATTAAGAAAGGGTAAGCAGACTATAGGTATTAAATTAAATAAGATCCTTACTATAGTCCTACAAAATTATACTATAGAATTTATTGCCCCTTAGGGAAGTCTATAGAGTTAAAGAAGCCTAATAGCTATAGAAATTATTATTATATCTTAGCTTTTCTTATTAAGTTCTACTTAATTATACCTAGAGAGTAGATCTAAGAGGCTAAGTATTTTATATATACTAAAGTCTTTACTAAAGGCTTCCGCTCCCTAAGGGATATATACGTCCTATATCATTACCTTATTATACTTTATAGCTAATAGAATAAGCTATATCCCTCTATCTTTCTTAAATACTAGAAAGTAGGGGTTTCTATATAATCTATAACTCTCTTCTAAGTACCTATATTCTAGCTTCTTCTTTAGTAAGTTAATAAGCTTTCCTTAAAGTCCTAGTAGTATAGGGATAGACCTTACTTACTATATACTATAGTTAACTACCTTAATTACCTAAGGGGGTAATATAAGGGGGTTAACTTTACTATATTCTAATAGATCCTACGCTAAAGCTACTTTATAGTTACAAATAATCTCCTTAAAAATACTTAATTCTATATTAGTTAAGTGCTTCTAAACTCTATTAACTATTTAATCTAAGCATTCTTTTATTAGATAAAACCCTTATAGATGCTTACTAAACCATCTAGTAATGTATTTTCTATACACTCTAGAGGTATTAAGCTATCTTTTTGCTTCTACCTATTTCTTTAATTTCTAAAGGGGGTCTCTCTTTAGGATTATCCTATTTAAAGGAATATTATTCTAAGGTAGAATCTTTACTCCCTTTCTCTTATAGAGTATATAGACCTATAGATTAAATAGTTTTTAGCTTTTAGTAGCCTAGAGATTATTTATAGTATATAATAGTTATATATAATATTTATAAGCAGCCTCTTTTAAGACTAACTTAGCAATTACTAATCCCTCTTACTTAGATATTAGCACTAGATTTTTATTATTAGCTAGCTTTACACCTAGCTCCTCCTAAGTTATATAATCCTTTAAGTTTCCTAGAATAGCACTTATACTACCCTTACTCTAATTACCCTTCCTTAATAACCTAACTATATTACAGCTTAGTGCCCTAAATATAGCTATAAAAGCTATAAAGGAATAATATTTAATAGTAGCCTTATTAATTAAATAGTTATTACACTTCTTTTGCCTAATTAATAGTTTATTATTATACTAGAGGTCTATAGTATAGACATCTATAGTAGAGTTCTTTATTCCTATAATAAATTCCTACTATATTCCTTTAGCAACCTTTAATACAACTATAATATTATTAAAGCAGCACCTAATTATTATATTCCCTTCTCTATCTCTATATTTAAACATAGCCCTAACTATCTAAATAAAAGGCATTCCTAAGATTAATTTTACTATTATAGTATTAGAAGAGACATAAAGGCAGATAGGGGTCTAAACATTCCCTAGGTAAAGTTTAGTATACACTTCCCCTAACATCTTAATTACCCTATTAGTATAAGATGTTATACTAGTATTTATTATTACTAGATAGATCCTAAGGCTAGTAATCTTTATAAAGCTCTAGGTAATAATATTTCCTTATAAGCTACTATTAACTAAGGTAGGTAGTAGGTTTCCCTTTAGGTTTCCTAAGTAGACTTATAGATAGGGTAACTCCTATAGGTAGCTTATAAGAGATTAAGGCTCTAGGGCTATAGAGTCTCTAGTAAAAATATTTAAGGCATTAATATATAGTAACTTTTATATCTAATTAAAAGCTTTCTCTACATTCTATATCCTTTTCTACAATAGTTCTATAAGGGCTTAGTCTATATTATATAATTACATTAAGCCTAGCTCTATAGATTTAGTTAGTTTATAGGATTCCTTATTCTTAATTATATTTCTTATGCTGTAAATAGCGTTAATTAAATAATCTTTATAGTTATTAGTTTGCATCCTCTTCTATAGCCCTATAGGGTAAATGCTAGAGCTTAGCCTATCCTTTATACTTAGGTTAAAAAAGTACATTTAGTTAATTCCTTAAGAGTGTATTTTACTCTCTTTAGAGACTACTATAGTAAGAGAAGGTATAAGGTAGTAAAGGTCCCTAATAGGCACCCTAATCTTCTTATTAAATATCTTATTATACAAAGTCTCTAATATTTATTTGCAGATAGGGTCTATTTTCTAATAGTTAGCTTTTATAGATTTATATAACTTATCCTTAATTTAAAGCTCCTCTTCTATTTTCCTTAGCTTTCCTTCTAAGTATACTAACTTTTAAGGTGTTTTAGTATCTACTAAATTAGTTACTACTAATACCTACCCTTTAGCAGCCCTCTTTAGTATATTAGAAGGAATTTCTGGTTAGAAGGCTATAACTACTATAACCCTATTTGCTGCTTTTAGCGCTTTTTACTGCTTTAGCTATAGCTCCTATATTTTAGGTTTTAATATAGTAAACTTAATAACTTAGCGTTCCTCTAGTATTAGTTTCTAGTTGCTTAGGTTCCCTATAGAGGAGTCTCTAATAGCTTATAATTTATTAAATACCTTACTCTTAGGAAAGATAAAAGCCTAAAAGTAGGCAGCTTATTATATTATACTTCCTATATTTATAAAAGCACTAGAGAATATTAGGGTAACTAAATGCCCCCTAACTAAGAGGATCTTTTTATCCTATATATAGTTGTAAAAGCTACTAGCCTTATCTACCTTATAGATTTAGTAAGTAGAGAATCTATAGTAAATATCTCTATAGTAGAAGCAGCCCTACTAAGTACCCTAGGACGTTCTAATGTATCCCTAATTACTAGATCTTTAGTTATAACCCCTATTATAGGTTAACCCTTAGTACCCCTATATTTACTACTAGCTATATAGTGCTCTTCCTTACCTATTAATTAATTAGTCTTCTACTACCTCCTGCCCTTAAACCACATTAATTATCTATAGTAATTAGTTAATTATAAGGTTCTATTTATACTTTTCCTCTAATTAGCATAATAGGTCTACATTACTTATACTCTATTTTATAACTAGTATACACATCTCCTTAAGCTAATAGATAAGGTTATCTATTTAATCTATATAATCTATACCTCTAGCAATCTCCTTATCTTTAATATTAGCTATAATTAGAACATGCCCTCTATAGTAGGTAGGCGTGTCTAAGTTATCTATAAAGTAAGTTTTCTAGGTCTTTATACTAGTATTAGCTTAATTTCCTTTTATAACCATCTAATCCCTAAGCTATTTTACAAAGGGTGGTTTTCTAGGGACTAAATTCCTATTCTCTATCTTAAGTCTAACTCTTATATACTTATCTAGCTTCTCCTATAAATCTATATATAGGGTTATTAGAAAGTTATCTCTACTAAGCCTTTTAGTATTAATAAATCTAGAGAGCATACCCTATAGTAGTGCTCTAAAAATATAGTTCCTCTAAGAGATTATATTCTTCTAGCCTTTTAGGTTAGCTTTTATTGAAAATATGGCTTAGTATAGAGTGATTACTAGTAGAGGTAGTGAGTCTCTAGGAGTAATGCTTCTATAAGCAGCAATTATCTTCAGCAGTGGAAGGGCAACGACTTCTAGCAATTTAGAATAGCAGCTTAGTATTCTTCACGGTAACGGACGATTTGGGGCAACGAGCAATTTGGGTGAGGAGAGAAATTCACTTCTACTTCCTCATATACCCTCCGACCATATCGTTGGATTGGGGCCGCCAGCGGGGGTTCGTGTGACACTTTTTCATTTTCCGCAATATTATTTGTATGGGAAAACAAAAAAATAGACTCACCACCACACAACGCAGGTGCAGATATGCGACCCGTTTGGCCAGAGGTATACGAGGGGATCTAGGGTAGCTAAGAATACAAAGCTGACCGCCTAGGGCAGAATTCTAGACCGCTTTACGGCAGAAAACGCCGTAGAAAACGCATCAGAAATCGAGGTATAACTGCCGTTGTTGCTGAGGTTGAATATCAGTAATAACAACGCTGCCGGGTAGGCTGCAATTATAAGGGGCTCAAAAATAACACCTTTATAGTGATTATTTTAACAGCTTTTAATATTAAAGCTCTATAGTACTATAGCTAAGTTTATATCTTAGCTATTCCCTAAGGTCTTTTAGTATTAAGGTTAATAAGGCTGTTACATATAGACTTAATAAGGTTCTAGTTTATTACCTTAAACCACTATAGGATAATTATCTTAAATTCTAGCTATTTATAGGCTGCTCCTATAGATTAGATATCCTTATAGAGCTCTTTATATATTAGGCGTTTAAAGTGCTTAGTCTAATACTCCTTATTAATTCTAAGAGCTATTATTTTAAATTTAAAGTTAATAATGTATTCTAAGATATTTATACTATTAAATAGGGAGTTAGCTAGTCTATAAGTTATAATATAATTGCGTCTCCTAGATTCCTTATTAAGCCCTTCTATTAGTATTTTAATATTATCCTTTATTATAACTAATATCTTTAGGGGAGCTTTAAGGTCCCTAGATAGGCCTTAAGTAACTTAATCTTCTTTAGGGCTTATAATTAACTTATTATCTTTAAGATTAATGCTTATTTTTAGTGTCCTTAAAAGGCTGCTTTTCTATATTTACTTTAGGGGCAATTCCTTTTTTACTTTTAGGGAGTTAAGCATATCTAATATATAGGTATAGTATTATATAATTAAATAATTAAGAGCTTAGAAGAGAGTGTGTTTTATTCTCCTTATTATAGTAATTTATGCTAATAAGTATTCTTTAAATATCTATAGACTAATTATACTTATTAGTAGGTAGCTTTTTATAAGCGTAAAGAATAGTCTAATAATAGTAACCCCTATAAGGATTCTAGCATTATCTCTAGTTACTAGTTAGTCTCCCTTACATAGAGTTAGCCTTAGCCTCTCTAAATTAGTATAGTACTACTATAGTATTTTTCTCTTTCTAGCTAAATTTACTATATATTCTTTATTTATTAGGCTTTTAGTATTCTAATTAATTAATCCTTTGTTTTTAATTATTGTTTTATACTTTCCTTTAATAGAAAATTCTTTCTTAGCCCCTAGTGTGCTAGGACCCCTTTTTTCTATTATATTATATTTTACTATACTAATTATTACACTAGTGTACACTCTTCCTATAGGAGCGCTTCCTATAATTAAATAATCTATATTATATAAATTATGTTTTTCTAACGCTTATTCTGTTTTTATAGTGCCCTTTATTTAATTATTATTATCCTACTTTTTAGGTATATAAGGGGTCCCCTAGCTTTTTGTACTAATAGTTCTTATTATAGCAGCAATAGTGCCTTTAAGTTAATAGATAATTAAATTAACTCCCTAGTAAAGCCCCTATTTATGTTAAGAGGTCCTTAGTATAGAATAGCTTTATAGGTGTTTAACAAAGCCTCTATCTATATAGGAAAACCTAGACTATAAAAGAAGGGCTCTAAAAGGGAAAGTCTCTTTAGTCCTTAGATCTTATTTATATAATTAAATAGTATCTTTAACTAGAACCTTATTATTAGTTAAAGGTATTATAATATTGTAATCCTAACTAGTGTTATTCCCTTTTAGGTATTACAACCACAATAATCTTCCTATATTTGCAAATTAGGATGCTAGGGCAATAAGAGTTATATATCTAATGCTTTATATTAATAATTAAATAGTATCTTTAACTAGAACCTTATTATTAGTTAAAGATATTAGGATATTAATAAGAGGTTGTCTCTTATAAATAGCTTCTAATATAGTGGTGTTCTTATATTATAGTCTTAGATGCTAGGATAATAAGTTCCCTATAGTTATTCTAAGTCTCTTATAATTAAATAGTATACAATACCTAATCCTAGTTATTACGCCTTGTATTGCTTAGATTCTTATATTATAGTTGTAGTTACTAGGAACGCATATACAGCTTCTCTATGTATAAGTTCCTCTTAATTCCGCATAATTATCACTGCAATTCTAGTCCGAATTCTCATTCTTAATTCATTAATAATGCAATGCATATATGTTCTAAGCTACCTAGGCCTAAATGCCCTTATTTATACCCATCTGATCTCGCGCTCCTGCGCCTATCTGCGCTAGTCCCGGCCCTTCCGCGCCTAACCTCACAGGTCGCGTCACCACTCACACAATATATATAGATATACTAAATATAAGAGATTAAAAGGTATTAATAGGAGTATTATAGCCTAAGTAGATATATATTATAATAGATATAAATTAAGAATCTGCTTTTATATAGAAATTACTATAATTATTATTATAGAATAGATTACATATATATAGCTATATATATATTCTAGTAATTATAATAATACTAATTGTTGGTTACACTAAGGTAACCAATTATAACAAAAGCACTAGTGCAAAAGAACGAATGAGGCAATTATGTGATTAATCTTATTATACATATCTAAGCTAAGAAGGACGCCCTTTGCAATAAGCTTGCGAAGGTAAGGATATATATAGTATAGGTTACGTAGCCCTACTAGCTACCTATCTCTACCTATACCTAGCTATTACCCTACTTATCTAGATAGATTCTACTAATTAGAGCGTAAGGCTCTAAGTTTAATTCTATGTATTACAATACTAGCAAATTCTCTTTTTGTTAATATATTATAAGGTTAAAGAGTGGCCAAAAAATATAATAAAAATTAAAAGAAGAAGAAGTATATATAAGTAGATCCTATTAAAGGAATCTAGTGTTCTAATTAGCTAAGTAGATTATTAGTTCTTTTCTTAGTGGAATTAATTAAGGGCATTTTGTTATAGACTGGCCTAGAGAGCAACTGCTATCTAGCGTTTATAGAGTTATTATTAACCATACAGAAGAAGAAAGGAATGTCTTCTTCTGTCTTACTATATATGCCCTTTATACCTCCTATAGGTAAGCTAAGTAAGTACTATATATACCCTAGGTAGGGCCCTAACCTATCCTAAAAGGTGCCTAATAGAGGACCCTTTTATATATAAAGCCCCTATACCTTACGTATAGGGTCCGCTAGTCTTCTAATAAGGATCTAAGCCTTAAGCTCAAATCTATTATATAGCCCCTTCTTAGCTGCCCTCTCTTCTATATAAGACCTACTATAATATAACTTATCTAAGTTATTAATATTAGTATAGGGTCTAGGGGCCTATCCTAATAGTGCTCTAGCACTATTAGCAGTAGGATTATAATAATATAGTATCCTAATTAGGGAATATAGGTATTGCACGCAAATTACGTAATTATATAATGTGTAATTACGTAATATATATAATTATATACATAATTACTCCCCTTCCCTTAAGAAGTATAAAGAGGTCTTATCCCCCCCCCTTTATAGGCTATAGTTTCTCTTATTACCTATCCTTCCTTACTTACCTTAGAACCCTATTTTCTCTGTCCACACAATTATTATATCCAATACACAACCAAATTATGCCTACATTAGTACATCTCTCTTCCCTATCTTATATATTATAGCCTTAGCCTAAGTGCTAACCCTCTACTTATTACATCTAATTATAGCCTATTATTATTATAGTCCTATCCCCTACCTATCTTATCTTATTATCTATATATATTAGCTTTATTACTATTAATCCCCCTTTACATTACCTATACTACTTATTATATACCTAGATTATAAGTTTATTATTCCCCTTACACATCCCTAGTAGGGGCCTATTATTAATATTATAGCAGCTATTATATCTACTACTACTAGTACTCCTAGTAGGCTACTGCCTAGTTAGGGCCCTAATTAAATCCTTAGCTATTATAAGATAGAAGGAGACTTAGATAATAAGTAATATACAGCCTACTAGTAGATATAGCAATAGTATCTAACCTACCTACTATATATTGCCTAGAATAGGATATTTAATTACCTTATTATTAGTAATAAGGCCTATAATCTATATATAGTAAAAAAACATAGTTACATTTAGGCCACCTACTTATTTACTATAGATCCTATACTCTACTATACTACCTAAGATATAGTTATAGCAATTAAGGCTAATAAGGCTATTAAGATCCTATAGGGGCTAGCGCCTAGCACTAGTAAGATTAAAGCTGTTATTCTACTACCTAAGTTTATAGAACTTAGGTAGTATTTTATTAACCTTACTAATGCTGCTATAGCTATACCTAGTGTTGCTACTATTGCTAAGGGGTATGCCCCTTATAGCTGCTATAGTGCCTATAGGGCTGCCCTTATAGCCCTTAATACACCTCCTTAGATAGAGGAAATGCCTTTAGCTGCTACTGCCTTATCTACTCCTTAGTTCTATACTATTACTACCCTACCTACTATCTACTATTATACTATACCTATCTACTGTATTAAGAGGTCCTTAGTACGGAATAGCTTTATAGGTGTTCGACGAAGCCCCTATCCGCATAGGAAAACCCAGACCACAAAAGAAGGGCTCCAAAAGGGAAAGTCTCTTTGGTCCTTAGTCCTAATTTATATAATTAAATAGTATCTTTAACCAGAACCTTATTATTAGTTAAAGATATTATAATATTACAATCCTAACTAGTGTTGTTCCCTTTTAGGTATTACAGATGCGACGATCTTCTAATGTTTATAAATCAGGATGCTAGGGCAATAAGAGTTGTGTGTCTAATGCTTTATATTAATAATTAAATAATATCTTTAACTAGAACCTTATTATTAGTTAAAGATATTAGGATATTAATAAGAGGTTATCCCTTATAAATAGCTTCTAATATAGTAGTTTTCTTATATTATAGTTTTAGATGCTAGAATAATAAGTTCCCTATAGTTATTCTAAGTCTCTTATAATTAAATAGTATACATTACCTAATCCTAGTTATTATGCTTTGTATTGCTTAGATTCTTATATTATAGTTATGGTTACTAGGAATGCGTACATAGCTTCTCTATATATAAGTTTCTCTTAATTCTATATAATAATTACTGCAATTCCAGTCTGAATTCTTATTCTTAATTTATTAATAATGTAATACATATTGTGTTAAGAGGTCCTTAGTATGGAATAGCTTCATAGGTGTTTGACGAAGCCCCCATCCGCATAGGAAAACCCAGACCGCAAAAGAAGGGCTCTAAAAGGGAAAGTCTCTTTGGTCCTTAGACCTTATTTATATAATCAAATGGTATCTTTAACCAGAACCTTGTTATTGGTCAAAGGTATCGAGATATTGCAATCCCAACCAGTGTTGTTCCCTTTTTGGTATTACAGCTATAACAATCTTCCTATATTTATAAATTAGGATGCTAGGGCAATAAGAGTTGTGTATCTAATGCTTTATATTAATAATTAAATAGTATCTTTAACCAGAACCTTATTATTAGTTAAAGATATTAGAATATTAATAAGAGGTTGTCTCTTATAAATAGCTTCTAATGCAGTAGTGTTCTTATATTATAGTCTTAGATGCTAGAATAATAAGTTCCCTATAGTTATTCTAAGTCTCTTATAATTAAATAGTATACATTACCTAATCCTAGTTATTACGCCTTATATTGCTTAGATTCTTATATTGTGGTTGTGGTTACTAGGAATGTGTATACAGCTTCTCTGTGTACAAGTTCCTCTTAATTCTGCATAACAATTACTGCAATTCTGGTCCGAATTCTCATTCTCAATTCATTAATAATGCAATGCATGCGTGTTCTAAGCTACCTAGGCCTAAATGCCCTTATTTATACCCATCTGATCTCGCGCTCCTGCGCCTATCTGCGCTAGTCCCGGCCCTTCCGCGCCTGACCTCACAGGTCGCGTCACCACTCACACAATATATATTCTAAGCTATCTAGGCCTAAATGCCCTTATTTATACCTATCTAATCTTACACTTCTACACCTATCTATACTAGTCCTAGCCCTTCTACACCTAATCTTATAGATTGCGTTACTACTTACACAACCCTCCCTAGGCGTAGGGAAAAAAATTTTATATATATTAACCTTATAATATAGCTAGTAAAGTAAAATAAGGAAAGAAACTATTTAATTATAAGGCCCTCTTTAAAGTCCTAAGTTTTTTAATTTATATAAGACTCTAGGAGTTTTAGAAGTTTTTAGGACTTCTAACTCTAAGTCCTTAGGAAATGCCCCTAGCACTACTCTTATACTTCTCCTTTCTACCCTTACTATATAATTAAAGCTTTGCTTAGCCTATAAAAGTAGCTATAGCTCTCTCTTTATATACTCTTCCTTAATTTATTACTATAAGTCTAGGCTTATAATAAATAGTAGTATAATAGATATATAAGTCTTTAAGATAGGGTTGTATACTAGCTAAGAGTATTATAGAATATTAAGTTCTTAGAAGTAAGGGAGTAGCCTAATAGTTATTACTATTTTAGCTAGCCTAAGTGTAAGGTGCACGCATGGGATGCGTGCAACCTTACATAAGCGCTGGGTGTGTGCATAGAGTGCACACAACCTTACGTAAGACCTACACCTACCACACTATAGCAGAACTAATGCATCTACAGTAGTTAGCCACCCTCTTACTTATAAGACGCTAAGGGTGTATGCCCTAGACGCTATACTCTACAAAAGGGGCTGCACCTAGTATAGTCCTTAGAAGAAGTAAGCTTTAGTTCCTTAATATACCCTATACCTAACTATTAACTCTGCCTAGTTCTATACTTCTTATAATTCTAAAGCTTCTCTTAAACCCCCTAGATTTAATATATTAGCTAGGAGAACCTAATCTACTACTACTACCTAGGCAATTCTACTTTCTAATAATAGTTACTTAGAAGTAATCCTAACCTTCTAACTAAGGGATCTAAACTAGGGAGTAGATATAAAAGGGATGCAAAAAAAACTTAAGATATTCTAGAGATATTAATATATAAAGGGTAAACTAGCTAAAATAGTATAGAAGCTATAATAATTTGCTAACCCTATAGAACTAAATTACTACCCTTAGAAAGCTATATAGAATAAACCTATAGAAAAGCTAAAGAAACTACTTAATATAGAGAACCCTAATATATTCTACTAGAACATCCTACACCTCTAGCAATTAACTAACCCCTCTACTTACTTAATATAGCTTAGTAACCTTAAGTGTGCCTTCTTAGAAGAACTATATAAATTCTAGAAGAATAGAAGAAAGGTTCTATATACCCTAAACTTTATTACTAAAGAAGTCTAATAGAAATAGGATAGGTTTATATATAAGTAGCTAGTAAATCACTAGGTAGAATATAAAAATTTATAGAGGCTATTTAAGGAATAGTCTTAATCTCTAGTCTATAAATCTATCTAGTAATATAAGATGCTTTAGATTAAGCTAGGAGGGGCATAGCAGCTAGATAACTAAAACCCTAATAATTTTAATATTTATCTTAAGGGAATTAAGCTATTTCTCTCTAAAGAGCCTAAGACTATATAAGCTAGCTAATTCTTTATAGAGCTTCTACCTACTCTATAGTCCTTTATAAGGCACTAGGGTAGTATTTATAATATAATTAGGGCAGAAGTAGTCTACTTTACCTAAAGATAATAGAAGTCTATAGTACTATATTATAAGCAAAAGCTAAGTAAATAGCCCCTAAGATAATAATATAAGGCACTATAGTAGGGTAACTATAGGGTAGTATTCTAAACCCTAGCTAAAAAGGATACTATAGGCCTAGCTACATTGCTAAATAATAAGGGTATACCTAGAAAGATTACCTACTATAACTATAATAAGAAGGGCTATATAGTAATAAACTACTTATAGCTAAAATAGTTAGGAAAAGACTTATAGTAGTAGTAAGCGCCTATATAGCTACTAAACCTATATATATACCTATAGGTATATATTTTAATATACTAGTTACAATTATAATTAGGGGGCAAAACACTATTAAAACCTTTATAGATCTAGACAGCTACTTAGAAGTAGATATTGTAAGTGTAGTATTTATAAGGTAACATAGCCTCTATAGAACTATAGCGCTAGCACTAACCTTATAAGTAGTAGGGGGTTTTACTATCCTATAGTAAGGAGTATATTAGATTTATATAATGCTATATAACTCCTAGGGATAAAGCAGAACCCTTACCCTTCTAGGGATTACTATAGATAGGGACCTAGATATATAGGGCAGCCCTCTACTAATTAATATATATATACTAGCTACCTACTATATATACCTCTTCTTATAGAACTAGAAATAGTAATTTAAGGTAGGGTAGAAGGATATTATCTACCTCCTACCCTAATAGTTCTAGAAGAAGATACACAATAAGGCAATAGTATTTACTATAGAATATATCTCTAGAGATAGATTTATTCTACTATATAATAAAGAGATAGCTAAGGAGGAGGGGAATATAAACTAAATCCTAAATAAGTTTTAGGAATATTAGAACGTTTTCTTAGTAGATAGGGTAGGAATCTTACTATAATAGAAGGAGACTAATTACTTAATTAACCTATAATTAGATATAAGCCCTCTATACAGCCTAATTTATCCACTATCCTAATTAAAACTTAAAGAACTCTATAAGTATCTAGAAGATAACTTATAGAAAGGATATATTTAGTACTTAAAGAGCCCTACTAAGGCACCTATCCTATTTATCCCTAAAAAGGATGGTTCCTTATAACTATATATAAACTATTATAGTATTAATAAGATTATACTAAAGAATTACTATATACTACCCCTTATTTTAGAACTTCTTAACTAATACTAAGGCGTAAAGTTCTTCTTAAAAATTAATATTAAGGATGTATACTATTATATATAAATTAAGGAAGGAGATAAATAGAAGACTATATTCTATATAAGATATAGTTACTTTAAGTACCTTATAATGCTATTTAGGCTTACTAATGCGCTAGCAATGTTCTAGAACTACATTTACTAGGCGCTTTAAGGGCTTATTAATATAATCTATATAGTATATCTAAATAATATACTTATCTTTTTGCTAAACTATACACTATATATAAAGCATATTAAATAGGTCCTAGAGAGAATAAGAGAGGCAGAGCTATATGCTAAATCCTCTAAGTGCGCCTTCTACTAGAATTTAGTAGAATTCCTAGGGTTTATACTCTTAACATAGGGTATTATAATAGACCTAGAAAGGGTAGCTATAATCTAGGGATAAGTATACCTAAAGAACCTATAGAATATATAGGTTTTCCTTAGTTTTTACAACTTCTATTACTGCTTTATCTATAAGTACTTAATAATAGTTACACTACTTATAGCACTTATAAAGGGCGGAAAGAATAGTAAAAAGGGAAATTTCTACTTTAGTAATAAGGAATAGATAGTGTTTAACTAGCTAAAATAAGCTTTTTAGGAGGCGCTACTTCTTATATACTATAACCTAAAGTAATTAGTATAAATTAAAATAAATACTTTAACCTTTATAATAGTAGGCATCCTAGCCTAACCTAATAATAATAGATAGTACCACCCTATTACATTCTAGTCTTAGAAATTCTCTAACGCTAAATGTAATTATAATACAGAAGACTAAGAGCTATATATAATTATTAAGTTATTTAAGCACTAGCAATACTATATTAAAGGGGTGGATAAACTAATAGAGGTACTATTAAACTACTACAACCTATAATTATTTATAATATAAAGTAAATTAAATAGAAGGTAAGTATAATAGTATATATTCCTTAGCCTATTTAACTTCCTTATTAGGTATAGACTAGGGAAAAGTAATCTAGTAGATGCATTATTAAG
Source organism: Claviceps paspali (assembly GCA_013435705.1). NCBI lineage: Eukaryota > Fungi > Ascomycota > Sordariomycetes > Hypocreales > Clavicipitaceae > Claviceps > Claviceps paspali. The sequence goes on along the minus strand of JABAEC010000182.1, from coordinate 5,103 downwards.
AAGACCTAATTATAAAGGTAAAGTACCCTTAAATTAGCAGCTAATACTAAGGCTGTAAAAAAGACTAGTTAGTTACTTAAAAATTAAGGCGCTATAATCTAAAGGGCTAGATATTAATCCTACTTAAAAGAGTAGAGATTCTATAGATTAGAAGAGGAGCAAAGAGACGCTACCTAGTAAATTACTAAAGAAGCAATAGGTAGGTAGTAAGAATACGCCTAGCCTTATAGAGACACCTATAAGTAGAGAAGGGGATAATAAACTATTATACCCTAGGTTGTAGGTAGCTAATATACTCTATAATTAGAAGGTCCTAGTAGGCTATATAACTATAAAAGAACTACTAAAAAAAGGGATAGTAAAAGGTAATCTACTAATACTACTAGGATGTATATAGTTAGTAACTACACATAAAGCTAGATAGATAGATATAACTCCTAGCCTATATAACCTTAGCATAGAGAGACTACTTATCTAGTTGCTTTAAGAGGCCTAGGACTATAACCACAACCTCTATTAGAAGAGTTAAGATAAACTACTTATAAATTAGAAAGGGAAAACTAAGGGATAGAATTAATAGAATAGCCTTATTCTATATAAGGATAAGGTTGTAGTCCCTAATAACCCTATAGTATAAAGGGAACTCCTATAGCTATACTATAATAATCCCCTAGCTAATTACTTTAGAGTTACCTATATATTAAAGCTGTTATATTACTAGTTTTACTAGCCTAGTATATAGGATATAGTATCCTTATATATTACTAGCTTTATAACTTACTAGTGGGTAGTAGTATAATAATACTAACTATATAGCTAGTTAGAGTTACTACCTCTACTAAGCTAGCTATAGGCTAAGCTATTAATAGACTTTATTACTAGACTACTAGGGGCGTCCTAGGGAGTAGATAAAGTTAACATAATACTAGTAATTGTAGACTAATATACTAAGTATACTATCTTTATTCTAGTAGCTACTATAATTAATACTATAGAGCTTACTAAGGTCTTCTATAATAAAGTAGAATTATAATACAGCGCCCTAGAAGGGATTATATTAGATAGAGGGTTAGTATTTACTAGTTAGTTTTAGTTAGAATTATGCTACTATTTATAAGTAAAATAGAGACTATCTATAGCTTTCTACCTATAAATAGATAGATAGATAGAATAAGTAAACTAGGTACTAGAACATTACCTATAGTGCTTTATTAACATAAACCAGCTAAACTAGCTAAACCTACTATAATAAGTGTAATTTACCTATAATAATATAGTTAATTATAGTATAGGATAAGCACTACACTATATACTTATAGGATACTACCTAGAGTTTTGCCTATATACTAATAACCCTACTATAGAGGGTGTAGTCCCTAAAGTAGGAGTATAGATTAGGAAACTATAGAACCTTTAAAAGAAACTTAAAGAGACGTAGGAAGCAGTAATAGAGGTATAGGTAAAATACTATAATAGATAATATATACTAAAAGTGTTTAAAAGAAATAACCTTATCCTACTATTAGTGTAAAATATCTAGGTAAAGGAAGCAAAACATAAGCTAAACCCCTATTTTATTAGCCCTTTTTAGGTAATTTAGGCAGTTAGAAAGTAGGCGTACTGCCTTACACTCCTAGATAAGTATAGATAACTCTATAATATATTCTATATTAGTCTATTAGAGCTATAGAACCCCTATAAGAAGGAAAAGGGAGCAAAACCCTACCTACTAGACCTTTAGGATAATAATAAGGAATATTAAATAGAGGAAATTAAGGGCAAAAAGACTATAAGTAATAGAACCTTCTACCTAGTAAAATAGAAAGACTAGCTAAGTAAATATAACTAATAGGTGGCTTAAGAGGATATATATACCCTAAAGCTAGTAGCAGTATTTACTAAACAAAATTAGAGAAAGGTAATAACTACCTAGCAAATATATAGCAAAATAGGGGCCAGCCTATTATACAGTAATTATTATAAAGATTACTCTAATAAGATATAGATATTAAATATAGGAAACAAATAAAAATAAATAGAAGGTAGGCAAACCTAAATAAAGAAAAGATAAAAAGAGTATATAGATAGCAACCCTAATAAGAAAACATAAAAATAAACAACGCTAAACGCTAAACGCTAATAACAAAGGAAAAATAAATAAAACGTAGGCAAACCTAAAATAAAAGTAAAGAAAAACATAATCTAAACCTAAAAAGAATAAAATAAAGAAAACTACACCCTATACCTAAAGAAGGCTAATAGAGAACTCTACTATAGTAAGGCTATAAGCCTTACTACTATCCCCTAAGATAGCCTCTACTATCTAATAGTATTGCTAAAGTAACACTACCTATAACATATATATAGGATTGCTACGCTAGATATATAGCAATTACTAGGAGTCCTACTTTATAGTATTATACTTATAGTTTTCCTATTAAATAGTTAGAAGGGTATAGGCAATATAAAGGCAAATTATCTATAATATACTATTCTAGGTATAGGGCAAACCCCTATAATAGATTATAAGAACTAATCCTATATATTAATAAACTTAAGGTACCTAAATATAGTATTAATCTACTTTAACGTCTTATCTATAAGTTAGTAGGTACTATAGTTAGCCTACTCTAGCTAGTTAAAACCATGCAGAAGGGCAACCACAGCACCCCTAATTTAGCATTAGACTATAGGCCTAAGGATAGGAATACTATCCCTATCCCCCTTCTCTTTATTCTTATTATACTATTATTAAGAATAGGTAGCTACTAATAGACAACTAACCTACTCTAAGATTAACTATATATTATAGAAGTTGCCCTCTATAAGATAAATAGGCTAGTAATTTATTAGTAATATTCTAGTAACTATATAATATAATAATAGTAAGGAATAGGAGACTTATAGGAATATATAAATTATTCCTCTTATTATACTATAAGCAATAAGTGCTCTAGCCTACCTTTCCCTTATCCTATATAATCTCTATAGGGTATATATAGTTAAATATAGGTATAAAGGGAAAGGGGAACTCCTAGGTCTACTATAGTATTATTATCTAGAAGTAATATATATAGTAGAGACTAAATAGTATTACTATAGTAGATAGATTAGATAACCCTATAGATTAGCTAGCTTAATACACTACTATTACTACTATTATATAAGTGCTTTAATAACTATATAGTGTTATTACTACTAGAGCAATTTAGTAAGACTATATTACTAGTATTATAATAGGTAATGCAATGCCTTATAAGATAAACTTAGTAATGTATATAATAACAGCGCTGCTAATACCTAAGGTAATAGCATTACTAGTAAAGCAGACGCTACTACTATACACTAGGATTAGCGCCTTATCTCTCTAAAAGCCTTAGCTTTATATAAAGCTATAGCCTTCTATAATATAGATACTATATTAGAAGAGGGAGAGTAAGATAAGGTAGGTAACGCCTATAATAATAAAGCTACTAATGCCTAGGGTAATAACACCTTTAGTAAGGTAGACGCCACTACTACATAACTAGATTAATGCCTTATCTTCTTAGAAGCACTAGACTTATATAAAGTCTTAGCTCTCTATAATAAAGGCACTACATCTAGAGAGGATAAGTAAGATAAGATAGCTACATCCTTAGTAATAGACTTAGTAATTAATAATGCTAGTAGAGAAGGGATAATAGCCTTAGTAGATAGAGGTATTATAAAAGCTATAGCTTTTACTATAGACTCTTCTCTATTAATAAAGGCATTTACCCTATCCTTAATAGTATTAGCTATAGTAGCCTATTTAGTAGCCTTTTTTTTAGTATAATACATCTTTTTCTTTACCTATTAGTTAGCTTTCTTATCCTTAGTATAAGGATGCTTAATATATAGAGGCAAGGGCATCTATATATATATATATAGAACTATTATTAGTAGTAAGATATATAGAGGACTATAATACTAGTAAAATAGTATATAATATAGAGTATATTAAAAACATTACCTTAGTATAATAGAATGTAAGGGTTAATTAATTATTTAATTAATTAATTAATTATTAATAGCATAGAGTAATTTTAAGGGTAGAATAGAATAGGTTATAAATAATAAAGGAGAGAAAGAAAGGAAAGCAATATAGGACTAATTAATGCGTAAGTTATTATTAATAAATAATTGCTAAATTAGGATGTTTATTATTATTGCTATAGTACTTATAAAAACAAATTTCTAGCACTATAAATAGCTAGTAAAGCTATTATAATAGAGTAGGGTATATAGTTATTATACTAAGCGTAATAGCTAGCTATTTAGGCATATAGTATAGAAGTAGGGGGGTAATTATAAGGTATATATATAGGATGTATATAACCTTACATAAGCACTAGGTGTGTGCATAGAGTACACATAACCTTACGTAAGACCTACACCTACTATACTATAGCAGGACTAATGTATCTATAGTGGTTAGCTACCCTCTTACTTATAAGACGCTAAGGGTGCATACTCTAGACGCTATACTCTACAAAAGGGGCTGCACTTAGCGTAGTCCTTAGAAGAAGCAAGCTTCAGTTCCTTAATACACCCTATGCCTAACTATTAACTCCGCCTGGTTCTATACTCCTCACACTAAGTTATCTACTTTATACTATACCTAATCTATTTACCTTTAGCTCTCTATAGTTATTATTCTAATGCCTAGCTAACTCTCTATTAATTTATAAGGCCCTTAGCTAGTCTACCCTATCCTTAAATTCTAGATAGCTTTTTATAATATTAGCCTCTTAGTTAATATATAGCTCTTCTATTAAATTAGTAATTATAGAGGGTATTATAGGGCTATCTAATACTAAAGAGACTAATAATATATTAGATAGGTCCCTTTTTAGATTACTATCTTCTATAATTATTTTATTTAAGGCCTTAAGTTCTATAGGTAGTAAGGGTAGTAGTAGAGGTATATTTAAATCTATAAGGGTAGTAGCTATTATTGAAAGATGGGGGGATGTGATGATATCCCTCGCTGATAGAGACTTCTAGAGCAATAATAATTACTCTGTACTGCTTCGTATCATTGAGTGCAATCGATCACAGGGAAGCAGCTTTGCTTTCTGC
>JABAEC010000181.1:0-36488 GCA_013435705.1 Claviceps paspali | reverse complement strand
GACAAGCCGGCCAGTTGGGTTTTTTTTTTTTTTTTTTTTTTTTCATTTTTCTTTTCCATCCCCGGCGCCCCCCCCCCCCCCCCCCCCTTCGATGCCCGCTCTGTCCGCGCCGCTGCAGCCAACGACTTCTTCACCCATTCGCCCCAAGTCGCACAGAACACAGCACAGCGCAGCGATAATCCATCCATCCATCCATTCCATTCCATTCATCAACCGGATCCATCCATCTGCCAACTGAAACTGGAACCTGAACATGCACAAAGTAAAAAACGAACTGGAAAATAGAAAGACAACTTTCAACCAATTCGCATGGCACACGTCTGAGCTTGGAAGAATACACAATACCCCTCCCCCGCCGTCCAAATGGGGTGAATACTAGAGGAGATTGGATCGGGGGGGGGGGGGGGGGGGGGGAAGGGAAAGGGAAAGGAAAAGGGAAGGGGGGGTGACGCACTTACGTCATTGGCGTTTTATCTCCGAAAAACGACGGATAGCGGGACACTGAGCCAAATCCGCACCAAAATAAAATAGAATAGAATTATGGTTTTCCAAAACGAAAAATTGTGCATCTTTCCCTCTCTCTCTTCCCCTCTGTCTCTTTCCCTCTCTCTTCCTCACACACACACACACACACGCATATCAACAACAATCTACCCTCCACAAAGCATGTATCTAGAACATAAACACACCGGAGGGAGGGGGGGAGGGGAAAGAGGAACACCTTACGACGTAGATTGCATCTCACCGCACAAGATGCCCACCCCCCCTCGTCTCTCCAAACCCTGTCGTTTCCCACCTTCACAAAAACCAGGCTGCCCGAGAGGAAGTCGCCCAGCCAAAGCGTCCAACAGGCCATGTTGCGTTCCCGCCCATCGACGCCTCGGTGCACAATCGATCTGGGACAATAGAAACAAATGCTCCGCCCCGCCAAACACACCTGCCTTTTTTTTTGTTTCTACCTTGATTTGGGAAAAAAAAAAAAAAAAACCCTAGACAGTGGTCCCGGAAGGGAAAGGGAGGGGAGGGGGAGGATTCCGATCGTATTCTCGATTTCGATTTCGATTTCGATTCACAACCACCCCCCCCCCCCCTTTCACGGCGGGCCGCCGAACAGGGATGATTCATTCATTTCATCATGGTATTTTGGCATCACGTGTACACATGTATCAAGAACGCTGCAAAAAAAGAGAAAGAGGGAAAGCGGGGAAAGGAAATGCCCTTTAATCTTATGCGTATCTCGTCGGCCAATATTATCTCCCTCTTCCCGCCGTCGCGTATTCGTCTCACCCCGGCACCATCGTCTTCTGCAACAAAAAAAAATCGACCGTCTCTCTTGGATCTATTGTTTATCCATCATGAGCGGCTCCACATTCCAAATCTCCTCGGCATATTCGTTGATGCACCGGTCGCTCGTGAAGAAACCCATGCGTGCCACCGACGTGATGCATTTGCCAATCCATTCATCCTGGTTTCGATATGCCTCGTCCACGAGATGTTGCGTCTCGATGTAGCTGCGGAAGTCATCTGACACGAGGTAGTAATCCCCGTGGTTGCGGACCGCGCCAATCATCGCTCTGAAATCATCAGGCGAGCCGAACGTCCCCTTTTCAATCTCATTGAATACCTTGTCTAGGTCCGGGTCGATGACGTGTGAGCCGTACGTGTGCGCGTGTCGGAGGTCCTCGACGTCTTCGGCGAGGGTGCCGAAGAGGAACATGTTGCTCTCACCGATTTCGCGCGTGATTTCGATCTGGTCATTGTCAAACGCTGCACCGGCGCAAAAAAAAAAAAAAAAAAAAAAAAAAACAGGCTCGACTTGTGGTTTACTCTCTATAATGTATGTATAAATGAGAGAGGGGGTGGGACTCACGTTCGCTCCGTCGCATGTGCCAATAATAAGACCACCATTGAGAACAAACTTCATGTTGCTCGTTCCAGAAGCCCTGCAAGAAAGAAAGAAAGAAAGAAAATGATCAGTGATTCTGTGCAGAAAAAGGACCGTTGTTTTTTTACCTGTTGTAGCTGGGCAAAAAAAAAAAAAAAAAAAAGGCAACATCAACGTACTCGGTTCCGGCAGTCGAGATGTGCTCGCTGATATCCGAAGCAGGGCAGATGATCTCTGCCTTGCTCACGTTGTAGTCCTCCAAGAAGATGACCTTGAGAAGATCACCAATGTCCTGGTCCTTGTTGACGACGGCTCCCACCGTGTTGATCAGATGAATGATCTGCTTGGCCATCCAGTATCCAGGCGCAGCTTTGCCGCCAAAGATGGATACCCGGGGCAGCTGCTTCTTTCTCTCTTCGGCACTCATGGCCTTGAGGGACAGATAGCGATGGATGACACCAAAGATGTTGAGCTGCTGGCGCTTATACTCGTGGATGCGCTTGACCTGCACGTCGAAGAGAGCTGACGGGTTGACGACAACACCATTCGCTTCCTTGATGTGTTTCGCAAGGCGGACCTTGTTGGCGTACTTGATCTCTGCCCACTCCCGACGAAATTCCTTGTCTTCAACGTGCTGCTCTAGCTTGTTCAAGAGCGTCAGGTCTTTGAGGAATTCGTGGCCGCCGCACTTGGAGGCAATGAGCTCTGACAGGCGTGGGTTGGCTTGGTGCAGCCATCGCCGGGGCGTGATGCCGTTGGTGACGTTGGTGAACTTGTCCGGGCCGTAGATCTCCACAAAGTCTTTGAAAATGGTTGTCTTGATCAGGTCGGAATGGAGCTCAGCCACGCCATTGACCTTGTGCGAGCCGACAATGGCAAGGAACGCCATGCGGATCATCTTGGGCTGCACTTCCTCAATGATGGACACGCGGCGGAGCATATCTCGGTCATTTGGAAATAACTTTTCCACCGCCTGGAGGAAGAAGAGGTTGATGTCGTAAATGATTTGGAGATGACGCGGGAGAAGGTGCTGGACCAGCCCAACCGGCCACTTCTCCAAGGCCTCGGGGAGGACAGTGTGGTTGGTGTATCCAAACTGCATGGTTCGAGATGTCAGAAAGAATTACCCATGATGAGGCCGTCTTTTGCTCATGCAAGTTCGAGCCCGGAAGGGGGGGGGGGGGGATGAGATATCACCGACCGTGCTTGTGACAATTTCCCAGGCAACATCCCACTCGAGACCTTCAATGTCGATCAAGATGCGCTGCAGTTCGACAATAGCCAGCGTGGGGTGCGTATCATTGAGCTGGATGGCAACCTGGTCGGGAAACTCCTTCCACGGTCTTTTGGACTTCTTGAAGCGGCGGACAATATCATAGAGCGAGGCAGCAACCCAGAAGTACTGTTGCTTCAAACGTAGTTCTTTGCCTCGCTCGAGGTTATCGTTTGGATACAGCACGGCACTGATGGTTTCGGCGCGTTGCTGCTCGGCGACCGAACTTTCGTAGTCACCGCTGTTAAACTTCTGGAAATCAAATTCGCCGCCAGAAGCTTTGCTGGACCAGAGACGGAGATTGTTGGTGGTGGGCGTGTCGTATCCGGGGATGGGCACGTCGTACGCCACGGCCCGCACGAATTCGCCTCCCTCCCAAACAGAAACCGTCTTGCCGTCCGCATTGGTAGACTTGTTCACTTGGCCAAAGAATTGGATCTGCGATTTTTGAAGTTAGGCGGGGATTTTTTTTTTAAAAAATTTTTTTTTCAGCAACCGGCATCGTCTTGAGAGGCGATTCATTCTTGATGAGCCAACTTACATCGACAGTAACATCGTGGCGAGGAAACTCCCATGGATTGAAGTCCAGCCAGTAATCAGGAACCTCGACTTGATATCCATCAACAATCTCCTGCTTGAAGATGCCATAACGATAACGGAGTCCATACCCCCAGGCAGCAAAGTTCAAAGATGCTAGACTGTCGAGGAAACAAGCGGCTAGTCGACCAAGACCGCCGTTGCCGAGTGCAGCATCATTCTCCTGCTTGATAACATCTTCAATCCTGAAGCCAAGGTCGTTCAGTCCCTCTGTTTTTTTTTTTTTTGGTCGCACGTCAGCCTCCATGAGAAGAGACAGTCGGATCGGGGACAGACAAACCTCTAGCAATGTGTTTGGTGCCCACATTCAGCATGGCATTGTCCAACGCTCTTCCCATCAAGAACTCCAGACTGAGATAGTAGACTCTCTTGGTATCACGGTACGTCTGCCGCTGCTGGGTCCTGTTCCAATCAGTAATCAGACGATCCCGCAAGGCAAGACTGGTGGCCGAGTAAGCTGCAATCTCGTCGCAGTTGAACATGCTCCGCGCCAGGGTCGTCTCTACGTGGCGGACGACTTCCCGCTCGAAGCCATCCTTGTCGCGAAAGCTGGAGATCTGGCAGCGCAGCCATGCCTCACGCTGGGGCTCGGGGATAGACGCTGCGTGTTGCCGTTAGAATCGCTCGGTCAAAGACGAAGGCTGTTTGTTGTTTGTTCACGTCTGCATATCACATGTTGTTGTGCTGCATGCAGATGGCCCGACGCCCAGCACGTACCGCGGAAAGGGTACGTTGAGGATTGAAGGAGAGAAGAAGGGAAATCAATGAGATGGATGGATAAGCAGACACATGCCTTCGACACTCTTGATCTCCCCAGCCCCGAAGCCGGTAGAAGTCCGTTTGTGCTTGGGACGAGAGACGCCTGTAGGCCCGACCCCACCCGTGATATCCACAATGGGAGCGCTGGTGGAGGGCAATCTCTCCCTTGTCGGCAGGCGTTGTTGCTGTTCGGTCGCCATGGTCTCTCGTCTCGTCTCTGTGTCTTCGTCTCTGTGTCTCTTCGTCTCTGTGTCTCTTCGTCTCTGTGTCTCTTCGTCTCTGTGTCTCTTCGTCTCTGTGTCTCTTCTTCTCTGTGTCTCTGCAAAGTTTGGCAAGGTCGGAAGGTCGGAAATAAATGAAGGCGGAAAAATGCAAAACGGCCAAGAGAACGTTCAAAGGTACTAACTAACTAACTAGTAGTATTTATTCCCCCAAGCCAGTGGAAGCTCAACCCCCCTCACTACTACGTATTTATGGCGCCAACCGTTGCTGCTTTTCTTGCGGGGAAATCTACTAGTACTAGTACTATAAAACGGTGGCACAGTGGGGACATCCGTGAACGGTGAGATCAGATCAGACCAGGTTTGTTCAGAAAGCGGGGGTGAGATCGTGGTGGGCGGAGGTTTGGACGAGAACGATATTTAGCCTGAAACTGAAAAAAATTAAATTAAATTAAATTGGGGTTTTTTTTTAAAAAAAAAAAAAAAAAAAAAAAAAAAAAAGCATTACAAATTGCAAACCGATCGAGCCAGCTCCTCCTCCTCCTCCAAGGTGGCTTGTCCAAAGTTCTCTCTTCCCCAGCTACGATCACTTGGCGCGAGACAAGACCATGGTGGCTCGTGGTGCCACAAGAGTGAGTGCAACGCCACATGCTGGAAGCAGATCGACTCACCAATACATGCTCCCGTCATCAGCCAATAAAACGATCACACGAAAACGCTAAGTGGCGACATCATGTGGTGCCCATATTGTTACCGTCGCAGTCCACTTCAACTGTCGTTTGCGAAAAAAGAAAAGAACAAAATCGTGCGGCAAAGAGACTTCCTCGACTGTTGGCTACTAGTACTTAGTACGTACATAGTAATACGTAAGTACATACCAAGTACTAGTAGTAGTAGAGGTACTTTAGTATGTTGTATACACAAGCCACATTGTAGAGGAGGCTTGGAAACTGCCGTCACAATCCGCGTGCAAGCCTCTTCTATAGAAACCTGGGATGGAAACACATGCAATCCGACCTGGACCATAACATCATACAAATATACTACGTAGTGGTAGCTTTCCCTTGCTACTACGTCACTTGATCAGTTGCTGAGTGTTCAGCTCGTGCTAATCAAGACTGACTGGATCCGCCCGACACAGTGGCACCCAAAGCAAAGATAAAATACGTTGCCGTTTTTTGTCTACTAGTGTTTCCGCCTCCTTCAAAATATGGCCTGCCTGTATACATGGTACTATGTATACTAGTATTGACGTCTCTTTTCCTGGTCCCCAGTACGTCATAATCGTTGCCGTGCCCCATTTTTCAACAGATTGCGTGGCCCACATGCCGCATATCGGTGCGTTCCGTTCCCGTTACAAGCAACAACACGGCTACGTACTACGAAGTACTAATCACAAATGGCCTCTCACACTCAAGTTTTCCTTGGCCTCGTCGATATTTCTCATTATATCCCTCTATCGCGCTCGAGATGATTTTCCACATACACTTTGCACTGTCTTGCTCTCTCGTTCGGTAGCACAATTTCATACCTAGGACAAAACTACATCGATAGGGTGCAGACTGAACACAATACGCCGGCGCAGGCAGGCAGGCTTTCGTCTTCACAATCCATACCTGTCGGTTCTGCACCTGACAAAACCACATCGTACAACCTGCAAACTTACTCCCTCTACCTAGGCAGCTATCCCATCTCTGCTTTTCTCACACGAACGTGCATCATCTCAACTTCCTAAACAACTACAATGGACACCCATGTCTTGCTATACAGGTTAGTAACATCATTTCATATGCAATGCATGACTAAAAAAAGATAGGGCGCAAGGCTGGTCGCGCTGCCTTTCGTGGCAATGTGGCATTAAACACACCTCAGCTATGCTAACTCATCCCTTTACCTGGGCAGCCAACTGCCTTCTGCCTTTCTCACCCGAAGGTATATCATGTCGTCTACTTCCCGAAAAGCTACAATTAACACCGCCTAAATTGCTGGTCCACAGCCCGATTTCCGCTGGCTGTGCAAAGCTTGAGAACCCTGGCGTAGCAAGTTGACCGTTGCCAGAACCTACCGCAGGTGCGGGGCTTCGGTTATTCGAGGAAAGATCGTTGAACTTGGTGTTCATGTCGGAGTATAGAGAATGTATTTCCGCACGCATTTCGTTGAAAGCGCGAACAAACGTGCCAAAATCCTGCACTTGGGGTAAGTTGTGGCATCGGTCGACCTGCTCCGTCAAGGTTCTCAAACTTTGCACTGCCAGTGGAAAATCTGGCTGGGGACCAGCGATTTAGGCGGTGTTAATTGTAGCTTTTCGGGAAGTAGAGATGGTATACGTCCGCTGCCAGTGAGCAATCGGATTGCGAACCAGCAACTAGGCTAAATAGCGAAGTGCAAGGTTCAGGATTGAAAACCAAGTTGAGGGAAATAATAATGATGCAACTAATGATGAAGGAAATGAGAATGATGGAATCAATGATGATGGAAATGATCATGATGGACATGGCTGAAAACGCTTGCAAACTTAGTCGGTTTGCAGCGGAGAGCTGATCCAACACATCGATCGGTCGTGTGAGCTTCGGGCCTCGTTTAGTCGGCCAACACCATGGGTCAGTCCAGAGACTGGAAAACACAGAGGTGATCTCTGGTCCGACCCGGTTTGAGTACAGTTTAACGACATGTTCAGGTCGTTGCTGCGCAGTCAGTTTTCCGAATCTGAGGATGTGGAAGAAGTTGAGGAACAATCCGAGTCCTCATCATCGTCGTCGTCTTCCTCATGGGCAAGAGAAAGGCTGCATATCATTTCGGCGTGTACTTACCCCGCTTGAACAAGACGGAAAAGATGACAGAACTTCGTGTTCATGTCGAGCACCCTGCAGCTGGGGCAGGTTGCGACATCGGTCGACCTGCTCCGTCAAGGTTCTCAAACTTTGTACTGCGAGAGGAAAATCTCACTGAGGCCCAGCAGCTCCTTCGGCGGCCTCCATTATGATGTTGGCGGGTGGGGGGGCAGAAGCTAGGCAGCTGCCTAGGTAAAGGGATGAGTTAGATGAGTTAGCAGAGTCAAGAGTGATTGAATTGGGTGCAGAACATCACGATGAGTATGAGTTGTCTTGCAAGAGGTCTGGACACCAAGTTTTATCTTTCCCGTCGACCGTCGAGTTGCCGCCACCCACTGTGTGCGGCCGGGCTCCTTGTCGATTTTGGTTAGTCTTGGGTATGGATATGCAACTAACCTGTTGATCAACCGGAGTATGTAGTTGGAAAATCGGAAGTGCAGAGTGCGGAGTTGGGTTCAAAAGAAAAATTGACATGGAGAAGGGGGGGAAGGGGGTATTTGTAATTAATTGACGCAAGTGGAGGCAAGTGCAGGCAAGTGCAGAGGCAACGTGGCAATCGGGCGATGTCGGTGCATGTAAACAGATTATGACAGGCGTGTTCAGTTCAGGTTGAGTACTACTAGCACTATGTACAACACTGTAACTTGTACTAAAGTTACTATTTCAAGACTGGCTAATTAATTGAAACACAACCCGTTTCGTTCTTCATAAAGCCTCTTGGTGTACTGAATACAGTTCACAAAGCGAATTTCGTTTTGCCTGGGCCAGTGCTGTCACAGGCAAAGTTACTAGTATTCATTAGTCACAGTAAGGATGCTCAAGTGAAAGTGCAGGTAAAGATTCTTGTCTATTACTATCCGTTCCGCGGAAAACCCCCTTTGAATACTAGTGGAGGTCATCACAGAGACAGTAACATCACTTTTCCTCTTCCTCTTCCTCTTCCTCCTCCTCCTCCTCCTCATTCTCTTCTTCTTCTTCTTCTTCTTCTTCTTCTACTGTTACGCGGCTGGCAATAGGCATTACAGGTCCTTCCTTTAGGGTAGGACGCTGGGGATGTCGGAATCATCACATCGATCCTTCCTATCTTTAATTACATTAAGCATTATGTATATAGTTATTCTCTATAACTATTAAAGAGTAAGGAATCCTTTCCTTCGTCATCACGGGCTCTGACAAGTTACTATCAATCAAGACCAAATGTCTTCAAGCCCTTCTAAGCCCTTGTGACATCTACTGCTCCTTCTCCTTCTCCTTCTCCTTCCAACAGAGACCGAACGTCGGTGCCCACCAAAACGGCACCCAAAGCACAAATGAACCGACGCCATTTTCGTTCTAGATTTCCCCTAATTGGAATATCCAGCTGTTTGAGAAGCAAGTTGACTTGATTGGTCCGCAAGCGACGTGCGTCCCCCAAAGTTTTAGGGCAACCGATAATTTTCCTGCCTGTATGATGGCTGATCAGAGGAATCAACTCATGGTGGATTCGATTCGCATGGCTATTCTCCATTCGGATCTGGCTGTTTTGTTCCCTAGGTAATTATTAGAAGAGGCAAGAGAAAGGCTGCATATTAGGTCGGCGTATACTTACTCAGCTCTTACTCGCCGGGAAACATTGTCGACCTTTGTGGAAACGTTGTCGAACTTTGTGGAAACATTGCCGATCTTTGTGGAAACCTCATCGATCTTTGTGGAAACCTCATCGATCTTTGTGGAAACCTCATCGATCTTTGTGGAAACCTCGTCGAGCTTTGTGTTCATTTCGTAGCGGAAGGAAACCATTTCCGCACGCATTTCGTTCAAAGCGCGAACAAACGTGCCAAAATCCTGCACCTGGGGCAGGTTGTGACATGGCTCGACCTGATCAGTCGAGACTTCGACATTTTGCACTGCCAAGTTTGAATCTGACTGAGTATCGATTTGGGCGGTGTTCATGATGTTGTTCGGGAAGTAGCTTAAGGAATGGGTTAGTAGAGTTCAGGTGTGATTTGAAGTCACCTTGCCGCGAAATGCCTTGCACCCCTTTTTTTATTTGGGTAGATGGTAGTAGTAGGAGTAGTACCAATAGTCTCTACGGTACTTGTATCTACGGTAACCTAAGCTAAGCTTTCCTTCCTTCCGACGGGAACAAAGTGGGCACGGCACGATCATGACGATCAGGATAACAAGGCAAGGGGCAGGGGAGGGGGGGGGGGGGGGGGGGTAAACAAATAAGAACCTACGCCGTGTGGCAGGCAAGGTTGGTTTACGAGTCACCAAGTGTAGTCGTGATTGGTCGTAGTGATGACCGTGGAATGATCCTGCAGCTTCAAAAGAGTAGACTACAAGGGTGTGGTAGAAGAGTAAATGCTGCACAGCAAACAAAAAAAAACCAAAGTGCAGGCAAGTGCAGCAGGCAAGCACTGGCCTCTTACGCGGGATCTGGCTTGGCCAAGCCACAACAATCCAGTCTTAGACCGTAAAGATTAGAAAGGCCAGACGGAAGCAATAGGTAGGCGCTGTATTTGTGAAAGGACTCGAGGCTTGCTAATCTAGCTTATTTACGTGACCCTATCGCTTACTACGTAGTACGGTGCGCTACCCCAGCAATCCGTTGCCAATTCTCGCCTGTCTGTCATTCAACGATTCTTCTTCTTCCCTCCATCTCTTTCAAAGCCTGACGTAATGCACGGCACCCATAGCTATCAAAAAAAAAAAAAAAAAAAAAAAAAAAAAACCGGCACCGGAACAGCTACAACTGCCAACTGTGGGTTCAGTTGACGAGAGGAAGGCTGCACACTCTAGTAGGGTTAGAAATACATACCCAACTTCGACACGATGAGTAAGAAAAGAACATACAGCTTAGTGTTCGTACCAATGTGCATTTCGTTGATTTCCGTGTGCAGGACATCCATTTCTATGCACATTTCGTCCATTTTTGTGTGTATCTCATCCATTCTTTGTCCACACAGAAATGGATGAAGCACATACAAAAATGGACGAAATGCATACGGAAATGAACGAAATGCGCACGGAAATAAACGAAATGCGCAAGCCGTTTATCTGAATGGAGAGTGGCTAATAACATGAGGTTTAACAACAATGACGAACGCTATGTCAGTTGAACAGTTGCGGGAACCAGCACGCCTGTCATTCAACGATTCTTCTTCTTCCCTCCGTCTCTTTCAAAGCCTGACGTAATTCACGGCACCCATAGCTATCAAAAACCGGCCCCGTCTTTCGGCAACTGTACCCACAACTGACAGTCGTAGCTGCTGAAGCAGCAAATTAATGTCTTGTCCTGCTAAATATTAGTTTGATGAAAAGAGAAAGAAAAAAAAAAGAAAGAAAAGAGTTATTACCAAGCAAGGCATCTGCGTCTTTCAACGTCGAGGGACAACCAGTAATCTCTAAGCCTGTGACAGGGCTTACAAGAGGCGTCAAATACTCATCCTTACGTCTTAAGACGCTATTTGCCGCTCTCGCGAATGCGTTTTTCTCTCTACATGATTGTCAGTAAGAGACGGAAGGAAGGCTGCACACTAGGTTAGGAATACATACCCAGCTTCGACCTGGTGAGTAAGAACATCCAGCTTGGTGCTCACCTCTGAGCGCAAGTCGCTCATCTCTGACTGCATCTCTGTGCGTAGGTCGCTGATCTCTGAGCGTATCTCTGAGCGCAAGTCGCTCATCTCTGAGCGCAAGCCGTTTATGTCGGCACGCAGATCGCGACGCAGCTCATTCATCGCGGAGAGGAAAGAATCGAAGCCCTGCACCTGGGGTAGGTTCTGGCAACGGCCCACTTGCTCCGTCAGTGTTTGCAAACTTTGCACAGCAAGCGGGAAATCCGGCTGTGGGCCAGCAGTGTGGGCGGCGCTTGTTGTGGCAGACATGATGATGAATGATGATGATGATGGAAATGACGATGATGGTGGAAATGATGGTGGTGGAAATGATAAAGAATGACAGACACAAAGGAAAACCAGAGCGTGGTAGAAGGGGTATTTGTAATTGGCCGTGTTTGTTTGCTACCCACTACCGAGGGTCATCTGGTGTCTGCGGTATCTACGGCAACCCAGGCTCCCTTTCCTTCCGCCCGACGGACGGGAACGGCGCCAATATGCAGCATGTGGGTCGCGCAATCCGTTGAAAAATTGGGCACGGCACGATTATGACGACTGGGATAATAAGGCAAGGGCCTGATACAATATAGGGAGGCAGGGGTAACAAATAAAAAGAACCTATGCTATGTGATAGACAAGGTTGGGTTGTGAGTCACCAAGTATAGTCGCAATTGGTCGTAGTGATCACCGCGTAATGATCGGCGTCAATTTGCAGCTTGCATGAGATAAGCGGCTGTGCGTGTAATTGTTGGGTGATCATCCGAGGTTGGGATCGTGACATGCTGGGCGCCAAGCTTCGAAAAAACCCACACGCAGTCCAGAAACCCCCGAGGAGGGTGCAGTCTACTTTTACTATCGCTTGAAGCGTGTGGGAAAGAGATGTCTTGAAGAGGTAGGTATTGCTGTTCGCTATATGCAATAGTAAGAGAATGACACCAGTCACGATAGGTGGTCAAGTGGTGTATGTAGGACAATTCGGCCTCTTCTGCCTGTGCCTAGACCGTAACGGCATCTCACAAAGTAATGTTTTCTCATGCGGAGGCTATTTCCACACAGCAAAGGGGAAATGAGAGCGTGGTAGAAGAGTCATCTGTAATTAGCCGTGCTGTTACTTGTTGTTGTGCTACTCCCCACAATGCAGCATGTGTTGTCGCAGAATACGTCGAAAAGCGGGCCACGGCAACGATTTACAACCACTAGGATAACAAGGGCAAAGGGAGCTGGCATAATAAGGTCCGCTATGCTAGGCTAGGCGCTGGACTTCGAAAAGCCGGAATGAAAAGCGTGTGTATAGAGGGGATATAATAGACATAAAAAAATAAGGTGCATGACAGATAGCCACAGAATGAGTGGAGCCACACAGTAGATGATGTTTCAGAGTAATGCTGCACGGAAAAACAAAGTGCAGGCAAGTGCAGGCAAGTAGGCAAGTGCACCAGGCACCACCATCCATCTCTGTCAGCGCTTGCGGCGGTGGAGCTCGTGCGGCCACTACGTCACAAAAAAAAAACCCCGGCCACGGCCACGTCACAACAGTCGGTCGGTGTCATGGACCCCCCTTCCCCCTTTCCCCTTACCCCTTTCCCCCCTTACGGACAAACCAGGCAAAAACACACCACCGATACGCAAGTGCCGAGAAAAAGAAAAAAAGAAAAAGGAAAGAGAAAAGAGAAAAGAGAAAAAAAAAAAAAAAAAAAAAAAAAAGAGAGAGAGAGAGAGAGAGATCAAGACCTCAAACAGTGACGCCTCACCGTCTGATGACCCTCGTGATGATCGTTGTATTATTGTGCAGGAGAGAGAAACTCCCCCGAGGAGAGAGAGGACTTTTTCCAGAAGGCCTCCTTCAGCAAAGTGACGTAAAGGGGAGGCCAGGGGGGGGGGGTTGAGAGAATCTCCCCATTTACCCCTGGCGCTATACTACATGTCTGTTATCTGTGTTGCGTAGGCCGCGGCAGAGAGTCGGCAGAGAGACTGATTGTGCGGGGTTTTTAGTGGTTTCTTTTTTTAGCCTTTCTTAAAAGTCGGATTATAGTAGGATTTAAACTCGCAAACAGTAGGGATTAATTTACAACTTCTCCGTGACCGCAGCCTCAACAATTGGTTCCTTACACCCCCTGTACATCAGCAGGCAACAAACAGATGCTGAGTATGCCGGATAGGGCGTTTGAAAATTGCATCCAAGACTTTCTGCGTTGGCATCTAAGACATGCATCATGTGACAAGAAGAATCCTTTAAAACATCGTCATCCTTGCTGCCGGCCGCCAACCGCCGCAACAAGTCGTCATTTTGGTCATTAGTAGGCGCGTGGGAAGCCCGCTCACAGCGCTGTCCTGATACGTTAAAATCATCCTCATCCGCTGAGTACATTATAGTGGTTTTCGATGGCAAGGGCAAGATGGGACCCAGAGCTCGGGTGCCCATATACCTTCCTAGGTATCTAACTCCGTTGAACCCAATAGTCATGATCAAACGTTCCGTCATGGCGACCCGACATTTGCAATCCCCAGACGCGACAGTGGCCATAACCCCCCCTTTGTTGAAGATACGCCCGTTGTGTTTGATGGAGGGAGGAGGCTTCTTCTATCCGCGGGTCGGTCCTTCCTGTTCGCGAAACGGATAGCAAAGTTTTGTCAGGTTCGCTGCTGATGTCAAGGCGAGCCCGAGCCCAGTTGAGCCGTCGCTGGAGAATGACTCGACACAGTTGGTTTGAAGAGAGGTCGAGAGTCATGTTTGAGCAAAATGCAAACAAACTGGTCGCGGTGTGCATCGCTGAGGATACGACACATGATGAACCAAATAAAAAGATTGAAAAAAAAAAAAACCCCCCGCCGTCAACTCCTTCATTAATGCTTCGAGGTCACCGGTAGGCCCATGACCTGTTTTCTTGTATCATGTAGACGTCGTAGTGGTCCGATCATAAAATTCCCGAGTCCTTCAGGGCGTTGTTCAGTATTGTTTCCTTGACGGCGGCAAATACTAGTCGAATGTTGGACGTGTCGGTCGCTTGCGTCAGGCTATTTCGTCGTCAGTCTCTCTATCCACCGGAGAGAAAAACAAAACAAGGTTATATATATGGAGGACTGGGGACCCGGTCTGTTACTTACTGGGGGTACAAGTTCAGGTGCGCACGATTCACTTGATTGAATCGCCACAATAGATACTTGGCTGCTTTGTTGACGTCATTTCCTCCCGAGTAATCCGGAAAGTAGTTCCCCAGCGGGGACCGTGTTAGTTTTTGTTTGAAGATGTCGACCTTGTTGAGGAACAGTATGATGCTTGTTCTCATGAACCACCGGGAATTCACGACCGAATCAAACAGCAAGAGGCTTTCCATCATTCGATTCTGTCGTCGCCATAGTAAGAAGATTGCCCAAGCGTGAGTAATGGCGTGGCTGTCTCACCTGGCTACTCTCTTCGAGCAGTACTTGGTCGTATTCCGATAGGGCGACGCAGAAAATGATCGACGTAACGTTCTCAAAGCAGTGAATCCACTTCTTCCTCTCGCTGCGTTGTCCGCCGACATCAAACATGCTGCAAAGATGTTAGCCGGGGAGTGTGCGAATGATTGGGAAATGCGGCCGGTCTAGGTCGCTTTCGGGTCTGTCCGCACTGTATACTAAGCTGGCCCATTTGAAATCGAGTTTCGTAGATGCCGGTGGTTTTTGTGCGAGCTCGCAAGACATCCATCTCATTCGGAAGATAGTCTACCGCCACTATACGCATCACCTCTTGGAAGAAGCTGCGTTAAAAGCGTCAGCACTGCGCGCACGGGCTTGCGCTTGCCAACGCCTGAGTTGCACTCACTACTCTGCCGAGTCCATTAGATAAAACTCGGTCTGATGCTCCATCAGTCGGTCTTTGGCGGGATCCGCCCACAGCGACTGCACAGCGACGCCTACTTGAGGGTCGATGTGGGCTTGAGGACCGGATTCGGCCTGATAGGATAGAAGATAGTCTACATGGCTTTCGTTTTCCTTTATCTGTGGCTTGATGCCAAACTGCTCCATGGCTGTTATGACAGCCTTGGCGCATTCGATGAGATTCTTAAAGACGGTGGGCCGGTAGTTGTACAATTCATCTTCTGAATAGCCCTTGAGGTGGATAATCTTCATTTGCTTGACAATAGTCGACTTGCCACTCTCGCCGGATCCTGTTGGTCAAAGGGTCAGTGTGTTGGTCACCAGGGTCTCGAAATGCTCGGGGAGGAAGCCATACCTAACAACAGAATTTTGCATTCTTTCCGTAATCGTCGTGAATCTTCCTCGATGACTCTATCGATAGCCTGGCTCTTCTTCTTCTGTTCTGCCTC
This sequence comes from Claviceps paspali, assembly GCA_013435705.1. NCBI lineage: Eukaryota > Fungi > Ascomycota > Sordariomycetes > Hypocreales > Clavicipitaceae > Claviceps > Claviceps paspali. The sequence continues at coordinate 21,013 of JABAEC010000181.1, read as the reverse complement.
CTCACTGCTTGAGCTCATGCAACCACCCATCGTGAAGACCGTTTACGTTTCAGCGCTATCGCGGCGGCGTGAATCGATGGACAACGGCTGGCCTTGAGGCTATCGGACTTGGCAATCGACCTGGTGTGGGTATCTACAATCCGTGACTCTCCACGCATGGCAGCATATATACTCTTACGACCGAATAATGGACGGGGAGAGGGAGATGAGCCGCTCGTGAATTGTCGGAGAGGGCGGCAGTCCTTGGGCGATGAGGCTGCAAGGGCCGCTCGTTCTCAGGATTCGTGATGATGAGGGAAGACCGAGGGCCACCGGCTTCTATCGTGCAGGGTCGTCTGCTCGCTCGGCGGCGCGCCACCTGCCCTCTGGGGTCCTGCTTCACTGAGACTTATCGTCACGGACAGCTCAGTAATCAGAGCGCGGTTGAAGCGGCGGGATTGGGTCAGCGTCGACTCGTCGATGTTGGATGTTGTTGTGACTTGTCAGAGAGTGGCTAGGACGAAGGCGCTGTTCACGGTCAAGACAGAGGAGCACAGCCAGCCCAGCCTACTAAGCCTGGACCGGGGCCGGGGGTGGCTCGATGCTCACGCTCACCCACTCATGCATCTGCTAGGCTGCTAGGCCGCTACATACCTACTACCTTCGACCTGGTGGATACCTCGCAGCGCGCTACAGAATCTAGGCAGGTACCTACCGAACGACCACTAACTACTACAGTACTAGTACCTACAGTACCTAGCAGCAGATGGGGTAAGCAAGAAGTGGAGGTGAGGCAAGGCGAGGCGAAGTCGAGTCCCCACTAGAACCAGACGCCAGCCTCACCAACGTCAGGCGGCACTGCGAGCAACTGCTACTACTTAGTACTATGTAGTAGACAGCAGGCGGCTGACCCGTTCCTTCCACAGTGGCAGGAAGGCAGTTTTCATTCAGGCAGGTGGGGTGGACGGGAAGGGTACCAAAGAGTGACAGTCTGCGCATCTCATTGGTTCAGAAGACGTTGGTTCAATCACGGATAATTGCAAAGAACATGTACATACGTGTGTATGTGTGTGTGTGTGCGGGTTGGGCCAGCTGGGAAATGACGTCCGTATCCACGGGAGGGAATGAAAGCCGCCGAGGGAGCCAGAGGAGGAGCTATGCATGTCATGTCCACGTATGTATGTGTACTACGTATGGTGTTATGGTGTGTTCCTACTATGGTATATCCATCCCATGATTCCCATGATTCCCACCCGTCCACCTGCCCACCTAGGCAGGCAGGCAGGCAGAGCAAGGCAGATAGAAAGGACCTGGAAAGAGGATGATAAATCGGGCACGTTCCATCTGGCCCTGTCGCCATGAGCAGGCGCTCGCTCGCTCGTCTTATCATTCATCGTGGTCTGCTTTGAACGTCCAACTGCGAAGACAAAAAAGAGGGACAAGAAAGAGGGACAAGAAAGAGACGGCCGATTGATTACGAAACGAGGTCATGTCTCAGAATCTGTGGTCAAGATCGCTCTCGGGGGGGGGCCTTGGGCCTGTATTCCTGGTTGTCCCCTTGGCATTCATGGGCTCGGCCTGTGCCGCTTGAGGCTGATGCAACATGGCGCCGGGTCGCAACAGAGACGATGCGGCAGTGATGAGACATTGGCGGATGGAATGTGGCGGGCGGGCGTACTGATGACACGGTAACACACGACTGAGCAACCACTGAGCACCACTGAGCAGCGAGCAGCGAGCAGCGAGCAGCGAGCAGTGAGCAGCAGCAAGCAGCAGCAGGCAGTCAGGCAGTGAGCAACCTGCCAACCCAAGCATCTGGCATACCACATGGCAGGACCCACCGGCCAGGTGCAAGCCCCCCCGAACGCCCGATCGCCCACAGTGCAGTGCCCAGTGGCTCCTTCTGTTTGGAAGGAAGATTTTTTGGAGGAAGCCGAAGACAGGCACTACTACGTAGTAGGTACTGGGTACCTGGTACCTGGCGACGAGCAGCCAGCAGGACTTGACTCGGCGCTGCCAACTTAAGTCTTGCACCTGGGAATTGCGAAACACCATGTGCGAAAACACCTACCGCCTGCCTTAGTAGTATCTACTACCTAGTACCTAGTCGGTACTGTAACACATCCGTACGTTTCGATGGATTGAATCCCATGGGAATGGACTAATAACAGCTTCTGATACTGGCGTGAGCCGCGCGACGTGACAGGAGAAGTGGTGGCGGTGGTGATGGTGGTGGTGTTGAAACATCCTGGAAAATTCAACCACGGGATATCGGGGGGCTGGTCCATGTCCTCGAATCTCGAATCGAATATTCAGCTCATTTGCTGGATATTGCGTGTTCATTTTCGCCTTCTTTCGCCCAATCACCCTATCAGCCTGTCATCAACCAATGGCATGGGAGAGACCAACAAGGCTGGCTAGTAATTTCCAAGGGTGGGGGGAAGCGGTTCCCAATTGCCGGGACCGATTTGATCCGATTGGAATTCCCAATCATCTTGATTAAACGAACTCTGTAATATTAACCCGGACTCTCATCTCGCTTCCACGTGGTGGGTGGTGGTTGTTGTTGCCAAGTGAGCCTGCTAAATTAAGATATGGCCATGCAGCTGGTTATTTTTTTTTTTTTTTTTCATCGTGGTGGACATGTCGGCAAAAAAAAAAAAAATCAGGGACTCCGTTGGGAACTTTCAATGTGCCGCGGCCAGTGAACCTGGGCCGATTGTGCGTCGAGGAATCATAGGATTCATCACACGAGACGATATCAGCGTCGTCGTCATCGTCGTCGTCGTCGTCGTCGCGGTGGCATATAGTGCATTCAAATATTCAACACACGGGGTGTCCGATAAGCGCCACAGCCTACAGGCTTCTCCTGCGTAGATCCATCGACATCCGGGTTGCAGCGGAGGTGGAGGAGTCTTGCGGAATAAGAAGCCATTCCTTTTTGTTTCCGACTCCCTCCACTCTTGCTTCTCGACGAATCCGGGTCAGTATCTCACACACGCCTTGCGTGCTGTGAACGCGCAAGAGGGATGACGGATCAGTTTAACACAATCAAGCTCAGTTCCTTATGGCACGCTGTGGGTTGGCTACTGACGATTCTAGGTGATAATTTAGAAGATGTAATGTAAATATGTGATTATTTGGGAGAAATACCCCGGTGTGTATCACGTGACCAGCATCTCGACCACATACTATGTACGTACTAGTATGTGTGCGCAGATTCGACAAGTACGATAGGCGTATATATTATGCTCATCAATGGAATCGAATACTTTGAAAAAAAAAAATAGATTCCAGTCGATTGAAACATCGTAATCGGTCACAATTAGAAGTGGACGTTTTTGCCGTCATCGTGATCTCTTTCTGATTGGTCAATCGGCCCGTACTAGTATTTATTCTATGGACGACTGGGACTGGGCCGCAGTACAAGCCTCATGCCAGTGCCACTCACCCTCTTAGTCAGCGATGCGAAACAAGTGGGACAGCTCCTCTTTGGTGGCGTTTGATTTTCCAGCCACAACAAACATGTTGACCACGGGTTCCGCGACGAATGCCTCAAATTACCATTCCTATTCTCCTTTTCTCTCTCTCTCTCTCTCTTTTTCCTGTGGTCTTCACGGCCCAAGACTGAAGCTGGAGTCCACGTCAAGCGCGCAACCTTATGTTACCATCTGGTCAGCCGGGCCGGACCGAGACGAACATATCTCGACAATTCATACTCCTATCCCGAAGGCGGAAGGTCGACAAAGAGAGCCCTTGATCATCAGGCTGCACAGCCATTCGACGACACGAGGCAGACGCACCAGACCACTCCACCGCATTGACACCTCATCTTGCATACTTGGCGCGACACCAACGAATTCTCGCCTTCCCGTGCTGCCTGTTGTCACGCTGCCAAGCTGTCGTTATTGGCCTGGCGCTGCATAAAGTCTTACAGACATCCAAACCTACGCGCCTCGGCACACACAGTCTGTCCGCGCGAACCGCATCACGAAACGGATCTTCTTACCCAAACCGCGCCCACGTGGATCGATTGAAACGAACATTCGACGTCTGTATTAGCGTCAAACCACGCAGCCCTCGACAAGCTGGGGTTCTGGCTCCATCTCTCTGTCAGCCTAGGACCTGAGTCCAACGACTGCATGGCGCGGCAATCCTTGCTGCAGACGATTAGATATAGCAGTCGCTGTTTAGGAAACTACGGGCAGAGGTGCCGAGAGTGGAGAATCCGGCTCAAACGATGGCTTCCGTAGATGAGAAAGGCGCTCACGTCGGCACAAGCCCGCTGAAGGAGATCGACGTCCAACCTGCGCTTACTTCGGTCTCCCTCGTCGACGAGACCAGCTTCAACAACAATTCATTTTCTCCCCTGGTTACCGTTGTTGGGTTTCATCATGCCCGGGGGCCCGAGGTCGAGACTTGGTTTGGTGCCGGAGACGGCATCGACCCCGCCATCAAGTACAATTGGCCGTTGCTGCCTTTCATGGCGTTGAGCGACGGTGCCCATGCGTGAGTCCACCCTGGTAGGCAGCACCCCATGGGATCGTGCGATATAGGACTGACGCAAGATGGGATTAAAAATCAGATCCGAGGAGGATTTCTCCTATTTTACGCTCCTGAAGCCCAAGACAGACTTGGAACCAGCCACATCATTGTTTGGAATATCTTGCACAAGACAACTCGACTCGAACCGACTGATAACGCGACCCGCAGACGTAACGAGATCGACAGTGCAAAAGGCCGTGGTTGTGATTGCCGATAACCCACAAGGTTTTGGCATGTTGCGCGAGAGACTCAGCATCGTCACCCAGGCCTGGTTCGCGCAACGGGAATTCACCGACACGGACATTTTGCGACGGTTTCAGGAGAGCCTCGCTGATGAAAAAGCGAGGGGCGCGTTGAAGGACGAGAGGGACCGGGATCTTCATTTGGGAATGAGCTTGCGGGAGCTCATTCATGAGTTCAAGTGGCAGGCGCTGGTGCTGCTCAAGTGTTGTCTGCTTCAGCCCAAGGTATGAAGTGCTCGTAACCTCACCGGTGCTTCATGGGATGTCCCTGGTGCTAACATATCCCGAGATGCTATTTTTCGGGTCCAAATGCGACAGGCTTTGCATGGTCCAGTTCTCCCTCCTATCACTCATACCTGGTCTGCTCCGAAATCTGCAAGACTGTGCCGACCCCGAACTGAACAGCTATGAATCCAAACTCGCCCAACCTACCAGTCTGCAAAGCAGCAACCGAAGCTCCCTGCTATCTTTTATGGGCTTGCCCTTGCAAATATTTGGCAAAGTTCGTCCATGAAGCTCCCCCAATACCCTTTTATTTTTTGATATCTCGCTTGGTGGTCATGTTGGAGGGTTATTGGAGGATTAACGGACTTGCGGCTGACCGAACATGAAGGGTGGATTCTTCGGTCCTTACACGCCACTTCAACAGCTTGACGTCTTGGCCGATTTTGGAACCAAATCCTACATTGTGGGCAGCACCAACTCCCTGCTTCTCCAGCAGAAAGACCGATACAGCGATATCCTCATCAACCTGGACGAGGACACAGTCAACATAAGCTCGCCGTCGCTGAGATCCGTGCTGGCTCTGACGGCGGCAGATCGCAGATGGATCGACTTCCTGACCCACGAGGTGAACGAAACATGGGACGAAGCCAACCCCAGCCGACCGAAAAACATGCAGTACGTAGGAAGCGAGGAGTTTATCAGATCACAGTTTGAAGCGTACATGCTGGGACTGATTTCCTCGGTCAAATACCATAATTTCTTGGCCAGCCAAGGGGAGGACGAGTCGAGCCTGGGAGCTGATAGCGACCCTGCGGCGGATTTCGGACTTGAATGGGTCGAGGCGTGGGCCAAGACGGAGAACTATCGCATGTGGAACGCCCACACCGACGCAAACCTCTTCGCCGTCTCTGAGCCCAAACACCCCTGCGCAGGCGGCTTGACCGTCGAGGACATCCAGCGCCGAGTGGCCGATCAAATCAAGGATCTTCACCTGGACGAACGCCTCGCCCAGGGCCGAGACATTCTCGGGAGGAACCTGTCGGCGGGTCGCGAGAAGGCCTCGACCATGTTCAACAAGCTCTACTCCGACATTGAATACCTGCGGGAGTCGCAGCGGCGCCGCGCCGAAGCGACACGCGTTCAGGGACCAAAGTCCCCGACGACGGAAAAGGGCGCGTACCCCGTCGACCTCGCCAAAGCCCAGCAGACGGTCAGCTCCGTCGGGGCCAAGGCAAGCGCCTACGTGTCCAGCTGGGCGACGTGGGCAGGCGAGAAGCGCAAATCGGGAGGCTGGGGTGCTGGCTGGGGCAAAAAGGGCGGCAACGAAGACGGCAGAACAGCCAGGGCAGACGGTTCCTCGCTGCCCACCAGCCCCATCGACAAGGACTACCAAATCATCAGCCCTCCGCAGTCCCGATCAAGCTCAACAGACGAGAACCACCACGGGCGGCGCCGCCCCTCGACCCACGCCTCCTTCAGCGAAAGCATCCTCTCCCACGCCAGCGACCGTCCCCTGACGGCCTCATCCGACGCCGACGCCGAAGCCGAAGCCCTCTTCCGCGACGCCAGCCACCACCACCACCCTTCGACTACAATCTCAAGCTCACGAGCGTCACCGACACACGACGACGAGGCCACGCCCACCCTCCCACCCACCGACGGCTTCCAAACAGAACAAGTACAAGGCGCAACGAGCCCATCGCCAAGCCACTCCCCCAACAAGGCCAACCACCCATCATGGGAATACAACGCGTCATCCCCTTGACCTTCCCAAGCTCTTTCCCTCCCTCCCTTCCCCCACAACCAAAGGAAAGCAATTAAACGCCCACCAAAAGCAAACAAATATAAATAAAACCAGTGCGAAGTCCACCGCAAAGTATATCAACTACTACCCACCCACCTACCTTAGTACCCCACCTGTCGAATCCACCATCAAGTCTGAGAAGGGAAAATAAAACAAAAGAAACACCACCACCATGAGCATATCAATATATATATACGTATATACATAGCCTCACCACCCAAAACAATAGTATTTGAAAAAAAAAAAAAAAACAAATTTCCCCATTCGCCATCTAGTTAGTCCGGATCGGTAACAGCAACGGGACGGGTACAATGTACAGGGCATAGCATCCACACCATTGAATATAGTATTTTCGAAAATAATTAGTATGTTTTTTTTTTTTTTTCAAATCCGTAGCATCGCCAGGTTGTGACATTCCAACCTGGACATTCACCTTATCCTTGTCTTTGATTCCACGAATTTACTTACGGGAGCGGGAGGACAGGACTAGAGGGGATTCCACAAGGAGTCTGTAAAACAACGTTGGTTGCATATCCGGCATTCAAGACACTCTTGCCGTTAACGCTACATATGTAGGATCCAACCTCACTGTCAATTACTCATCAAACCTCTTTGACCTCCTCCCCCCCCACCCTCTCAAAACCCTCTTTCACATACGATGACAGGAAAATATCAAAAAAAAAAAAAAAAAAGAGAAAAATGAAAATAAAAATAGAAATAAAAGACATGCTGTGCTTTATTCTTCACAACTGTCCTGACCGTGTATGTCTACACTCCCGCTTGCCGCCTGTTCCTTTTCTTGACTGCGTCACAACATCCCGCTTTGTAAACGACAACCCACAACCAGTCAAACCGACATGATTTCGAGAAACAGAGAGCGTGCCGCCCTGGATGCCCATCATCGCCGTCCAAGTCGGGACTTGCTCCAAGTGCCATGACAGAATGTAGAAATGTGTTTTGCTATGAGATGCTTCAAGTCTATAAGCGTAATCTTAGTTTCATGTTTTTTTTTCGCCCCCAATGCAAATCACCCGCGCCATGTCCCACGGCATCTTGTCGCGGCTTTCAAAGTTGCCGTTCCAGGTGCTACGGTGGATAATCGCGCGGGTTTTTGAAGATGGCTCCGGTTCCAAGAAAGAAAAAAAGGGAAAAAAAAAAAAAAAGAGTTCGGTCGAGCGAGCGAAGATGAACTCGGCCGTGCCATGAAAGGGAAAAAAAAAAGCGGCATCGGACTGTGACGGATGCACTTGATGCGACCACCTTTGGTCTGCGTTTTACCGAGCCCGCCACGTGGGAAAGCCAGGACAGAGACGGAAATTAATTCGAATCATGCGAGGTAGCCCAGCTCATCGTCGTCCAGACGCTCGAGATATTCCTTGTCGAGAAGAATCTCGATGCATTTTTTGATGTCGCCCACCTTGGGAACGAATCGGGAACGAATCTGGTTGATGGTTTCACTGACCAACTGCGTGTGCTTCATCTTTTTGCGAGCCTTCATGATTCGCACGATGGCAGACTGGTAGCATACGTGTCAGCATAGTCATTGGGCTTCTCTCGCATGATAAACACGGCAACGGCGAAGTGGACGCTGCGCAGCAACTGGGGCTCGCACTCACCTGCAATACAAGCTTTCGGTCTTCCTCGATGGTCTTGTTGGTTTCCACCTCTTCTTGCTTCGCCTCCTTGACACCGCCCAAGTTCAGATTCACTCGAATCTTCTTGCTCTTGAAGTCATAGTTGAGGCTGAAGGATTTTCCGGCACCCGGCTTGTCCCCCGGAGCGCCCGACATCAGAAGCACCTTGGCCTTGAGTATGACGGCGAGTGCTTGATCCAAGACCTCGCTGCTGAGCTGCGTAGCGCTGAGCATGTCATTGTATGTGTAAGTGTCCTTCTCGTTGAAGAGGAGCAAGATGGCCATCTGGTAGATGGACACTTGGAAAGTAAAGGGCGTCTTGCTACCCTTGCAGTAGCTCGTCCTGATTTCGCCTTTACACAGATGCCAAAGCCAAGTAAGCTTGCGGCCGTCATGCTTGTGTTTGTAGAACCTGACAAACCGCTCGATCTCCGTGGCAATCTCGGTAGGCGGGTGGAAGTTGGTACTAGGCGGTGTGAGCGGCCAGAAGCCGGTACCGAGGATGGAGAATGTCGAGTCCACCGTCTTAGGAGACTCGATGCTCTCGACATGATCTCGGAACTCCTTGTTCAGATCCTTGGAAATCTGCATGTCCTGGAACATGCGTTGCAGCTTGTTCGTGTACTCGAAACCACATGCCTCCTTCAGCTTGCTGATCATGCTCGTCTCGGCATCGTCCGACGACGAGTTGCTGTGAACGAGTCGGCGGGCGAGCATGCGAGAGTAAAACTTTTGGAAAACATCCTTGTCCTCAATGTACTTGAAGACAGTCATGATCTGAGACAGAGTGCGCTCCAGGTCGGCCTCCTCGATGCCGGCGCTGCTCTTGCGAAGCAGCACGTCGGTATACTTGGCCAGGAGCTCGGGCGATTTGCTTGAGCTCAATTTGCACACTTCGTTGCGGTTGACAAACTCCCTACAGGCATTGTCAAGCGATCGGGTGAACTCGGGCTCGTCGTTGAAGGCTTGCTTGACTAGTAGCTGGTACTGCGAGTGCACTTCGAGAAGAGCGTCGACGTAGATTTTCGGCTCCAGCTTGTCGCCTTCGGATGACTGAACCTTTTGGACGGCGGCGAGACCGGCTTTGCGCACGTGGGTCTCAAATCTTGTTCTCAGAGGTTCGAGGCCGTCGGGAATGCGAGAGAGCAGGTTGTACATCCTGGCCATGTCTTCCTCTCGATGGTTGTCCAAGAGGACCTGGAACTCATCTCGCAACAGCGTTGAGTGATCGGCGATCAATGCCATGTTGCATGCCTTCTTCAAGGGCACCGCTATGTCGAGGTGCAGATACATGCTCACCCTCTTCTCCTCCTCATCCAGACGAGCCTGCGCCTTCTTCATGTACTCGACGACGCTGTTTTCTGAGACGAACTGCTTCGATTCGGCCTGATAGAATTCCTTAGTTGCTGTCAAGAAGGGCCGCTCGAAGTGGTAGCGATAAACGTCCAACGTTGATTTGGACGGATCCGCCTCATCCAAGCCGAGGGACACGAAGGAGTCAACCACCTGTTTGATCTGTCCGTGCTCAATCGTTTCGCCGTTGCGCTGCTTCTCGACGAGCTTTAGCACCGCGTCCATGACCTTGCCAGAAACCCGCTCGAACAGTGCCTTGCGCCATTGTACCAGGTACAGCGTGTAGACGTCGTAAACATTCAGCCTGCCTTCGTCGATTTCGCGCTTGACCCAGTGACGGTTCAAGTAGCGGAACAGGTGATGGATGTATTTGCCAGACGTTGTGTAACGATTCCACTCCTTGATGTAATACGCGAGAAGGGTTTCGTCGGTGTGCGATCTGGCTTCGTCGACCAGCTCCTCGAGATACTTTTGGAGGTATTCAATCAGGTTGTTGTAGAGCTCCTCGCCGAGTAGATGCGCTAGGTTTTATAGGACCCGGACTCTGTTAGCCAAGTCTGAACGCAGCGAGCCAATACGGATGAAAGATGAGCCCCGCGGACGTGTGAACGAGCAAGCTTACCGCCACGGTGATGAGATTGCATAGCCGGGCCCGAGAGGCCAACAGCTTTTTGTGAGGTGCAGAAGTTGTGAACAGCACTGAGGCACATCGAGTGTGAGCAATAACGTCATAATAATGGAGACGGACGGGTGTCGGTCGATTCGCGTGGAAGTAAACGTACGTGTACAGCCCCATGTACATGCGCATGTCGACGCCCTGTTCTAGATCGTTCATTACCCGGGTGATGCCTGCTTGTAAATAGGCCCATCTGCAACGACGACATTTAGCTGGTTGACAACGAGGTCGTCGAGCGGATAAACAAAGAGAAGCTTACGTCGTGCCAATATCCTCCCGGTTGGGCACCGGGGGCATCTGAGTAGGACTGGCCGGCCGTCTGGCCATTGTCGTTTTCGAAAAGCCCGAGTAGCCTGAAGAATGAAGGGAGAAATGGCGGTGCGCGGACCGGACGTCGAAGGGGCAGGCTTCTAAGGAAGGGTCTCGGGGCGGGGTTCGGTTTTCAAGGGAGCCGCCACTGTTCTGTGCTTTTTTTGGGAAAAGAGAAGGCGAGAGGAGAAGCTACCCTAAGCAGCGACGCAGAGTGGCAGAAGCGGAAGGCGACATTCGAAGGGGAGTGGTTTCGAGTTGCGAGAAAGGCGGCAAGTGCTCAGCAAAGTGTTGTTGGTGTGGCGTGGGTGAGTGAAGATGCGTGAGCAGGATGACAGCGGCGCCGAGACGGGCAAGGGCCATGCGATGCGCGTCGAGGGGTCGGACTCGGCACGTGGCACGAGAAAGGGAGGCAACGTAGTAATCTCTGCTCTGCTTGCTTTCCGCGACGGTCGATGAGTAGTAGTGGTGTCTGGGGAGGACGAAGAGGGAGAGGAGGGCGACGGGATGTAGGTGGAAGACGGAGGACTGTCTGCTTGTTCACAGTCGGTCTGAAGAGAGAGGGCGAAGGCGAAGGCGAAGGCGAAGGCGAAGGCGGCGGATGAACCAGTCAGTCTGTTCAGGTATTCTATTTGCCTGCCAGATACCCACTTGCCTTGTAGGTACCCGATGTAGGTACCCACGAGGTTATCGCCCGACCCCACCGCCTCCAACATGTTCCGAAATGTACATGCCACCACAACTCATTTAGTACTCATTTAGTACTTGCTGCTGCCGCCGCCACTGTCGCTACCACCCACTGTACTATCACCCCTGGTGGGGAGTACTTGTTGCTAACCCTTTCTACTACCTGCTACTTCTACTTCTACTACTACTACTAGTAGTAGTACTATACTAAATAGTACGAAGTAAGTGGTAGTAGTAATAGTAGTACTACTCCTGCGGATGTGGCTTAGCGCAGGGCGGAACCGCCTCGCCCTCCCTTGTCCCTAGAGTCTGGAGTCTCCTGTCAAAAATGTCAAGCCTCAAACCTCGAACGTCAGGTTCATCAATCGCAGTCATTACTACTAGTGGTTACTGTACAGACCTATAGATGTCTGCCGCTTGTGTACTATGTGCCTCCCAGAGGACAATCCTTCCCCGTTTCCCCAATTTGCACCCCAACGCCGAGCCGATGCGCTTCTGTCTACCAGTAGCCAGCGGGAGTGCTGTGTTCATATCTGCCCATGTAAAAGTACAACCGATACCCTTGTTCGCTTTGCTTTGTTCACCATTATACGTTTAAGTCATCAAACTCATCACTACCATTGCCGCTGCTACCACCAACTCCTCGTCTTCCTCCTCCTCTTCCTCCACCTCCCCCGCCCAAGCGCTTCACCATTCGAAAGACATTGATGGCAAATGTCATTGACCATGAGACGAGTCCCAACAACTGAAATGCCGCCAGTGCCTTGGACAGACTAGTGAGAGATGCATTTCGTAACCCGTGGTATATCAAAGTTTCAAACGCCAACGCCGTGCTCGCAGACTTGAAAATGATGAAAAAAAGATCCAGCAATATCAGAGACATCTTGGACATGGCAGATCGAAGCCCCAGTGGTTTTCCCGTAAACTCATCCCACATCATATATCCTATGTAGGGGATGGCCACACAATCCACGGCTACGGCGACCAGCGACTGCGTGCGCTCCGCGCTGTCCTTTCTCATGTTGTTTTCCAAGTGGTAGATCCGGGCGGCGATGCCAAGAGCCAGAACAGACGTGATCATGACACCGAGTCGGCATAGTAAGGGGGACAACGGGTGTCGCATGGTGGCATTCCATATCCATTTCGGCAAACTACTTGTCCTCCTACTGTCTTTGGATCCTCCATCGGAATTATGGAACTGGACCTTAATGTCCGAGTTGAAGGTCGGCTGCAGCTGGTTGAGCGTGTCGTAGTCGATGACTTGCGATTCTTCGTTGGTCATGTGGCCCCAAGCCGAGGAGTGCAAGAAATCCTGCCATGAAACGGCGCCCTTGGAAGGAGCTGGTCTGTATTTGGACACAATGACGGGCTCCGCAGACCGCAGATGATCCCACCTCCTGCCACGCATAGAGGCCCGGCCATATCGTAGAATGTGGGGAATTCTAGATCTGGCTTTGCGAGCCGGGCCTAGCTGAGGGTCGTCCCAATCGATGAAGCCGTCTTTGGAGACACGGCGCTGTGGACTGCTGGGTGCAAAATTGCTTCGGCGCTGCACGATACGGTTCGGGGACTGCAAAAGACGAAGTTGTTCCTCGCTAACCGGGCCATATCTCTGCTCGTACGAATCGATCCAGGCTTTTTTTGGGACAGTGAATTGTTAGCAGAATCCGGCGAAAGAAGCACAGAAACGATCAAGCGCCTCTGGCGGCGGGCCGCTGAAGATGGGGAGGGCGTACGAGGCAGAGACCTGGGAGTGCGCAAGCGCGGAATCGAGTCGACGGCCGCGACGTCACGGGCATGAGATGAAGTCTGCGCGTCAGATATTGCCGGGTCGCCTCCTGTCTGAAGAGGAGACGGGGAGGAAGGGAGGAAAGAGGAGGAAGAGGTGGAAGGGGAGAGAATCGTATTGGTAATAATATCGGACGCCGTCATCTCTTACGCCGCCGGCCTTTGCGGTGACGGCAGCGACGACGGCAGAACCGGAGAATACAACCACGCGAATCGCCGTTGGGTGCTACTAGCAGCTTTGCATGACCCTTGCTCTCTTTGCAGATTAGATGCCCGGATTTTGCTTCTGTAAAAATGTCGAGGGACGGGATCGAGGGACGGGTCGAGGGGCGTGGAGGCGACTAATCCATTTTTATTTTGATTTTTTTTTTTCGTTCGGCGGCTGGCGCAAGATTGACCAAGCCGGTCGGGCAGCTTGATGGGAACAAGACGAGAGAAAAGAAAGTGGAAGGCTGAGGCGGGCGAACAAACGCCAAGTGCACCAGCCCAAAAGGCAGAAACGACGGCGCAACAGATGACGAAACAAATATGACAAGCGCTGCCGGTGCGACAATCCGACAAGGTTCAGTGCCACCCCCTGCCAGACGCTGGACCGGGGATCCTGGCAAGTTGCAAGAAAAAAAAAACAAACGATGGAGCGTTGGATGGATGCCACGGCCCACGACGTCACCTGATGCCGCGTGCCGCGTGCCGTCGATAGGCCCGGCCCCTCCAACAAACACCACGCGTCGACGACTGGCTGGATTCGTGATTCGTGTCGGCTACTCGGTGCCTAAAAAAGACGACTTCGACATCGACTTCGACATCGACACCCGCAGTCATGGAATGGAATGAATTGCGGCGCCAATGATCACCTGCATCATCACCACGTCTCAGCCGCGCATCCCTCGTCCACGATCCGTGGTTCATGGTCCATGGTCCATGGTCCATGGTCCGTGGTTCCAGACGCGGTACTAAGCTTCCTCGATAGGCAGCCGCGCAGCAACGCTCTTTCCTTTGCTCCAAGCAGTGGGCCACGCCTGCCGCATCGCGCAGTCTCTCCAGCCGTCGTTCAGAGTTGACGCCTTTTGGTTTTGATTTTGATTCCGACTTCGAATCTTCTTTTTCCCACCTCTTCCAATCCTGCGCCTGCCCCGGCGGCTCAACCCACCATGCAGCAAGGACCCAAACCAAAGAGCAGAGGGCTCCTGGAGTTTGCAAGGGGCAAATCTGATAGCAACGCGCACTACAACGCCCCCTCTGAAAAGCCCTACCAAGTCGACCCAGGCAGGCGCTCGGCCACTCCCAATGCAGACACCTATCAGCCAAGTCGAAAAGAGATCGCAGAATTCGCGAGGCTGCCAGTCCCTGGCGCTGCGCCCAAACCTGTCAGCAGTCCGCGAGCAAGCGCCAGCGCCCCCTTGAGGGGCATAAACAGAATCGAATCACCAGTTGGGCACGGTTATGGCTCGCCAAAACGCCATCCTGTGGGCAAGCAGACCTTCAGTACCGCGGCTCATCATGACATTTTTTCAGGGTCGCAACTTGGAGAAAATTTCATGAAGTCGGGCCTGACAACACCTGCAAACGACTCGGAGATGCTGGCCGTTGTGCAACGACCCGATATCAAGGCAGAAGATCACTCGGAACAGAACCACGTCCACAAAATTGCGCCCCGACATGCCCCAGCTTTGGAAGTTGAGAAACACCAGTTCTCTGTAGCAGGCGACGGCCGACTCTCCGTGGTCCCGGGTATCTATCGCCACAACCCGTCTCATATGAACGATGGCTTTTACAACCATGTCCGGTATCAACCTAAACCCGTCAAACCTCCGAATCCCACCTATACCCTCCCGCCTCCGCCCATTCAAGCACAAGCTCGCCTCCCAATGAGGGGGGTTCGGGTGAGTCGTGCGCAATCGTCAATGGTCAATGGGTTGCCTTTACAGATAGAGGAGCAGCCTCACGGCAGATTCACCGAGGTGCAAGAGAGAAAGTGGGAAGAGCAAGCCTTGGAAAAGGCGAATGAGTCTATACTTGTTCATGGTTCTGATGACGGGTCTGTTGCCTTGGCATCGCCAAAGATACAAAGGCACCACGGACCCCATACCAAGTCGGCGCGAGACGGCATTCACAAGCCAAGTAAACCTGTCCGGAACTCGCAGCCCAAAGAAAGAAAGCGCAGGCGGCAAAGTGTCGACTACGACGATAAAGCCCTCAGCTCCATGACATACCAGGATCTCCAGGATGAGCCATTCGATGTCGTGCCGCAGCTACCAGGCATGTTGAACGGGCATGATTGTGCTGCGTCGAAGCTGGTCACTAGACTTGAGCAGTTTCAGCAGCAGGGCGAACGGGAGCAACACCAGTTTTTTTCGCAAATGTCGATCGAGGAGTGGGAGAAGGCGGGCGATTGGTTCGTCGACCAATTCGCGGATATTATGATCCGTTTGCGACAAGCTCGCCGAGACAAACGCGAAATGGTGGCCGCGTTTGAGATGGAGGCCTCGGAACGGGAGGAGGCTATTCGCTCACGAACGGAAGCGATTGACAAGAAGTTGATCAAGATGAAGCAAGACGGCCAGCGTGTCGTTGGCGACAAGCATCTCTGACGCCTCTCGGCCGGTCATGTGTGCTCGACGAGGGCCATTTACATGACGAAGCAAGGCGGCATCACATGATCGTGACTTATCCGCGCAATATCTGGGTGGGTGGGAGGTTTTTTTTCTTCTTCTTTTTTTTTTCTTTTCCAAGGAGTTACGGGCTAGTCAGCATGGTGTTTGCGGGCAGTGAAGCCTCGTTTGAGCATTCCAAAGGGCTGGTATTCGAAAAAAAGAAACTTCGAGTTGGCTTTGCTTTATTATATACCCGAATCATATGGAACCATGACAGCCAGAGAGAGTATGGATTTTATTAGATTTGAATTACTTGCTTGACCTTTCTATCTCCCCCGACAACAATTCGCAGTTGACATCCGGGCCTGTCCCTGAAGACGCCCCTCCTCATGCCGTCGATGTAGAGCTCATAGGCAGGAAAGTAGCCATCCACAAACCGGACGACCTGCTCAGGCGTCATGCCGGCCGAAGGGTCTCCTCTGGCGACGCGCAGCGAGTCCTCCTGCTCCTGCCTCCAGGCGTACACAAACTGGGCGTCCTCGGCGTCCAGGTGGACAAATGCGTCGAGGAGATTGGTGACGGCGTCGTAGTCTCTCAGGCTGTCGTTGACGAAGAGCAGATGCTCCAGCCGGTGTCGGCACAGCGAGCGGCTGGGCGCTCTCCACCTCGCGGCTACTTCCTCGTGGGCGAGAGGCCGAAAGCCAACGGCCCAGCCCTCGAGGATGACGACCTGCACGGGCTCTTGGCCGGGCTGGTTGACGGGGGTCCAGTGCTCTTCCGAGAGGCGATCACCCTGGCCTGCGAAGAGGGCTTTGTCGTACCGGGGGATCTTGGTTGGCCGGGCGGCTACGAGGGCTGCGAGGACGGACTGGAGGAGCTCTACGTCGTGTGTTCCTGGGAACGAAAGAGTCAGCAACACGCCATAATACTGTGGTTTCTTTCACCGTTGAATTTCTTTTGTTTTTGTCCCCCCCCCCCCCCCCCGCGGCATACCTGGCTCCCCCCGGTGCTGCACGAGCGCGTTCCCGGGGTGCCTTGCCCCTAGCGCAAGCTGGTCTTTGCGGGTGAGGTAAAAGTCATCGAGGCTGAAAACGAGGGTCCTCGTGCTGTGCTCCCCCTCGGAGAGGGCTGCGGCGAGGGCCCCGACAAGGGTTGTCTTGCCAACGCCTTGCACGCCGTTAAGGCCGATGATGAGGGGCCGGTTGGGGGTTGGCGGCGGGGGGCGGTGGTTCTGGAGGTGGTTGAGGATGAAGGGGATGCAGATGGGGGTTTTGTCGTCTGGGGAGATGTGGGGGCTTGCGAGGTTCATGAGTGTGAGTTGTGAGTGTGGGTGTGGGTGTGGGTGTGAGCGTGTGTGTGCGTGTTTTTCTTTTTCTTTTTCTTTTTTTTCTATACGTTCACATGTCCGGAAATGTCGGGTCACGGAATCCCCAGAATCAATCGCAGCAAGATTCCGCCGTGCCGCATCGTGTCCTAGGGTAGGGCGGTCGGCTAAAGTCTTTCTCGTGTCGTCGGGATGCTTCGCAGGGAGCGCCTCCCCACAGCTTAGTGACACACAGTGGGGTGTAACTACTACATACTAGTACCAGGTCAGTAGTTCCTAGTGCTCGTCTCCGCAGAGCAGAGCAGAGCAGAGCAGCTTCCTTGCAGAGCAGACACGGTACACGGTACACGGAACTGGAACTGGTTCTCGTTCAATCCTTCCTCCTCCTCCTCCTCGTCCTCCTCCACCACCACCACCACCACTTTTTTTTTTTTGTCTCTCCTTATCCACCAATTGAAATCCCGCGACCTTTCGCGGCTATTTTGCGCCTTTCGCATCTCCAGATAAGAAGACGGAGAGAAGAAGGAGAGAATTAGGAAGAAAAGAAAAACAATCATCGTCCTACTCGCGGGAGCTCTGATCGTGAAGTTGCCGTCTGGAACGCAGCAACGCTCGCTCCATCTGATAACCAAGCACGGCGCGCCGGTTACTCGCCTTCGACATCGCCGTCCCACCGCCCAGACGAACAATGGCATCGTCACCCTATGCCCTGCCCTCTTCCGCGCTCCCGCACGCCCATCATCAACACATACGTTCCCAGTCATCGCTGAATGCCTGGCGGACGTCCATGTCTGCCGGTTCGCTCCCCGCCTCTGCCGGAGACGATGGACACGATCACGACCACCCGCACTCCCATTCGAACTCCCATTCGCACTCACATTCGCAGTCGCGTTCGCCCAACTCTCATACTCGACACGGATCGCAACCCACCCACAGCGGCACTTCTTTGCCCGCAGAGAAGCCAAAACCCTCGCCCCTTGATACCCTCGATGGATGGATGAGAGAGACGACCGCCGGCGGGAAGAAGGTGATTCGCCACAGCGTCGATGTGACTGCAGCTCCTTACTCGCCGCCGATCAAGAATACTCCTTTCCACAGCCACGATCATGGTGCTACGCATCATCACGACCATGGTCACAGCCATAGCCACGACCATGACCATCATCACAGCAACAGCCATTCTCACTCCCACAGGGGAACCGATGGCAAGGCTCCCAGGTCTTTGTTCACGAGGACGCTTCTCAAGTACACGGCGAGATATCCCATCTTGCATGCAATACTTGTCGAGAAAGATTCCAGGAGAATTTTCTACTTTATGACGTGAGTCTGGTCCGGCTGGTCTTCTTCTTCTTCTTCTTCTTTTTTTTTTTTTTGGCACCACAACTCCCACTCAAAAAAAGAAGAAAAGAAAGAAAGAAAGAAAAAACTAACGAATTCGCTCAGTTTAAACTTTGGTTTCATGGTCGTGCAGGCATTCTACGGCTACGTCACGGATTCGTTGGGTCTCCTTAGTGATAGCATACACATGTTCTTTGATTGTGTCGCTCTGCTGGTGGGATTGTTGGCCGCAGTCATGAGCAAGTGGCCTCCCAGTCAAAAGTTTCCCTACGGGTTTGGAAAAATAGAGACGTTGTCGGGATTTGCCAACGGCATACTGCTGATGTGAGTCTTGGATTTGTGTGGTCTCTGAAGGGGGGAGAGGAAAGTGGGGATAACAGAAAAGGAGAAAGAGAGGGGGAGAGAGAGAGAGAGAGAGAGAGAGAGAGACAAAGAGCTGATCAGAACTACCAGGCTCTTGAGCGTCGAGATTGCCTTTGAGGCATTTGAGCGATTGTGGGAGGGAACCAAGACAAAACGACTTGGCGAGCTTTTCGTCGTCAGCAGTCTAGGGCTTGCAGTCAACTTGGTTGGCATGATGGCATTCGGTCACCATCATCATGGCCACGGCCACGGGCACCATCATTCGCATAGCCACGACCACGGCCATGACGACAAGGGCGAAGACAAGCACGACTCCTCCCATGGCTGCGGGGGCCATGGCCACAGCCACGCGCATGACAACGAAAACATGCACGGCATCTATCTGCACATCCTGGCCGACACGTTGGGGAGCGTCTCGGTGATTGCGTCGACGGCGCTGACCAGCGTCTGGGGGTGGTCCGGATGGGATCCGCTGGCGTCGTGCTTCATCGCGGTGCTCATCTTCCTGTCCTCGAAGCCGCTGGTCATCTCGTCGGCAAAGCGTCTTCTCCTCAGCGTCCCGGAGGTGACGGAGTACGGCCTGCGCAACACGCTCGGCGGGATCCTGCAGCAGCGGGGCGTCGCGAGCTACTGGGTTCCCAAGTTCTGGCTGGACGATGGCCCGGCGAGCGCGGATGGCGAGAAGCTGGTGGGCGTGGTACACGTCGTGGTGGCGCGAGGAGCGCCCATGGAGGAGACGCGCGACGGCGTCCAGAGCTACCTGCACAGCCAAGGCGTCGAGGCCACGATCCAGGTAGAGCGAGAGGGCGATTACGGATGCTGGTGCACCCGGGCGCGCAGCACAGTCGCCACGCCATGCACGCCCAAGACGAGCGTGCTCTAGAAGAGGTTTGTCTGCTGCGCCTCTCAGCACCACCGTCTCTGAGCGGCTCACGAGGCCGTTGTACAACCGAGCGCCGCCTCTGCAGCGCCATGGTGGGTGGAAGGCTCGGCGATTCATGGGCTTGGACGATGATTTTTCGTCTTGGTCTTCTTCTTTTTCTTTTTCGTTTTTGCTCCCGCGCACGTCATGGCTTGTCACTGCTTCTGCCTGCATACCGCGCTGGAACACAAGAAGAGGCAGGGTTTCAAGGGGTTTTCTTCAAGGGGGGGGGGGGCAAGTGGCGGCAATCTTTGGGGGATTCGGAAGTCTGGCGCACGGTTTTTTTGTCTCTTTTCTTCTTCTTCATATATAATATAGATCCTGGATCCTGTATAAAGGCATGGCGGTTGCTGTGTTGGAAAAAAAAAAAACCCCCCAACAACTTGGTATATAGATGACTGCGCGCGCATTCAGTCAAGACATTGTGTTTTTCTTCCTCTTCTTCCTCCTCTTCTTCCTCTTCTACCCTCGTTGCGTTTGCTCTTCGCCCCCTCCACCCCTTTACCTATTCTCATGAACTTTTTTACACGGTACATGGTTCGGACCAAACGGGATTTCGTCGTGTGATGATGGATGGATGGATGGGGGGGTTTCCATCGGGGGCTCCATCCCCGCCAAATTACCCGCCTATTACCCGTCTCCACGCTCCCTCAGAGGTACTAGTACTTGGTAGTTATGTCACAGTCTACGCCGACAGCCGAGGCAAAAGTACGACGGTCCTCCCTTATCCGGACCTGGCACACGGTCCGTTCGGCCGAAGGGGGGGGGGGGGGGGGAATGAACCAGACAGGTTGCCGACGTCAGCCGAGCACAATAGAAACAAAAAAGCCATCATTTACCAAGCGTCTTCCTCAACGGTTGTAAATACTAAAAAAAAAAAGAACAACTTACCTACGGCGTCAATTTTTCCTTTCGCCTTTCGGAGGGGGGTGGTTCCACGCACAGAGGGCCGGCCCACCATCTCTCTCTCTCTCCCTCTCGTTTCTTTTTTTCCCCTTGTACCTTTTCTTCATCACCCTCGAGTCGAGTCCAGCGAGCTTTGAAGGTCTCGATTGAAACGAATTGGAAAAAGAAAAGAATCAGAATCAGAATCAGAATCACCGGTCTTGGGGGGGGGGGGGGGGGGGGGGGGGGGGGGGGGGGGGGGGGGGGGGGGGGGGGGGGGGGGGGGGGGGGGGGGGGGGGGGGGGGGGGGGGGGGGGGGGGGGGGGGGGGGGGGGGGGGGGGGGG
>JABAEC010000180.1:23721-36732 GCA_013435705.1 Claviceps paspali | reverse complement strand
CCCCCCCCCCCCCCCCCCCCCCCCCCCCCCCCCCCCCCCCCCCCCCCCCCCCCCCCCCCCCCCCCCCCCCCCCCCTTCTTTCTTTATTTTTTCCTTCTTTTTCTTTTCTTTTCTTCTCCTTCCAACACACACACTTACGCTGATGTAACCGCCTTCGACTGTATTGTCCCGTGCTACAACGTGGATATATGTGTTGATGACGATGCCGCCGAGCGCCGCCTCCCCCCGGGCCGCGAGCTCCGACTCCCGCTGCCGCATCTCGGCCGAAATCTGCAAGAAGTTGGCCGACGGCCGGCCCGTCCCGCACCCAAAGAGCGTCGGCCGACCAACCCTCCTGCCCGCGACACCAGCTGCCACCGGCACGGCCACGGCTCTCATCGCCAGCAGGAGGCCGCACAGCACCACCGCTCGCCTGATAGACATGGAGAGGGGGGGGGGGGGGGAAATAGGTGGGTGGGTATAACTTGTTTGTTTCCGGGGAAGTTGCGGAAATCGAAGAACCAAAAAAGGAATAGACGAAACGAAACCGGCCTTCAATACATGTAAAACTTTACAAGGAGGATCCGGCTTTCTCTTTCCTTATTTTCCTTCTCCGTCCTTCCTTTCTTCCTTTCTTTCTTTTTTGTTCTCGCGCGAAAAAAAAGAAAAGAAAAGAAAAGAAAAAGAAAAAGATAGATTCCCGAAAAGTTGTAACTTCCTTGGCGAGAAAAGAAAAGAAAGAAAGGAGGGGAAAAAAATAAAATTAAAAAAAAAAATAACTTCTTTATGCTCGTATGGGTTTCGTTTCTGACTTGACTCTCTCTGTTTTTCAAAACCTTTTTTTTTTCTCCTTCCCTGGGCGAAATTCCATTTCCTTTTATACTCTCGTTGGATGAGACGCGATATCACCTCGCCCTGTCCACCCAACCTAGCTTTTTACTTTTAATTTTTTTTTTCTTTTCTTCTCTTCTATCTCCTCTGCCCGGACCACACCACACCGCCGTAGTTGCCGTCCCATACTCGGCGCCAAGTTGCCGTTGCGCTATCCGCGAACGGGGAAAGGGGAAATGAGAAAAATTAAAATAAAAATGAAATGGAATAAAACCCCGCTCCGGAAGGATACGTCCATTCTGGGGGCGATGGGAACAATAATGGTGCGTCCCAAACATTTCTTTACTGAAGAAGTTAGACCGTCCTTCAAATCGTCTTGGGTTCATCTTGATTCGAACATCTTGGCAGGGTTTGCCGCATCGTGGTGGGGTGGGGAGGGGAGGGGGAGAGGGGTTAGGAAATGGGGGGGGGGGGGGGGGCAAACACCCCATGATCGGACAGAATTAGTCTCGTGGATGGCAAAAACAGCCCAGACGAGTTTCTTTTGCTTTGTTTTTTCTTTTCTTTTCTTCTTCTTCTTCTATTTGCAAACCATCTGCTCCTCCCTCCCCCTTTTCCCTCCCGAGGGGAAGCTACCATATCATATTGCTCACCTAAAAAAAAAAAAAGAAGAAGAAAATGAAAGGGCAAAAAAAAAAAACAAAAAAAAAGAAGACAAAAAATCACTAGCCTCGTCCCCGTAGATAAATCTATTTTTAAATATAAACCATAAAAGTACGCCACGACAAGCTGGGGAACAGAAAAAAAAATCACACCACTACAAATGCTCCTGCTTTTTTTTTTTTTTTTTTTCCTTTCCCTCCCCATTCCAGAAAGAATACACCTTGACATGGAATGGGCTGCTTTGCTTGCCATGTTAGGCTTGGACTGATAGTTGAAGCACATGGCTACGGAGAAGGGGCTCCCACGCCAAACCGAAATGTTTCGGTTTCCGGATCCCACCCCCCCCCCCCCCCCCCGGTCCTCTCTTCTTGTTCGTTCCATTCTGCACACTTCGTTTTTTTCCCCGGGGTTGCAGTCGGGATCCCCATACGAGTTGGCGTGGCATGTTGGCCGTCTCGGCAATGCAGCTCATTCGGTCAAATTGACACGGGTTGGCCCTTGGATTATCCATGCCAGACTTGGACTGAATTGCGAATAGTTTGCGTGCTCACGACGTGGATGGGGGGGAGTCAGAGTGATGTAATTCGACATAACGCCGTAGAACCGAGTTTTTTTTTCCCCTCAATTAAATAAAATAAAAATCCAAACCAAACCAAACCAAACCAACACGTCAGAAAGACGTGCCAGATTTCCTCCATAGGTGGCGAAGCAAGAAAAATTACCCGCAGAGCGAAATTTTTGTTGCGAGCCTCCATCAGAGCTCTCAGTCTGCATGTCGTATGATTAGGATTGACGAGATTTTCCACCTTCATCTCCACACTCCATCCAGATGAACGTTTTTTTTTTTTATTTATTTTTATTTTTATTTTTTTTGCATGAAACAATCTGGTTCGGAGTGACCGGTGCGTTTGGTGACGAGACGGTCGAACACACACACCCACAAAAAAAAAAAAAAAGAAAAAGAAACGATGTAGGCCGATGAGCAGGTGTCGATGAGCAAGTGCCGATGAGCAAGTCGCTCCCACAATCGTACTCTGCCGCAACTGTTTTCGCCGTGTTATCAGCCAGCTTGTTTTCTGCTCTAGAGCATGGTAGTATTCAATAGTCTGTGACTATTCATCATTAACGTATAGCCAGCACCTTTCCACGAACTTTTTTTCTTTTCTTTTTTTCTTTCGAACCTACCCTAGTTAATCCAGACTGGTCTCTTTTCTTGCTTTAGATATTTTTATATGCTTTTCTATACAATAATTGCACAGACCCATTGCCTTGGAGCGCGCATCGTCGTCTCACTTGTTACCACTCGATAGGTCGTCCATGTTTTCTCGTCGGGCTTGAACTTCTGCAAAAGCCGAAACCGAACCCTAAAGGCGTGTTTTTCTCTCCCACTTTCTCTCTCTCCCTCTCTCTCCCTCTCTCTCGTGTGCGTCTCCGCAAAGATGGAACTACATTTTGCTCACATAATTAGTTGAGTGTGGGTTGCCCAAGTTTTCTGTGGCGACAAAGTCTTGCCGATACTCTACGCTGTCTTATCTTCTGACTTTATTGCCACCGAAAAATTTTTATTCTTCAAAGGTTTGCCAGTTATTCAACTTCTTTTGAAGCCGCAACGAAGCCAGCGACATTCTTTCCTCGCGTTCCACGAAATGATAAGGTTTTTGGAGATGCCGCCAACGCGCTTCCTACTGACATGATCGTGGCCGTTCTCCATGAGAAGGCCCGCTAAACCGAAAGACCTGCGAAGGAATTTCGGACCCGACAACTATCATCTCGGTCCCGCCTCTGCGTTGGTCAAAATGTTGTCGTCCGAAGAGTCTTGCAGTTCGAGGTTTATTTCTTGGAACCCCTCCGGCTAGAATTCTTTTGCCCAATGGCTCAGGTATTCCGGGTCATTGAGTTCCCTTCGGCTCTTTTGCGATATGAGGGTCCAGAGGAAAAACAAAAAAGCTAAAACACCATCCGACCGATGATTCATCAAGTTGAGATGCTGAGCGTGGCTGCTGGTAGTGCGAATCGACATTTGCGGGGCTGTCGGCTGAAAGCAACAGGCAAGGCAGTCAGTCTTTGATCCGTCTTGCCACTAAGCGGTGGTCCAAGGAGGAAATACTTTCAGGCACAAATTTGCTGTAAAATGATAGTATAGAATACTGTCGGTTGGGGACGCTTGATTGTTTGATTGCCTTGGATCCAAGACAATATCCATGAAAAGGCCTCGCTGTCGAGGGTCTTGCTCCGCCGACCGAGGGTGGCTAAAGAGGTCGAGGTGAGAGTTGCAACCACCTGCGATGAGAAGAAAGAAGAAAATGAACTTAATGATTGATGCTGTCATACTAGAAACAATTTTCTTTCGAGTTTGGTACTTTTAATTTTTCCCGTGCTTTCATGTGTTCTTTCTTCCCTCTTCTTTCTCGCTTTCCGTTCCTTTCCTTTCCCTTTTTTTTTTTTTTTTTTTTTTTTTTTTTAGAATCGGTTTGCGTCTTGCTGAGAAGAGAGAGAGAGAGGGGGGGGGGGAGTTCCGAGATACCTTTCCCGCATTTTCAAAATGTTATCAGAAAAAAAAGGAAAAGAGGAAAAAAGACTCAGCTGGTTGGGCGGCCAATCTTTGCGTTGTGGCTCTGTGTTGGGTTTTGGCTCTTTTTTGTCTGACAACCGCCATCTGATCATCTGATGCGGGGTGTGGCGTGGTGTGGCGGCGCATGGTGGTGAAGAATAGGATAAGATTGGTGCAGCGCATTACCATGACATTGTAGTTTGCCTAGAACATGTACTCGAAAAAGAAAACGCAAGACAAAATTCCCAAATTCGAACCAGGCCTCTTCCCAAAAAAATGGCGGGCGGTATCTCTCTTTCCACATCCAATCTTCTCGTTTTGGTCGCCGCCTTCGTTGCCGTCCTCATCTACACGGCCGAGCTGCCGCGCGAGCTCATCGTTCTCGGATTTTGGCGTCGAAACGCCAACACGATTATCACGAACCCACAGGACTTCAAATACATAACCTCTACGGTCCATTGCGAGGACCTTCACTACCATGAGCCCAGCGGCTTGTTGTTCACTGCCTGCGAAGGCACCGAGCACACGCGCCAGGCGTGGTTCCCACCGCTCGCCCTGCTTGGCAACCCCACGGCCGGATTGAAAGCTCAGGGCAGCCTGGAAGTCATTGATCCTCGCGTAAGTTAGAGGGAAAGGGGGGGGGGGTTCAAAAGAAGCTGATCCCTGACTCAACGTGGCTAGCTCCTTGCTCTGGCTCTAGGGGCTAAAACGGCTAAAAACTACCTTGTACGCAGACCATGAACGCCAGGAAGCTTGCCTTCACCAACTTCAACGGCCCCTTTGTCACGCACGGCATCGACGTCATCGAAGACCCTGAAAAGCCAAGGGGCGCGGCTGTCTACATATTCGCAGTCAACCACCTTCCCAGCCCCTCGTACAGCCGGGATAGCAAGACCAAGAGCCCCAAGGCGCGTTCCATTGTCGAGGTGTTCCACTACGTTATCGGCAGCGACACAGTCGACCATGTCCGTTCTGTGTGGGATCCGCTCATCACCACGCCAAACGACATTTTAGCCGTGTCCCCGACCTCCTTCTTCGTCACCAACGACCATTACTATCGGGAGGGTCCTCTGCGACTAGTAGAAACCGCCTTCTACGGTGCCAAGTGGAGCAACATCATTCATGTCCAGTTCGAGCATCTGACTGACGGTTCCTTCCGTGACGACGACCACGGCGTGAAAGCGTCGGTCGCCTTGGACGGCCTGCACTACGTGAATGGCCTGGGCCACGGCCGGACACCTGAAGAGGTCCTGATAGTCAGCTGCTCAAGCGGGCGAGTCCACATGGGCAGGATATCGACGTCTGTCGAGAGCGGCGGCAACGACATGCGCACCATCACAATCAATGAAACGATCGATTTTGACTCCACCCTGGACAACCCAAGCTGGTTCCGCGACCCGTTCGTGCAAAACGGCCGCGATATGAGCGGCATCGTTGCCGCAGGCTTGACGAGAGGAATGGAGATGCCGAGGCCGGGGGACGACGGCCACGGGACGAACGGCGTCATGGTGTGGATGGCAACGCCCTCGGCTGGTGGCGAATCGGAAGGCGGGAAACCCAGATGGGACAAGAAACTCACTTTTGAGGATGATGGTTCCCGGATCGGGACCGCCAGTGCGGCAGTCCTAGTGGCTGTTGATCCGGCCGAGGAAAGGGGCGAGCGCAAGGCTTGGCTGTTCGTGACGGGATTCTTGTCCAAAAGCATGATTGCTGTCAAGGTTTCGTTGTAGATTTAAAAACGACGAAGAGTTACACGCTTTCTCATCAAACATTTTGTGTCGCTGGCCCGACTCATAGCATTGCTTCGGGCAATAAGCAGGATGCTCGGTTTCTGTAGTGCGATCCGAACACATCTACCACGTACTGCTTACGTACTATGTATATTCTTTGCGGGGACAACATGACGGGGCTAGGAGCAAGCCAGCGGCGGGAAAGGCCGAAGTGCCCAATGGCAATCCGTTGATTAAGCCCTGGTCGGAAAATAAATAGTCCACGTACGGACGTGGCCCTGTTACATGCACATCATTTCTATGCACATCTTCATCCACATCTCCACATCTCCATCCATCCATCCATATCTACATCCACATCTCCATCCACATCTACATCCACATCTCCATCCATATCTACATCCACATCTCCATCCACATCTACACCCAAACCCACCTGCCACCCCAGATACCAAGCACAGCCAGCGTGCATCGCAAAGCAAGCCACGCCATTGAAGAGAATCTAGAAGAAGAAAAATAAGAAGAATTGAAAAGAAAAATTAAAGAGAGAGAAAAAAAGAAGAAGAAAAAATGCCATCCCTCACGCTCCCTCCCCTGGTCGCTGTTGCAACCGGGATACTCAGCTCTACATGGCTCGCAGGTGAGACCTCCCCCTCCATCGCTTCCCCATAGCCAAAAGCAAAGAATTGCTGGCTGACCTTTTCTTTTCTTTTTTTTTTTTTGAAATCATCGCCAAGCACAGGTGCCATCGCCTCCATCAGCGCGGTAGGCGTCCCCGCCGCGCAAGCCACGCCGGCCTCGTCAGCCCTCGTCTGGCGCGGCCTCTTTATCCACGGGAAGGCGCTTGCCCCCAAGCTAGCCGTCGGTTCGGCCCTTTCGTACTGCTTAGCGGCGTCGTCTCCGTCACGCGGCCGAGGGGCGTACCTCGCTGCAGCGGGGCTGGTCCTCGCCATCGTTCCCTTCACGCTGCTGTTCATGTCGGCGACCAACGGGGCGCTGCTGGACGTGGCGGGGGGTTCTGCCTCGCTGAGCGGGAGTCAGGTCATGGGCAAGATCCGAAAATGGGGGCGTCTGAACTTGGCGAGGAGTTGTCTGCCACTCGCTGCGGCGGTTGTGGCCTTTGTCGGTCTCGTGCGAGGTGGCGGAGTGGGCTGAAGGGGATGTTATGCGTCGTGCAAACGAGCTAGTGTCGTCTCATCTCCACGTCTGCCAACATGCATTAGTGTCTACGTTTTCCGTCTGAACGGGGCGCTTATGCGCCGGACTAGGTCCTGAAGCTTCTTTGCCCTTTCCCTCTCATCCTTCCCAAAAGCCTTTGTCCTCGGCTGCTGCAAATACAGGTCGACTTCTCGGAAGGAGTAATCAACACCGTGGTGGATCTGCGGCGGTGGGAATGAATCCCTATCTCTATATCCGAAGTTGTATACGACGTCGCCGCCGTTGGGCTTCGACCAGGATGCGGAGGAGTCCCTATGCGATGAGCAGGTGGATGGCCCAGAGTAGGAGCCGCGGGAGAACAGGTCGGTTGACGTGTTGCGCTGCGGGTATTCAAGATGCGACGCCATGCTGGCTCTGCTGCCCATGGACGCGGTAGGCCCCCGCGCGGGGAGCACTGCCGGGGACCCCGGATGCGCGCTCGGTGTGCCGCCATCCTCGGCCGGCTCCGGTGTCGACTCTTCGTCGGGACGTCTCATGATTTGCTGCAACGTGTAGTAGATCTACTTCGTGTTCAACAACCAACCTCGAGAGAAAGGAATTTC
Source organism: Claviceps paspali (assembly GCA_013435705.1). Taxonomy (NCBI): domain Eukaryota; kingdom Fungi; phylum Ascomycota; class Sordariomycetes; order Hypocreales; family Clavicipitaceae; genus Claviceps; species Claviceps paspali. Next base: position 29,218 of record JABAEC010000180.1, on the reverse strand, counting down.
ACCAGAACGGGCCCTATACTTACCGGCGGTTGGTCTGGCTCAGCGTTGCTCTTACGGGCATCTTGGGCGGATTCCGCAGATGAGCGTGCAAAGAGGGCATACAGGTCAAGGATTCCCGGAAGAAAGAAAAAGAAGACGAGGACGACGGCGTGGACGAGGAGCACAGCGAACCCGAGCATGATTTGGACTGAAAAACTGGCCAGCTCGGGCACAAAGCCTATTTCGAAGAGCAGCGTTACTGTTCTGACCACGGGCATGCTGCCTGCCTGCGAGGCCAGAGGATTCTGGAGGTATGCAAAGGCGAAGAGTGTTATTTGGATCAGCTCGGTAACCAGCAGGACGACCAGTTGCATGAACCCGGCCATCTGCAGGCCCCCGATTGCCGTGCCCCGCAGAAAAAAGAGGACGAAGACGCTCAGGGCATAAACGTCTTGGATCCAAAGCTGATGAGGGGCGCTGTTCGGCCCTTGAACGTCATCGACGAGCAGGTACCCCATTCTACGCGGGCTGCCTCGCCACATAGCGAACCAAACGAGGGCAACGAGGCAGCCGACCACGAGGCCCGCGGCCGCGGAATAGTAGATGGGAATGCCATTGGCGTAGGTAAGGACGTACGTTGACCACGCGACTAGAGGGAGAAGCATATAGCTACAGAAGAGCCGCAGCGCGGCCAGAACCGCGGTCTGGAACGTGGGACCGTCGCTGGAGCCGAAGGCAAGCGAGTCCTGGCCCTCGGAGAAGAAGTGGCGAGCCCTCGCGACTCGCCGTCCCAGAATCATCAGCACCAGGATGAGGAAAAAAATCGAGGCAGCCAGGGTGACGGTGTTGAGCCAGGTGTTGACGGTGACGGTTCCGCCAACCACCTGCGTCATGAGCTCCATGCCCTCGGTCCCGCCAAAGGTGCCATTTACTTCGTAGATGCCGTCTCGGACGCCGTCATACCGCGGCTTGTGCACGACGAGGCCGGCGGGGAACATGAGCGTGGACCAGCTCAAGCGGCTGACGACGGGCCTCAGAAAGCCCGGGTAGCTCAGGGTGAGAGAGCCAGTGAAGAAGACGAACTGCAGATAGGAAATGCAGTCGCCGATGCGGACAATGTGCGCGCGACTAGGGTCCCCATCCGATCGGCCAGGTCCCGTGGCGACGCCGGACAGGGCCAAACTCCGCAACTCCTTCCAGAGGCCGGACACGAGGACAATGGCAAACACGGCAGCGGGCGCCCACGTGGCGGTCTGCGACACAGCCGCGCCAACATCCGGCGTGAGGTAGGCATTGAGGCAGCTGAGGGGCCCGTCTTCGTCACGCAACTCGACGGTGAGCCAGTACGTGTCTAGAAAGCGGGAAGGCGCCACGTCGAAGGCGAAATCGAGGCGAGCGTTCCCCGACCGGCCATCCGCATGCACGCACTCACGCGATTCGAGAAGACCGGGGGTGGTGGACGAGGAGCCGAGTGAGGTGATGCGAACCAAAGAGGTGACATTCGATAGCTTGTCCGCTTCGCACACAACCCCGGCGGCGGCCTGTTCTCCTACAAAGGCCAGCTCCAGCCGGCTGACGTCCCGTTGGCCTGGGCTAGTAGACGTCTTCATGGAGGCCCGAAAGGTGAACGGACCGAGACCAGCATGGCTCGAGGGCCGGTCGCTGCGATCGTCGTCGTCGAGACAGGCACGAGACTGAATGTAGGCGGCGAGCGACGCCTGTGCACATAGTAATGGTATCAGCAACAGCACAAAGACGCGAAGCCGCATTCTGAAGCTCGTCGAGCCCTCAAAAACACATCAAGCCGGGCAGGTCCATGGGGCAGAGGGGCAAAGCGAGCGACGGGGGGGGGGGGGAATCGAGACGACGCGCAGGGGGAAGGCCGAAGTTTACAGTCTTCCTCCTCGGATGTGGGAGCCGGGTTTTTTTTTGGTCGCGTCTGGGGAATCCTCGGCTGGGACTCGACCACAATGTTCCTGGCTCTACGTGTCTGACCCGCATTGTGAATCTCGGATCAACTGCATCGGATGAAATCGCGAGGCAAGAATGAGGAAGCGACACGGGGCGGCGTAGACCCAGCAGGATTTTGTCCTAGCAGGCTCGCTTCACATCGACAAAAGCCGGTCATGGCATTTAACCGCCGGCAAGGCGTACGGAACATGGCAAAACGATTCCCAAGCCCCAAGGTACGTAATGACCTTTTTTTTTTGTGTGGTTTTGGTTGGCGGATGACTGCATTGAATATTTGCCAAAAAAAAAAAAACAATAATCCTTACAGTCAGCCACGTGGATATCAAGTTTGGCGGTTTGTGCAAAAAACTTCGCAGACTCAGACAGATGTCTTCCCGGCGACATGTCTTTTCAGCCGCCGCTGTGTTTCGCTATCATCATCCCTTCACCCACTTCCATCCTCGCAACGAACCCTAAGCGGCCCCGACAAACCACACGTCAAGTGGCCATCTCGTGTCTCGCGGCGCCCATGATCTCACTGTTCGGCGCGTCTTTTGCGCGCCCCTCGTATCCGTGGTGGCCGCTCACGGGCCCGTAAGGCGACAACCACGAGGGAGTCCCCTGTTCCCGAGGCACGGCCTCCAGCTCGGGTTTGTTGGGCGACCTCGTCTTCCTCCTCTCGCGCAGCAGCAGGACCAGGAGCACGGCGGCGGCGGTTGCCAGCGGGGCGCCGACGCCGAGGCCGATGCCCGCGGCGCTCCCCGCGGAGATGCCCTCGTCGCAATTCTTCTGGACAGGCGCCGCGGTTTTGGTGGGCGCTCGCGTCGAGGCGCATGTTGAGACACTAATGGTTGTCGAGGCGCATGTGGAGACATGAATGGTCGTCGTGGCGGTGGATTCCACGGTCAGGTTCGCCACGTCGGCTCGCAGCGCGGCGTTGGTGACCATCTTGGCGGCGGGGATGGTGAAGCTTTTGGTGCTGCAGAGGGACAAGTCGCAGGCATATTTCTCGACGCTGCACGCCCAGACGCCCGCGTGCTGTGTGCCGACTAACATGAGAGCACGTCGTCGTCTCTTTCTCAGCCCAGTCCCGTCCAAAAAAAAAAAAAGGGGGGGGGGGAGGAGGGGCAGAGAGGGGGTTCGTCTCTCATGGAAAACGTGACGAGGCTGGCGTCCGGGGCTGCTCCGGATCCTGTGAACGTACCTGATATGCCGTAATCGGGCGAGTTGCCGTAGCAGTAGCTCGCGCAGGACGGCGACTTGAAGCTTTGGTCGGTGCAGCCTCCTCGGTACGTGGTCATGCTTCTCGGCTCGAAGCAGAGGCCGTTGGACAGGCAGTAGTGTTCCTGGTAGCAACACGCCGAGTTGGTGCTATCCGCGGCGGTTGTCCCGCAGGGGAGCAGATTCTGGCCAGTGTTGCCGGCCGGCCAGTAGCAAGTCTGGGCGAGCGACACGGAGACGAGGAATGTCCACGCCGCAAGCTTGACCGGTGTCATTTGTGCCGAATTACGTTTTTCCGGCGGTGGTGTGTCGTCCGTGTCGTGTCGTCCGTATCGTATCGGCCCGTCTGTTTCTCTATCCCTCTCTGTCTCTTTCTCTCCTTCTTTCTCTTCCTTCTCTCTCTCTCTCTCTCTCTCTTTCTCTCTCTCTCTCTCTCTCTCTCTCTCTCTCTCCCCTTTTCTCTTCTTATTTTTTTTTAAATTTTTTTTTTAAAAAATATTTTTCTCTTCACAAAACTCGTGCCTCCTCGTCGCTCTCGCAGACTGGGTATCCCGTTATGTGATCGACGCTCGTGGCGTACAGGGCCACAGTCCCGCGGCAATGGAAATGGGAATATGCCAACAGCAGAGGTGGAACGAAAAAACAAACAAAAAAACCACACGACGACGATGGACGGAAAAGCCACAGTATGGGTGGTGTCAGCGTACTCTGGCTGCCCCTTGAAAAAGCGCTCGAACGAGAGCGAGGCGTAAGCACCGGCAAAGGGACATGGACATGCACCCGCCCTCACAGGGATGGATTCGTCTGCATCGACGACGACGGTATCCCTTGGCCGACGCACCCAGACGCGCTCTCGCCGTGGCCCAAACGTCGGCCCGGCGTCTGAGTAGTATGAAGAAGTAAGCGCAGTCGGTGTTCCCCGGATGCGCGCGAGACCAGGGACCAGGGTCGTCGGGCCACAGATCCCGGTTCTCTCTGAGAGGCAGCAAGTGAGAAGACGGGTTGCTTTTCTCCCTCAAACAACGAAAAAGATAAAAAAACAAAAAAACACGCAGTAAGACCATCCATCCATGCAACATCATAATCTAGCCCACCCATCACAGTCCACAGCCACACACACACACACACCTCCACTTTCAAAGCAGGCATCCCCCCCCCATCGTGGGACGCCCATCCCATCCTGTCTTTCCACCCCGCACACGTACTTTACCGTCCAAGCGCACATGGCAAGTAACGAGCCAACGAGAAGGATACATCGTAGTACATGGTCAAACTCTATTAAAAGCAACGAGATGGATACTACGTACCCGTCAGCTCCATAAAAAGCAAACGGAATGGATACGTGGTTTCAAACTCGTTGAAGAAGAAGCAACGAGGTGGATACATCGTTAGTGATAATACATGCATGCATGGATGGTGGATGGTATGGTAGAATAGTCAAACTCCATAAAACCCCCCCCCCCCCCCACCCATCGTGCCATTTTTAGCCATTCATAAAGAACAAAATAACATTCCAACGGGGGGCGTCCCCATATCATCCATCATCCATCATCATCATCATCATCATCATCCCTCAGGGGAAAGCAAAATTTTTTTTTTTTTAAAGTCATCATCTCCATTGCAAGGCCACCATCATCACCATGCACAGCCACAGTCACAGCCGCAATCACAGCCGCAATCACAGACGCAGTCACAGACGCCCGTTCTTAAACTACAAAATAAGGAGAATAGTAGAAAGAAAATAAAATAAAAGAAAATAATAGAAAATAATAGAAAATCTACTATAAAAAATACTACTAAATTAAAAAAAATCTTTATTAAAAAATATATATTGAAAAACGTATTAAAACAAATATAAAAAGGAGGGGACAGACAGGAAGAAGAAGAAGAAGAAGAAGAAGAAGAAATAAAGTAAACGACCACGGTATCTCCAACTTCTACTTTCCAACAAACCCAACAGACCAAAAGGGCGTGACATGGATAGTAAAACAAAAACACCAACCACCAACGGGTATTCTCATCCGATTCCTGCCTATCCCTCTCCTCTCCTCTCCTCTCCTCTCCTCTCTTCTCTATTAAATTACACACTCACCTTCAAGGTAGTGTTCCGAAACTTTCCAAAAAAAAAAAAAGAAGAGAAAAAAGAAAAGCAGATTACCAGAATATACAATAAACCAGATGAACCAAAAACTGAAAAAAAAGAAAAAGAAAAAGAAGAAAAAAACACGCAAACACGGGGGGGGGGGGGGGGGGGGGGGGGGGGGGGGGGGGGGGGGGGGGGGGGGGGGGGGGGGGGGGGGGGGGGGGGGGGGGGGGGGGGGGGGGGGGGGGGGGGGGGGGGGGGGGG
>JABAEC010000180.1:0-22500 GCA_013435705.1 Claviceps paspali | reverse complement strand
TGACGGTAAGGCACGACATTGGCCTGTGCAAAAGCTTTGTTAGCCGTTGGAAACACGCCCAGAAACACACAAGACCACACACGTCCTTCCTTTCCCTCACCTTGCTAGAGCTCGACGCTTCGCTTTGCGTCTGAAGGCACTGTCCCAGATACATCAAGCTCTCGTTGATCTTGCCGGCCTCGACGAGGGTAGCGCCCTGCGTCTTGGCATCCCGAGCACGCTCGCTCCCCGCAAGGTCGACAAAGGTAAGTTTGCTGCCCACCCACGGACCAGGTCGCCTGGCCCGAGTCCGTTTCTTCACCTCGAAGCAGAAGAAACCATGGCTTCTGCTCGAAACGCTGTTGCTTCCCGTTCCGGCAACTCGGCGCTCAAGCAGGCCGGCTTCCATGACCATGACGGCTTCCGCCAACGTCGTACAGACCACCTTGCGCAGTCCTGCGACGACCTTGCGATCGAGGGACAGCTCGGTCGATTTGAACAGGAGAGGTCGTCGGCGAAACTCCTTGGTTGCGGCGGACTTGACGGGAGGGGCGAGCAGGTCGTAGATTCGGTCGTTGTGGACTTCATACATGGAAATCAGAACGGCATATTCCGCCGTCTGGTCGCACGAGATGTTGATGCCGCTGATGTCGGGCAGCTGGGGGAGGGCAGACGGCCGGGCCAGATTTCGTCTTGGCGTCGATGACATTGTACTATTCTCGCCCTTGGGTCCTCGTTTAGCGTCGCCTCTTGCACGAACGGCAGTTATCAGGGGCATGTAGTTGCAGCGTTCTGATCTGTCCCGCTTGGGAGCAGAGATCAAGGCTTGCCGAGTCGCTTCATGGATTGGGGACAAAAGCAGGCCGCCTGATCCATCAGAAGTCTTCTAGCTCTCTGCCGCGCCGGCAAGTCCGATACTCTTTGGGCCTGATACCGTCGACTGCGGAAACGTGCAGGGCATCTGCAGCGGCAGACGACTCTGGGAATCGGTGCAAGGAGAGGGGATAGGGGTTGGGGTCGGGGTCGGTCGTACAACCATGGGAGTAGTGGCGCGGGACGGCGCCCTTGAATGGCCTGCAGGGTCGGCAAAAGTAGAATCGAGGAAATGTGCCGCCGTTGACAGTGCCGCTTCGGACGAATCACACGCCTGTAATGATTCAATAACTGAAGGCATGGTGGTGGAATCGAGCATGTTGGGGCCGATGGATCGGAACACCAAATCGAGTGCCAACTGTGTGAGACCTCGCTGTGATTTCGAGCCCACGATGGTGTGTGTCTGTCATGTGTATCTTCAGTGTCAGTTCAGTTCTCAACATCGCGATTTCCACACTCCCTTCCGCCCCTTAAAAAAAAAAGAAAGAAAGAAATTGGCCGTCATTACCTTTCCCGAGCCCGTCACTCCCAGCGTCGCCACGACAGCATCGGTTCCCTCACCCCCTTGAGGAGCAAGTACACCCTCGGCAAGCAGAGGAATCTCGGTGCAGTTGAAGACATCCACCTGCGTCGCATTACCTTCGAAGACTCTCGTGAAGGCAAACTTTTCAACCGCTCTCCGCCTATCGGTCGGAGGGTTCAACGTGATATGCGACGGATGCGATTTCCCACTTTCTTGGGGAGCTTCGACTTCCAAGATGGGATCTGTTTGGCTCGCGTTTGATGGTGGGGGGCGAAGGCGTAGATATACCTCAAAGAGGCTGTGTGATGAAGATTTGGTCGGCGGTGCTTCCATGATGGCGTCTTGTCTAATGCCAGGTGCCAGGGGCGTGGAGACTATGATGCCGTGGTTTCCCTCTTTCCTTCCTAATGGTTGTGGAGTTGGGCTATGGGAAAGAAGGCGATGGATGGCCTCTAGTAGCGATGGTAATTCATGCAAGAAGTTGTCAATGCAGAGCAGGCAATAATAACAACTCGTGGCTCACGGAAGCAGGGGATATGAATGTGTGTAGTGCCTGTTGAGATCTGCTGTGTTTACTTCGGACAAGTAGACTGGCCGGGCAACCGGATCCACGCACTGTGGCAGGCGCCCCTCCTTCCTTCCTTCCTTCCGCCACCAATCACCATCCACGACGCAGGCAAACAAAGACAAAGACTGGATTGATTAATTCAGAGTTGAACCTTCAACGGATGCATACCAAGTGCCAACGCTCAACACCCCACACACATGAACCTGAATCTGAACCTGCCGTCAACCTGGCTGCGGGTTTGCGGCGATTCAGACTTTCAGACACAGATCCGCCCCACAGGTCCATGGAATCCTTGGAACGAATCCATGGCACCGAGTAAACGACATCTGGACCCTTTGGCGCCGCGACGCGCAGCCAGCTGAAAACTTGTCGGGACTGCCACTCGTGATTCGTGTCTCAATGCCACCGGGCTCACCGCCTGTATAATATCGCATATAAGACAAGGACTGCATGTATATGTTTGAGGTTATCTGGCCGTCGGGCATCATTTCTTTGCTCTCCACAAATGCACCACGCTGAACCCGTGTTCGGAAGACAGGCAGTGCAATCTCTGCAAGAGAGACCCACGTGCAGAACGTGATGATGCAAACGGTCCCCCGCGTCGAGTAGAACACCTCGAGCCATGGTGGCACGGAAAATGTTTGAAGATGAAGACTCGCGTTTCCACACAACCAGCAGGGGGGATGACTCCTCGGAGACTCTTCGTCCCTGGCGACAATGCTATTTCGTCCTCTCAGCAGATCCCCGTGCACCGAGTGCAGCAGCGTGTTGTATTGTGTCGTGACTCATGAGTAGCTGGCAGATTACGGAAATTTGCTTCGCAGGACCAACCTACCTGGATCAGGAGTGGAGAAAAAGAGACTGACAACATGACGGCATTGACGGGGCGGCTGTTGCCTCTCGTAGCGTTGGAGCAAAAGAAACCCACACCCAGGATACAAAGAAAGACAGAGAGGGGGGGGGGGCGAGAAGGAGAAGGAAATATAGGATATAGAGCCTCGGAGACGGGGAGTTAGCTGAGACGGCGATGACTCGAGGACAACGCCGCTGCGAATCGGCTTCCCATTCGCGTCTCGTATCCAGCAACTAAATGACATCTGGCCGGCCCTGGTGCCTGCAGATCTGCATCTGGTGATGGTGATTCCCACATCAACTGCATCTCTGCCGCAAGCTTTCCCGCGGCTCCGGACATGTCGACCTACGTAGAATGACTCCGCTTTTCGCTTTTTACCGCCAGATGCTGCACAGCAGGCTCGCAGCTACGCTTCATCGTGTCATTTCTGCTTCCTCTGGTCAGGATGAGACTGAGAAACCGCTGTGGCTGCGCGATAAGAAGTGAGTTTTCAGTCGGCGTTGGTTCGCAGCCGTCCGGTCGGCACAAAAAAAATTTCTGGACCAGTTACGTCGTCAGGCAGGCGCTCCGGACGTGAACGAGCTGCGCTTTCCCAACTCAGAGAGAGCTGCTGCAAGCATGGAAACCTGTAAACCAAAAGAGCGGTGACGCTGCAGACTGCTGCGGCAAGTGCTGCCCTCTGCTCTGCTCCTGGACTTCTGGACCTTCTGGACCCCTTCAAAGTAGGTGGACAACTTGGCCCCACAAGCCCCGGCCTCTCCCCTTTTTTTTTTTTTTGGCCATCCTTCGCCTGGTTCTGGCCGTGGGCCCCCTGCTTAGGGCCCACACCTGCCCGACCCCACCATGGCAGAGAAAAGTTTGGGAACAGACTAAATATTTCTTTCCATACGGCCGGTCCTAGGCTTTCTCTCTTTCCCCTCCTTCCTTTTCGTCTCTTCACCATCAACCACCTCTACTAAGACAACGAAGTCGGCCTTACAACTAGAGTCTATATATCATACCATTTCCGGAACTATCGTCGTGTCAAGATGCCTTCGGCCATCCCTGAGCTGTAAACGCCCACTGCGGACCACCCGCGCGTGGTCCGCAGTCCCGCAGTTCATCGAGTGCTTCAACCAAAGAACCCGTCGACGATTTAGTTTCCACAGCAGGCTTTCGCGCTCTTGGGCCGTCAAGGTATCGAGCTCTTCCTTCGAAACCGACCGCTTATTTTGAAGGCCTCTATCTGAAATAAAACATCTATCATCGGCCCGTTTTCCACTGGCCAGCTCATTCAACATCACATATTTGCAATACCTCTATCCTATTTTGTATCCCCCATCCGATCGACTTCCCATTTGCCCCTTTCCTGGACTTGTATCTCACCACCATCATACCATCTCCTTATATCGTTGTCCATTCATTACCATTGGGCATCTTGATAAAGGCCAAATTTCTTTGTCTTCAAATCGACATCAGAAATTTCGAGAGTCCGAGTAAGGCTCGTTCGAAACCATAGAAAACCTTGGTATTGGCTAATACGCCTGCCATACCATCCAACAAAAGGTATTTTGACCTCAGTGTCAACCAACCGCACAATGTCACGCAGCATTCGGCAAGACGGTCACGCCAGGACCGGCAAGACGGCGGCCAAGCGAAGAGGGTCAGATGCCTCGTTGGGTCTGTCCGACGATGACGGCTACTCTGCTGTTGAAGAGATTAGCGATTCTTCTGACGATGACGAGGAGGATGTCGACGCGGTCGAGGAGCGAGACATTTTGAAAGAGGCCAAACCCTCCGCGTCTCCTCGACCACCACATACAAGTGACCTTGATGACGACGATGATGAAACCCACGCATTTGATCCCAACGATAATGGTGCCGGCTCAGACGCAGACGAGAGTGTCAGCTGGGCTGGAATAGTCTCCGAGGTTGACGAAAACCAGATCTCGGATTTCTTCAATGATTCTGCACTCGCTTCTGACGCCATGGTGGAGCGCCACGTCCGATTTGATATTCCTCCTAGCGATTCCGATTCTACAGACACAGATGACGATGACGATCACCGCGACCTGTTTCCTGATATATTTGTATCACAGACTGCCCTCGATCCCGCATTCCGTCGCGAAATTGAACACGATGCGGATGAGTCCTCGGGATCGGGCTCCTTTTGGGACTACAACGGTCAATACGAGCCCCAGGATGACGACTCCGACGCCGAAGAGGTTGTTCGGCGGCTCTCTGATGATAACACTCCGACGACAACCCCCAAGGTATCACAGATTGATCCTTCAATCAATTTCACTCCTGTATTTGAAGAGTCGCTCGAACTGGACGGCTACGAAAGTGAGTCCTGTCTGTCGCAGGACGCTCGTGTCCTGTGTTTTCTTCTTGTTCTTTTTTTTTTCTTCCCTTCTCGCTAACAATACTCGAAAACAATGTTCAGCCGATGGTGATACCACTGAAGAAGACATTCCCGAGCCTCCCGTTCGAAGAAAGTCTCGTCGCCCATCTGTCCCCATGAGCGACGTATCTGACTCTGACGCCCCGCCGCCGGTCAAGTTGCAGCGTGGACAGCCTCGTGTCGGACGGTTTAACCTTGATCGGTCCGACAAGAAGCCCATTGCTGTACTGAACCCCTTGACCCGAAAAATGATGATATTCACCCCCCACCGCCTACGTCAGCTTGACCTGTCTCCTGAGCAGTTCAACATTCCATGGCCGGTGGAAGATCACAGCTCACCCATTTTGAGCAATTCAGCCAACATGATGCTCAGCGCCATGTTTTCTTCCAACACCTTTGGTGACTTTATCAATGCGCAAGCCGTGGGACCGGCCGAGGCCTTCTTTCCATACTCGGAAACAGGCACGGCTGAAGATAGCGCCACGGGCAGCAGCACCCAAGGCGATGAAGATGAAGCCGAGGAGAAGCTCAACATTAGCGATTTCATCACCTGGGATGACAGCGACTCATCCGGCGAGGAAGGAGACAACAATGGCAATAACTGGGATCCTTCGTCGACTCCTCTGCGCCCAACGACGGCCTCGAGTGAAAAGGACGTTTTATCGCATCTGAATTCGGACACGGTCGGCGCCTTTAGACGAAACCAGATCAACCAGCAACTCATATTTAGCAGCAAGGCTACTCAGGACTCGCTTGTGTTCAGTGGACCCTACAACCATAGTGCGATTCGAGGACTCAAGTCTGACCGCTTCGACACGGCTGGCGTGCCACTGACCCCCATCCGACGGCACAAGAAGAATATGGGTGACATGTGCCGCAGTCCGTTGGAGACTGCATCGGCCAAGCGAAAAGCCTCGAGCGATGTGGGCAACGGGCACAAGAGGCAACGCAGCATCACGGATGTGAATTATCTCATGATATGACATGTTCTACATCTGGGGAGAGTTGGCTTTTTTGGTTTGTTTTTTATCTTGGTGTGGTGAGAAGACGAAAACACGAGCAAGGATGGCCTGGCGCGGGAAGAGGATACGCGCTATCCCTGGCCTTGCAATGCCGATGAATCACATGGAGGAATGATTGGCAGCAAGTTCTTGTACAATATTTCTCATGTAGTTAATCCTGGCAGACCGGGCGCTGAGGGCTGTGGCTTGGAAACAAGGCAGCTGCTGGTCGGGTCTCTTTTTCTTTTCTTTTTCTGTTTCTTTTCTTTTCTTTTGTCTTTCTTTCCTTGCCTCTATCTTCTCTGGTGTTTGACGGAGGATCTTTTTTTTTTTTTTTCCAAAAAAAAAAAAAAAAAAAAGAGAGAAGAGAAAAAGAAGAAGATGGGCTGCGGCGGATGAAATTGATTTGCGCATGCGATATAGTAAGCAGCAGCGACGACGCCTTCGCCCCCTCTGTCTCTTACGTAGTATGAGGTTGGCGCTGGCGCACGGCACAACGAATAGTCTTTTTTATTATTGCTATTATGATTTATCTTTGTCAAGATGCATGCATCCCTCTTCCTGGTCGGTCGACTCGGTGTGTATATAGTAGTAGTATATGTGTGTTTGTGTGTGTTTGTGTGTGTGTGTGTGTGTGTGTGTGTAGGTGCGTGTGTGTGAGTAGTAGGTAGGTGTGTGTGGGTCGTACCTCGTGACCTCGTAAGAATGATCCATTCGGGCGAATACAACGATGGAAAGAAGAATGGAAAATGGACGGCAATGGGGGCAAAGGGGGGCTTGGCAAAAAAGCAAAGGGTCCCCGGGCCGGAACAGGCAACACGCTATGCGCAGCATTTAGCTTCATTCAGGCTGTATGGAATGTGATGATGATTTATCGGCTCAAAGCAGCTCGGGCCGTTTCAACGACGGGTGTTCCCTCGCCGAGTGGCCGCAGTGGCATCTGGCACAATCTGCGATGTGAGCGGCAGCCAATGACAGGAGCAGCAGCTGACGGCTTGGCTGCTTGCTTGGCTGGGAGCTGGGAGCTGGGGGGGGGGGGGGGGGCCCTGCACGGGCAAAATGGCATGGCATGGCATGGCATGATTCCAGTTGTGTGTTGTAGCGGTTGTTAGAGGGCTGCTCCAGCGGGTGGTTCCAGTGTAATGTGTGTGTCCAGTCCAGCCAGCGGTCCAGCCAGCGGTCCAGCCAGCGGTCCAGCCAGCGGTCCAGCCAGTGCGTTGTGTTTGTTGTTCCGAATAATGTGTGTCCCAGTTCCCAGCTCCCTCCCTCCCAGTCAGTCTGTCTGTCTGCAACCCTCAACCACGTTTCCCAATATTAGGGTTGCCAACGGCGACTCTTCTTGTCAAACCAGCACACGGCAGTACCTGCATCCCTCGGCGACATATTTTGAGTCTCGCACTCTGTCGTCCTCTGCAGTCGCCGCCCCGGACAGAGCCAGACACACACGGCCGCGGCCATCTCGACGCACCCTCCTGATCAGACATGTCGCAACAGCTGCCCTTGCCGGGGGTCTCGTACCCGCCGCAGAGCTCGTCGACTTCGCCAAGCCACCACCCGACCTTTGGCCACCCCGTCTCCGTCTCCGTCTACGGCTACCAGAGCCATCATCCGCAGGGCCATCCGCCGTCCCAGCAGCCGTCCCGTCACCATCACCATCTACAGCAGCAGCAGCAGCAGCAGCAGCAACAACAGCAACAACAGAGGCATCCGCCGCGTCACCACGATATTCTTCAAGGCAGCAGCCATGTAGTCCCCGATCAGCCCTCGACCGACTCGCACTCGCTCGCCCACTACCATGTCCACGCTCAGCCTCGCGCCTCTCATGCCTCTCACGCCTCTCACGCCTCTCACGCCTCTCACGCCTCGTTGCAGCAGCAACATCATCTGCCTTCGCCGCAGATGCGTCCCCCGCCTTCTCACATGCCCCGACAGCAGGATGATCCTCAGCAGAATCTTCCGGGGCCAGGATCCGTACCCCCGGCCATGTCGATGAAGCCCGTCGCAGGTCATGCCATGATGTTGTCCCCATTCTCCAAGGTGGACGCGAGTGGCCGCAGGTACCAGTGAGTTTGCTGACGATGCCTATGCTGAAAAAAAAAAAAGATTGGATTACAGGGAAAGGAAAAATTCTTGTGTCTTTTACGTACGGGCGCTGACAAGCACGAGGCTTGATGTTGTTCAACAGCCTAAAAGAGCACGCATGTGCGGATTTGGAGACAAGGTAAGCACCAAGAATTGCAAAAATAAATAAAAAAAATATCAAAAAAAAAGAAGGTGATGAAAGGAAAAGCAGCACGTTGATTTGGTTTTTTTTTTTTTTTTTTTTGCAACACATTCCAGGATCGCCGACCCATCACACCCCCGCCATGCGTCCGGCTCATCATCACGGACATTGCCACAGGCAAGGAAATCGATTGCAAGTACGGTCTCTCTCGTCGTCGTGGATGGATTCGTCCGTCCCTATTCCCCCCCAATACTGACGCTCCAGTAGCGACATCGATCACTCGATGTTTGTGCTCAATGTCGATCTCTGGAGCGAAGATGGCACCAAGGAAGTGAACCTCGTCCGCTCGTCTACGGGGAGCCCATCCATCTCTTCGACTGTCCCATATTCCTACACGAACGCGAATGCCGGACAATCTGGGATGGTTCCGTACACGCCACACGGATCCTCATCCAATCGAGACGCAGCTTTCAATCAGTCCCAGGGGACCGGTTATGCACAGGACTACCAAGTCCAGTCCGGCTATGGCCAAGGTACGACGAGCAGTTGGCCTTCTTGTCAAGTCTGCACTCGAGCCGAGTCTCGTGTGATACGTAACCGCTGACGTTCTGGCCCATGATACAGCCGCCCCTGCGTGTCCTTCAAATGGCGCTTACAGGCCACCGCAGCAGTTCTTCCCCTCCCATCAAACGTATCGACCGGATGGCGGAGCCAACCCTCCTCCGCCTTCGCAATCAGGCGTCTCCCCATACCGCAGAAACAACAGCACATCCCACACGCCATCCTACGCGCAGGAACATGGATCTTTGTCTCGAATGGCCATGGTTGGCGGGCAGCCACAGGGCATGTTTACCCGAAACCTGATCGGGAGCCTAGCTGCCAGCGCCTTCCGCCTGAGCGACACGAGCGATCGCATCGGGATATGGTTCGTGCTCCAAGATCTGAGTGTACGAACCGAGGGTCCCTTTCGGTAGGTGTCTTTTGCTTTTTTTTTTTTTCTCTCTCCTTTGCGGACCCATGATTTTTTATCTTTATTTTTATGTTTTCCATCCCACACACACACACACACACACAAAAAAAAAAAAACTCTCAAGGCTCTAATCCACCAAAAATCTTGTCGCAGATTGAGATTCTCCTTTGTGAATGTCGGATCACCGGATGGTGCGCAGCGCGATGCCGGGGCACCAAAGATCAACAAGAGCAGGGCGCCCATCTTGGCCTGTTGCTTCAGCGAGGTCTTCCATGTCTATTCGGCCAAGAAGTTCCCCGGCGTGTGCGAGAGCACGCCCCTGAGCAAGACTTTTGCCACGCAGGGCATCAAAATACCGATCCGCAAAGATGCCAATGTCAAGGGGGGTGAAGATGACGACTACGGTGATTAGGCTGTGTCGATGAGGGTCTGGGATGGACCAAAGGAAACAATCTTGGGCGATGGATTTTGGGGTTTTCTTTCTTTCTTTTTTCTTTTCTTTTCTTTTTTTTTTTTTTTTTTTTTTTTTTTTTGCGCAGGGCAGGACGTGGGTTGTTGTTGAGGGTGTATACATCGTTCGTGACATGCTGGGATGTCCGATGTCCGCACGGTCACTGCTACGGGCCAATCTGACGTGCTACCGATGTACATGGTCGGAATGTCGAGGTGTCATGTCATGGTGTTTGGCCCGTTTTTGCCGTAGTGACTTGTCGACAACTCTTGTATATCGTACTGTGCTGTCCAAGTGGTCGGTACTATAGTACTAATGAATATGTACTATGAATATGTACTATGAATGTGTATTATGAACATGTACAATGAGTACACTATGAATATGTACAATTAATGTGTACAATGAGTATACTAGTACTAAGTACTACTACTTTAGTAGTAGTATGAATATGTACAATGAATATGTACAATGAACATGTACAATGAACATGTACAATGAACACGTACAACGAGTATACTATAGAGATGTACTACGAAAATACTACTAGTACAGATGTACTACGAATACATGTACAAGGTATACTACGTCTCAGTACTCCGTGCATGCATATGAAACACCAAGCAAGCCCCGCGGCGGCGCATCCCCCCCCCCCCCCCTTTCCATCCGCATCAGCAAAAGGCTGCTCCATCTGATCTCCAACCTGGCTACTAGTACGTACATACGTACATAGTCACAACAGCAGCGAAGAATTGTCTTTTTTCTCTTTTCGTTCGTAACCCCCCCCCCCCCACACACACCACCACCATGGTCCTTTGACATCAGCCACTCTGGTGTTGGAACTCCCCGAGAGCATATTTCTCACTTGGCAAGACTTGACGAAGCAATCAGGGTTTTGTTATTCTCGCCACCTTGTTCAATGCTTGCAATCATTTTTCTGGGCCACGATTCTAATTCTACGTCTTTTTGTGTTCGTCAGGTGCTTCTATGCGTTCCGTTGGCGGGGGACGCGTTTTCGGGACTGTGTGCGTTTGCGCCTCGTGAACTATGCTATAAGGAAGGCGTCGGCGCCATGGACATTGTAGTATGATGGGAACACAATCCAAGGACAGACAGAATTTGGTCATTCATAAAGCGTGTGCTTCCAGTATATATATCTTTCTTCCTCTTTTTTTTTTTTTCCAAGTCCTCAGAGTTTCGTGTCGCATTCCACCGTTCAATTCTTCGTCAACCGATGCACCTCTTCGAAAAAGTGTTTCAAGTTGTCGGGGTTAACACCGGGTGTGATTCCTAGCAAGACAAAAGAAAAGTGATTAGAATCTCGGGTTTTTCTTTTTTTTGGGGGGGGGAGGGAAGCCATCATACCATGTCCCAGGTTGGCGATCCAGCCCTTCTTGTTGACCCAGAAGCCCCTGACCATCTGCTCAACGGCCTCCGTTATGGCTTCTTTGGTCCCGTACAAGACACCGGGGTCGGCGTTGCCCTGAAACACCACGTTTCGCGACCCACGAATCTTGACGGCAGCTTCGGGGTCCTGGAGCCAGTCCATGCCCACCACGTTGTATCCCAGGTCGCAGACCGAGTCCAGGGCGTACCATGCTCCCTTCGGGAAAACAGTCATTGGCACGGGCTCCAATCCCAGACTCTTTATTTTCCCCGGAAGCTTCTCGGCAATGTGGGCGAGATACGGCTCAGAGAATTTCCTGAAAGACGACGGGCCTAGTTCCCCAGCCCAGGAGTCAAACACCATGACCATCTTGTTGGCGGGCAAACGGAGTGCGGGTCAGCCCGGTTTGTGCGGACGACAAAAGGGGGGGGGGGCACGCCAGCAAGGCCAAAAAAAAAAAAAAAGGGACGGCCGTACCTGCGCACCGGCTTGCACTTGAAGGGCCAGGTGATCAACGCAAATGTCGGCAATCTTTGCCAGAAGAGCCTTGCTCTCGGCGGCATGCCGGTAAATCCACGTCTTGCTCTGCATGAAGAGCTTCGTGCCGCCCCCCTCGACCATGTAGCAGAAGAGCGTCCAAGGCGAGCCGCAGAAGCCAATCAGCGGAACTCTCCCGGCCAGCTTCTTGCGCGTCAAAGTGATGGCGTCGTAAACGTAGCCCAGTTCGCGCGACACATCAACCTGGCGCTCCAGCACGCGTTGGTACTGGCCGTCGGACGGGCTCTGCAACGGATGCGGAAAGTGCGGTCCCTTCTTCTCGACCATCTCGACCTGCATCCCCATGGCCTGGGGGATGACGAGTATGTCGGAGAAGATGATGGCGGCGTCGAGGAGCCCTGCGAAGCGCTCAACCGGCTGGAGCGTCAGCGTCGACGCCACCTCGGGGTCCCGGCAGCATTCGAAAAAGTCGCGTCCGCCCTTTGCTTCGTGGTATTCGGGTAGGTAGCGGCCGGCTTCCGGCTCGGAGCGTCAGCGTCACGAAGAGGAAGAAACCAAAGCTCTTGTCCGCTTTTTCAATCATGTGGTGGTTCGCCCCCTGTCCCTTCTGTGCCCCCTTTTTCTTCTCGTACGTACCCTGGCGCATCACCCACATCGGCGGGCGCTCAACGACTTGGCCTGTGTTTTTATCAATCCGTTAGCGATGACCCAATTCCCAAGAGGAAACTATAGCAACGTGCTCTCCCACCCCATGCTGCCCTCAGCAACAGATCATTCTTCAATGGCTCAAACGAATGCGCCATGGTGTCTGCGTCATTTGGGTTTTTTTTTTTTTTTTTGTTGGTTGGCGAGTTTGGAGGTCCGACCCCGCCTTTGTCTTCGACCCAAGGCAAGGAAAGAAGCCAGTCAGTCTCAGCTCGCACCTTCGTTGCTTTCAATTCGACAATTACGCTGCCCGGAACGCTTTCGGCCCGCCGGTTCGGCCACCTTGAATTGTTTTCTTTTGCTGCGATCCGCCAACAACAACACCACCACCACCGGCTTGAGCTTTCCTCACCACCAAGCTTCATCCATCTCGTCACAACGAACGACGAATCGAATCCCCATCATACACCCGAGAAAGTTCGTTCAGAAAACGCGCCAAAGCACCTCCCGCCGCAATGCCGTCCGAACGCGAGTACCAAATCCATCCTCTTGTCACCGACTCCATAATTCACAACACAAAGGTAAGACCGCCGCCAGTGTCGGTCACACATGCATATCATGATATATGCTGGGTCGGCTGGCGGTGATTGTTTTCTGCGCATCCGATGCGACAAATCGATCTGACACGGCGTCTTCTCTCGTCTCCCTCCCCAACCCTCCTTCCCCTCGCCTTCCAGGTCTTATCGAATCTGCAGAGCCTTTCTGCATCGCTTTTCGGTGTATCCTGCGGCATACTTGGTCTCGAATCCTACAACGGTTTCCTCTTCTACATCGCCTTCTCCTTCATCACCTCCCTGATGATGTACAGCCTTCAGGTGGCCCCGGAGTCTCTGGCCGAAGGTCGGCCGCTGCTAGACACGGGAAGATATTTCGCTGGCGCTTTGGACTTTTGGACGAGCGGCATATTAAATGGCTCGTCGGGTTTCATCCTCACGTGGACACTCTTTTATGGGTTGGTACGAGCTTGATATTTGGAATGGGGGGGGACGTGGGAGCGGGCGCAGGCGTGGGGCATGATCGCGGGCATGATAATCGCGGGCGTGATAATCGCGGGCGTGATAATCGCGGGCGTGGGAGCACTTGACGCTACATATTCCCTGCTGGCCGAGAGAGCTGTTTGCGCGCAAACGACGTATATGAACAGGTTAATCTACCTAACTCTGGGGCAGTATCATCAGGCAACAATTTCAATGACTTTCCCGACAAACCCCTCGAGCCCGGATCGATCTTGACTGCCACCTTCCAAGATGATGACTTTGGACCCCATCTCGATCCATTCTCTATTGTGTAGCAGTTCCAGGGAGACCTCGCGCCGCCCTTCTTCTGGGCCATCATCTTTGGAACATTCATTGTTGTCTACATCGCCACCGAGGCCGAAAATGTCATCTACACCACCCTCCCCGCCAGAGTCTGCCGGATGTTCTGATGCGTGGCGAGAGACGCGCAGAACCCTGCCGACAGCTCTCACGCTCGCGAAATAGACATTGACAAAAGAACCTATGTTGAGGGAGCATATGGTGGGATCCTGAAACAAGGCGGTGAAGCCGCTGGCGGCTCGAAGAGTCAGACCCGTCTCCAGCATATGTCTTGACGGTGTCGCCAGCACCATTCCCCGTCGCACCCTGGGGCTCGGTGCAGAAGTAGAGCTCTGGGTGTCGAGGATGGGCTCAAAGGCCACCCCGATGGATCCCGCCTGCCCAGCCTCCAAATTCCGTACGGGTAATCGGAGGTTGCGAATGCTGACGATCTGAGCCCGATGCCATTCTCCCGGTGTTTCGGATGCCGAGATGATGTTCTTCATAGGCGCTGGTGCTAGCCCAGAGGATGGTGATGATGATGATGGGTCAGAAATCGACAGTCCGTAACCTTCTGGCGATGGCCGGTCCTCGGAGGCGATTCGAAAATCCAAGCCGTCTTCGTCTTCTGATTGGAACGGTCCCACGACGACCTTGTCTCCCACAGAGAAACTCCCGAATCTGACGTGGCCCGAGAGGACCAGGCCTCGATGGGCGGGAGATTCAAAGCCAGTTGCCAGTGCGCAGTACGAGCTCGGCAAGCTGAACGTGTCGTCAATGTGGAAGAGGCAGCGTGGTTGTTCGGGATCCAGCGCCAAACCGACATAGTCGTGAGACGTAGGTGACGGAGGCAGGGGCAGCTTGGAAAGAAGAGCATGCACCAGCCCTATGCCGGTTCCCTTGACGGCGCTGGTGAGAAGAATGGGTACATGTGATGTATAATCACCGCTTTCTGACATGCCCTGCACTAGTCTCTCCACTTTGCTCAGATCCGCCGCGGGCACCTTTTGCAAAAAATCATCATGCTGCACCTGATCTGGCTGTAGAATCTTTGGAACGCGCCCGGCCTTCTTGACGATGGCCAAGAGACGAGTCATGGTGTGTTGTAGGCTCTGCTTCGAGGCGAGATCTAGCTTGGTGATGACAATCGCCATCGGAACGTCCAACTTGAGAACCAAGTTCAGGTGAGCGTGTGATAGGCTGGTATTTACAGCAGCAGAAGCAGCAGAAGCAGCAGCAGCTGAAGAGGGAAAAGGAGACGACGACGAATACGTCGGTGCCTTCGCCGAGGAAGTGGCATCAACGCCTGGAAAGGAATCTTCTCCAATGTCTCCTGCAATGCACAAGATGCTCCAATGGGGAGCCCAGTTCATGAGGCCACGCAAGACGGTGCGTCGAAAGCGAGGGTGCCCTCCCGAGTCGGAAAGGAAAACCAGCCTGCCATTCTCTGCACAGTCATGAATGTCGACCCAAGACTCTATATTTGCCTGGGAAAAGTTCAGAATCGAGTCGTCCCTGTAGCCGATCAGTTCTTGGGCTATTGAACTGGTCACGCCAGAAACCATTTCGTGGCGATGCTTAAGCAGGCTCAAACGACTTTTCCCTCGGCCATTGTCCAGAGTCCCGGTGGACAGCGTCCCCAGCAAACTCGACTTGCCTGACGTGGTGGGACCCGTCAAGATTATCCTGAGCTGAGGCGTCGGCGAGCTCCCACGGCTGGCCAATGCGACTGGTTCAGGTTCAGAAGACGACATCTCAGCCGTCTTGGGCAGACCCGAGCCAGCCCGATTGCCTCGGGTACGTGCTACATTCCCCATTCCCAGATCGGGCATGACGAGCGCTTCTGCTACCCATAATTCTCCCGCCCTCGAAATCGTGCCAGCCTCGTGGACTTGGCCGGTTTTCAGTTCTTTCGTCTCTGTCCATCCACAATGTCCGACAATGATCATGCGGACCACCTCCACAGTGCAGCCCAGGCTTGCTGCCATGACACGCAGAGTCGTGAGGCTCTCGCTCATCTCATCCTCGGTCAAGCCCACCAATGTCCCATCATCAGACACTCCTATTTCGTAGAGAGCTCCTCGAGACTCCTCGAGGCCTGGCACAAGCGGCTCCAGTTTGATGGACGACTCCAGGTCCGCCAAGCTTTCCGGCAGCCTCGGAATGGTGACTTCTTTCGAGCTCGTGGAGTGGTATGGGGAAGATTGTTGCAGGCGCCACAAAAGTTGGGTAGTGAGGTGCTTCAGTCTTTCACAACGAGGTTGGTTCGATGAGGCAGGAAGGTTGAGCGCCGGTGTGGTTGTATGATGCGCATTCGGTCTACGAGCAGGCTGTGACGGCTTATCTGGGCCCTTGACGGTGCTCATGAAGGTAAAAGACCTCCTTGGTCTCAGCAGAAGGTGGAGTTTGTACTCTGTTGGCCCTTCCTGCGGCTCTGCCCGCAACTTCTTGACGCCGTACTCGGAGAGCAGGTCGGGGTTGGGGAGGTCCCGCGGCTGTGAATTAGGTGTGATCTCAGCGTCCGATGCGATCCAGGGTGAGAACACCCTCGGTGGATCCGGGTCGTACGTGAACACCGAGGCCATCTGGGTGACGACAGCTATGGAGGAGGATGGGGTGGTGAGGTAACGGCACGTGGTATTATACTGGCGCTTCGTCGAGGGACGGGGGGTTTTCGCCACCCTGGGTCTGATTGCATGTATATACTTTTTGGATAGAAAATGAAACGGACAGTGAGATGCGGCTTTCTGTGGGAATGAAGGGGGATTGGACTGTGAGATGCGGCTTTCGACTGGTGATGATGAGTGATGACTCCTCCAGATGGCGCCAAGTGACAAACACAAAGAAGTGAGGAAGAGTCATGTCATTGTCCACAGTCCACAGCCTCCCCCTGCCACCCTGCCACTACTACACTACGTAGGACCAGTGCTCCGCCACAGTCCCTTGTTGTGGCGGCAACAGTACTTTACGCTAGTGCCATGTCCACTGTTCATGCATGTACCATGTACCACATGTAGCCCCCCCCCCCCCCCCTGTCTCACAACCTGAACAGGTCATCATCGGTTCTCTCTTCCTTTCATCTCCTCCACGGCACCGCCAGAAGCACACCAAGACATCTGCACATAAATGCCCGTCATGAAAAAGTTCGGTTTCGGGAAGAAAGGCGATGATGGCGATGATGCTAACCGCAACGCCCTCTTCAGCCGCAAGAAGGCATCCCAGACGCAATCAGACAACCCCTATGCCCAGCAGGGAGCTGGCGATCCATACGCCGACAAATCCAAGTATGCAAACGCCACTCCGTATCAGCAAGCTCGCTCCGGTCTAGGAGAGACAGCCCCCCCGGGCGGTGGGTACGGCTCCGGCAGCCAACATGCACTTCCCAGGACGAATTCTGGCAGTCCCGCACCGACAGGATATGGTTCCGACCGGTATGGTTCGGGGGGCGGATACGGCTCCAACCGATACAACAGCCCTGCGGGTGGTGAACGTGGCCCTGGCGGCTACGGTGGTTTCGGACGTGCAAACAACGAATCTGACGAGAACCGTGATGCTCTCTTCTCGGGTGCTCAGGAGCGACAAGCAGAAAAGCAGGCAGTGCCGTCCTATGGACAGTCGGGCCCGGACAACGCATCATACGGCGGGTACGGCGAGCATCGGCAGATGACAGAGGAGGAACAGGAGGAAGCCGAAATCCAAGGCATACTTGCTCAGAAGCGGCAAATTCAGCAGGAGAGCTCCTCGTCGGTGTCGCGCTCGGTCCAGATGGCAAGACAGGCAAATGAAGTAGGACAGGCGACACTTGCTCGTCTCGGGGCGCAAGGAGAACGTCTGCACAATACCGAGAAGAATCTCGACCTCGCTGCGAACCAAAACAAGATTGCACAGGATCGGGCGGCAGAGCTGAAAACCCTCAACCGCAGCATGTTCGCCGTCCACGTCAACAACCCCTTTACATCCAAGCAGCGACAGCAGAGAGCGGATGACGAGGTCATGAACAGGCACAGAGCCGAAAGAGAGCAGAGGGAGGCAACTCGTCGTGAGGGTTATGCTGCAAATCAACGGATGGAATCGACCTTCAAAGAAATCAGTGTCGCCGATCGTCCGCGCGCACAGCGCAAGAAGGATTATGGCAAGTTCAACTTGGACGATGAGGAAGGAGCAGATGAATTGGAAGACCAGATTGATGAGGGACTCACGGAGCTCCAAGGCCAGGTTTCCATGATGAACATGGTCGGCCGGGCCATTGGCAAGGAGGTCGATTCCCAGAACAAGCAGATTGACAGGATCATGGGCAAGGTAAGCTCAACACGAACATTTTCTGTCTCAATGGACGTCGCTCTCGTTCAGTCAGGCTAACGGTTTTTTTTTTTTTTTCTACCTGCAGAGCGACGCTGTAGATGACGCCACGAGAATGAACCGTGAACGTCTGGCCCGCATCAAATAAAGTAGCCAGGGCCCTGCAGGTGCGCAGAGGATCTGAGGTCATGTATGGTTATGGTGGGCAGCACATTGGTTGTTTTGATTTTCAAGTTGGTGGACGGCTTGAGTAAAAAAGCAAGATTTCAACTATAAGGTAAGGAAGTTCTTGAGGGTCAAATGCCAAAAAAAAAACCCCAACATAACATCATTTTGCATATTGGAAAGGACAAGTCTCTTTTCGTCCTGACAAGTATATACACGCACATATATATACATACTATACATAAGTACTTGTGTTTTTGCTTCTGCTTCTACAAGCGTCGGCGAGACATGCGGAGGAGTTAGTTAGTAGGTAGATGTGATGCAATAATTCACACAATACGGACTCTGCTTGGTTTATAACGCTTCTCGGCAAGGAGGGCTTTGCGATGGAATATTATTGTGGTGTCCGGTTGGAGCGGCGTCATTTGCCGGGTGCATTTGCAGAGTGGAGGTGGCCATGGAGGTGGCCATGGAGGTGGCCATGGAAGTTGCGATGGAAGTCGTCATGGAAGGAAGTCAAGTCGCCATTGGAAGGAAGTCGCCATGCGCCGTGTCCCCGAGATGCAGGGCAGGTCCACGCCACGCCGCCCCACCAACCACCAAGCACCAAGAAGAGATGGGGGCTCCATTTTCCCAAAACTCTCAACCGGAAAGGCGACGTCAAAGTCGACGTCGCCAAAGATTGTTTTGTTTTGTCTTTACTAAAAGCCAAGAAGCCTCTCGCACTCGCCCATTTCCCGTCCGTTTTCCCACGAACAAGATATTTCGGTCCTTTGACAAATCAATCCGTCGTCGAAAAAAAGAAAAAGAAAAAGAAAACTATTTGCACCCGGCGCGCACCAGCCATGCCCTCTGAAATCGCTGCCCCCAAGGCTGCGAAGCGGCGCAAAACAAATTCCAACACGATCACGCTTGGCAACAAGACCATCTCACTGGATGCTTATCTGGCACCGCCGACTTGTAAAGCGCCGTCAACCCCAGCGGCAAATACTCGCCAGTCGCCGGAAAAGGCCACCGAGCCGGCCCCCGAACAACCTCGTCCAAGTCGTCCATCAGAAAAGCGACAGGCCAAGGGAACTGACGACGCGGCACTGCTTTCAGCTCGTGCGAAGCTTCCAATATGGCAATATCGTCCACATATACAAAAGGCGATTGGGGGTCCGGACAATCGTGTTCTCGTGCTGGTTGGCGAGACTGGCTCGGGGAAAAGTACCCAGGTCCCGCAGTTTCTCTACCGGGAGTCGTGGTGCAAGCGGCGGAAAGTCCACGTCCCCGGCTCCCATGACGAGGTTTTCGTGGGAGGCACGGTCGCCATCACGCAGCCACGGCGAGTTGCCGCCACGACCCTGGCTCAGAGAGTGTCCCAGGAGGCCGGCACCCCGTTGGACAGGGCTGATCGGAACGGACACGGGCTCGTCGGCTACTCTGTTCGGTTTGACCACAGGGTTCCAAAGGGTGCCAGGATCAAGTTTCTCACAGAGGGAACGCTGCTCCAGGAGCTTCTCAGAGATCCTTATTTGCGGCAATACAGTGCCGTTGTCGTGGACGAAATCCATGAGAGGAGTCTCGACGTCGATCTTCTCGTCGGTTTCCTGAAACAAATCATCAATGCGGGGACGGAGATGCGAGGCGGGGTCCCCCTCAAAATCGTCATCATGAGCGCCACGGCAGACGTCGAGGCCATCAAATCCTTCTTCGACGATGCATCGCCGGCCCAACCTGACCTGGTCCAGGTGCTCCACATCAAAGGCCGGCAATTTCCCGTGGAAGTCGTGCACGAAACCCAGCCTGTCCCGGATATCCAGGATGCCCTCGTCAAGAGGATACTCAAGGTTCACGTGGAGGAGCCTCTTCCCGGCGACGTTCTGGCCTTTTTGACGGGGCAGGAAGAGATTGAGGCTGCGCAGAAGCTCATCGACGAGCATGCAGCCACGTTGGCGTCAAACATGCCGCGGATCAAGGTCCTCCCGTTGTACGGACAGCTGTCCATCGACGGCCAGCGAGAGGCCTTCCAGCCCGTCGCCACGGCCTTCACCAGAAAGATTGTTCTGGCAACAAACATTGCCGAGACGTCGGTGACTGTGCCCGGCGTGCGATACGTGGTCGACTGTGGCAAGGCAAAGATCAAGCAGTACAGGCCGCGTCTCGGCATGGAGTCCCTGCTGGCCAAACCAATCTCCAAATCCTCGGCCATTCAGCGCGCGGGCAGAGCCGGGCGTGAAGCTGCGGGCAAGTGCTTCAGGCTGTACACGGAAGCCGGATTCGAGGGGTTGCAGGAGAAGGATCTCCCCGAGATACTGCGCAACGACGTTCTCGGTGCGGTGCTGACCATGAAGGCCCGCGGGATCCAGGATGTTCTCGCGTTCCCGCTGATCGACGCCCCTGTGCCGGAGGCCATAGAGAACTCGCTGGTCCAGCTGCATTACCTGGGGGCGATAGAGGCCAATGGCTCCATCACGCCAGCCGGCGAGAAGATGGCGCGGCTGCCGGTCCCCGCGCCGCTCGGCGCAGTTCTTCTGGCAGCGCGGAAGCCCGAGTTCGACTGCGTCGTCGAGGTCATCGACATCATCTCGTGCATCACCAGCGGAGAAGACATCTTCCTCCAGGTGCAGTCCGAGGAGGGGCAGGAAGAGGCGCAGCTTGAGCGCAAGGAGCTCCAGCGACGAGAAGGCGACCTGATGACGTATCTGACGACGATGCAGCAGTACGCGGCGGAGAATGCCGACAGGACGCAGTGGTGCAAGAAGAAGAAGATCAACGTGCGGAACATGAGACAGGCGCTGAACATCCGCAGACAGCTCCGCGGCATATGTCTGAAGGAGAAGATACTAGGCGAGGCGCCGGCGCCGGACCCCCAGCCGTTCACGCCACTGATCCCGGAGAGGGCCGAGGCCGTGCTGAAGTGTTTCCTGCGGGGGTATGCCTACAAGACGGCGATGCTGGCGCCCGACGCAAGTTATGTGACGATTCACGGCAAGCACGTCATCGCCATCCACCCGGCGAGCGTCCTTCACGGACAAAAGAAGGAGGCAATCATGTTCCTGGACCATGTCTTTACCAACAAAAACTATGCGAAAAGGGTGAGTGCCATCCAAGCCTCTTGGATTGCCGAGGCGCTGGAGATGAAATAGGAGGAAGCGGGAAGAGGGGGGGGGGGAGATATATGTATATATGGGTGTGCGTAAACAAGTTGTACGTGTAGTATATACCCGATATATTCGAAGCATCTTCGTGTCATCTAAATATGAGACACTTGCTATGATAATTTGTTTTATCTTATTCGCCAAAACACGTCGCCAAAGTCAGGTATAGATAAATCTACTCAGACAGTACGTATACAGTATCACTCTGGCCCTCACACCACACGCTCATCAGGCATCCGACAAGCCATCCCCTCCGCGCTCTTTAATCGCCTGCATCAGCTCATACAGCTGCTGAATCTGCTCATCTGCAAGCATGAAATGAAACGTCAGATGTGCTCGTCCAACAACAGGTATATAAGTCAGGGGGGGGGGGGGCTGGCTAACCACTCATCTTCTGGAGCTTGGCCTCATCAAGCTTCTCGCCGACCCAGGAATCGCCCTCTATCTTTTGCGCATAGAGCTGCCACTCTGTGAGGAAGCCTATCTGGTAAGGGGGGGGGAAAAAAAAGGTGAGTGAGAGTTGTGAGCAGGACGGGGGAGGGACAACAAAACAACAGGCAGGATTACGTCTCTAGGGTAAGTGGGAAGTGGGTAGGTAGTACTAAGGCTGGGGGGTAAACGTACCAGGTGAGCCGGGTTGGTCACGTTGCGATGGCGCCGAAACTCCGACTTGATGTACTCGTTGCCGAGGAGGCGCATGCCGACGGGGAGGTGCTTCCTGTGGGCGCGGAGAAGGCGTCTGTATAGTGGGAGGGGGGGCAGCAGCGAGGGGGCGGCGGTTTGGCTGAGACGCGATGCTGTGGCTAGCAGGGAGGGAGAGCAGCGCATGGTTTTCTTTCTTTCTTTCTTCTTTTTTTTTAAATTTCCTTTCGATGTTTACGGGGGAAAAAGAAGGGGGGGGGGGGGGGTTGTTACGGGTTTTCTGTAGTGGTGCGGCTTTTGGGGGGGGGAGGGGGTGATGGGATTGAGGAAACGAATACTCGGATACTAACTACTACGCACTAATGATGTAGATGGATGATTAAAAAAATGAAGAAGAAGAAGAGTTGTCGTTCGTCCGGGGGGGGGGGGGGGGGGGGGGGGGGGGGGGGGGGGGGGGGGGGGGGGGGGGGGGGGGGGGGGGGGGGGGGGGGGGGGGGGGGGGGGGGGGGGGGGGGGGGGGGGGGGGGGGGGGGGGGGGGGG
>JABAEC010000017.1:318343-328343 GCA_013435705.1 Claviceps paspali | reverse complement strand
CGCCGAGAAGCCCTGACGGCCGCCTCGGTCCTCTTCTTCGCCTTCTCTCTCGCCTGCGGCTGGTCGCGCACCATGCACCAGCTTGTGGCCTTCCGCGCGGTCCAAGGCATCGGCGGCTCGGGTCTCTACTCGCTCGCCATGATTGTTCTCCCCGAGACGAGCCCGCCGCATCTTCGGCATCACATCAGCGCCGTGATCGGCTCCGTCGTCGCCGTGGCCGGCGTGCTCGGCCCCGTGCTCGGCGGCCTCCTGACCTACTCCGCGTCCTGGAGGTGGATCTTTTGGATCAACGGGCCCGTCGGCGCCGCCTCCCTCGTCGCCTTCCTCGTCGCCTGGCCGCGGGGACGCCATCGTCCCGCACCGCAGGGTCACTCGTGGAAGCAGCTCGACTATCCCGGGGCGCTGCTCACCATTGCCGCGGCCGTGCTCGTCGTCTTCGCCTTTCAAAACACCGGCGGCGCCGGCGGCTGGTGCTCCGCCGCCTTCGTCGCCCCCCTGGTCCTCGGCCTCGCCTCCTGGGCCGCCCTCTTCGCCTGGCAGGCGGTCATCGAGCGCCGGCTGTCGTCGCGCTTCTCCCCCATCTTCCCCATTCGCCTCTTCCGCCACGCCGTGTACACGTCTGGCCTGCTCAACACGCTCCTCCTCGGCTTTCCCTACCTGCTCCTCATCTACGTCGTGCCCCTGCGCATCCAGCTCGTCGGCGGCAAGTCAGCCCTCCTGGCCGGCGTCATGCTGCTGCCCATGCTCGTCGCCGTCGCCGTCGGGAGCTTCGCCAGCGGCGCCGTCAATTCCCGGAGGCGCTTGGTTGTGGAATCCCTCCTCGCCGGATCGTGCCTCATGCTCCTCGGCTGCGCCCTGCTAACGACCCTGTCCGGCCACGATCTCGACTCGGCCAAGCTTCTGGGCTTCATCATCTTCTGCGGCCTCGGCTTCGGCCTCACAGTCTCGTCGTCCACCATGATTGCCTCGCGCGAGGTACCCCCAAAGGACTATGGTATGTCGACCCCAGATCCTCTGGACCCAGATCATCCGAAACCCTTTTACTCTCACTCCCTCCCTCCCTCCCTCCTCCCTACGAAACTGACGAAAAAAAAAAAAAAAAACAGCATCCGCCCAAGGTATCCTCGCCCAGCTGCGCATTCTAGGAGGAA
This sequence comes from Claviceps paspali, assembly GCA_013435705.1. Classification (NCBI taxonomy): domain Eukaryota; kingdom Fungi; phylum Ascomycota; class Sordariomycetes; order Hypocreales; family Clavicipitaceae; genus Claviceps; species Claviceps paspali. Next base: position 327,192 of record JABAEC010000017.1, on the reverse strand, counting down.
GCCTGGGCATCGCCGCCTCTACAGCCATCCAGCGCAGGGAGAAGGACGCTTCATCCTGGTCACACGCCTCGCAGCAGTCGGGCGCGTCGCGAGACGAAGCCCGGCGCATGGCAGAGGCGTTCGCCCGGGCATTCCACACCGACATGGTGGTCGCGACGGCCGTCTCCGCCCTGGCCGTGGTGCTGGCCCTCGCGGCCCTGCTGCAGCAGACGCGGAGACGGCGGCAGGAAGTTTCTCATGAGGGCGGCGGCGAAAAGACGACGGATGCGCTGTGAGCGGCCGCCATATCTGGGTTGTATTTATATGAACAAAAATATAAAGCATGCATACATAGCAAGATCAAGTTAAAATCAACAAGCAAAAAGGGGTAAAAAAAAAAAGTATAAAAAAAAGAGCCCATCTCATCCGGTTCTCGCGGCAGCCAACAGCACAGCTCATCCCATCCCATCTCAACGTATCGTATCAGCAAGCCTCCCCCCCCCCCCTGCTGACCAGCCATGCCGATCGGATAAGGTGGATGGAACCTGGACTCAAAAACCAGAATGACTTTCACTTTCTTTTTCATTCCTTTCTTCATTTTCTTTTCTTTTTTTCTTTTTCTTTTTTTTTTCTTTTTTTTTCTATATATATTTTCTTTTCTTTTCTTTTTCTTTTTCTTTTCTATGTACTAGTATATATATATATATATATTTACTTTTTTTTTTTCCTTTTTTTCCTTTTTTTACTTCTTCTTTCTTCTTTTTTCCCTTTACTCTGACCGTACCACAGCGGGGCGCGCTTTACCTCTTCAAGATATAAAATCGGAGGATATACGAAAATATGAATGTTTAACCCATCACCCAGCACCCAGCACACGGATTATATCTCAAAAGCCTTGTTCCCGAATCAGGCAAAGAGGCTCCGCTTTGGAAAGGCAAATTCGGATCTGCCGCATCCGTCCGTCCCTGCCTTAGATCATGTTCAACTTGGAAATGGTTATCTTCAGTGGACGTGGCGCCGTGGGACGTGGGAAACCCAGTTTTGTGACTTGTGAAGGGGGGGCTTTGCGATTTTCTAATTTTTTTTTTTATTTTCTTTTATTCCGTCCTCCGACAGTACATAGTAAGTCCTCACCCGTGCGACCACTAGAACAAGCAACACGTCAGTAGAGAAAAAGTCATGTTGTCTACGGTCTTGTTTTTCGCCCGGCGACCGAGACACAAACATAACAGACTTCACCACTCCGTCCTCCGCATCACACCTCTCCGTCCTCGCATCACACCTCTCCATCCTCGCATCACACCTCTCCGTCCTCGCATCCCATCTCATTCGCTTCTGTCGTGTGTGCTATACAACACATACACAGCAGTCCCTCTTCTTCTTCGAGTCTTGTATTCTCCCCTGTCCACTCGGAGAAGCACTATATAAATATGAAACACAAAAGAAGAGAAAGCCATAATTATATAACAAAAAAAAAGGAGAAAAGGTGGGTTCAATTAACGTCAGAATAGAAAAGAAAAGAAAAAGGAAATCAGCCACTTCACCAGATCGAGAGCGCCAACATTTTTGATGAGATGTATGAGTTCTAAATTACCAAATGATAGACGTGTCTGAGCATCATGGTGAAAAAAAAAAATGTCACTGGTGCGTTAAGAGAAAGAGACGATATGCATGAAGAAATTGATGAGATCTTGTAGATTCGCTGCATGTTGATGTCGTCGTATTTTATTTTCTCAAACGAGCCGGATCCGGTCCATAAACATGAGGGAGGGTGAGGAATGGCATTCATGATGGTAACCACCGAGAGACATTTTCTGGCGTTCAAGTCATCATCTCGAGCCCCCCTCTCCCCCCAGCACATACACGGATATTCCGGATCCCTAAATCAATGACATTCCCAAGGCGACTTCTCACCCATGGGTATCGAAGCTTAGAAAAAAAAAAGATCAGATCAACAAAAGGAAAACGAAAAGTGGTGCGGGCTTCCTGACAAGGTCATGGGGCGTTGTGCTCCTCTCTCATCATTCCCCCCCCCCCCCTCCTTAGTTCCATCCAAGCGAGTTTTCCGTGGCGACCGGAGCAGAGATATTGGCGGTGCGAGCAGAGTGACCGCCACTTCCGTGAGACTCCCGTGCTCCAGAAGCTCCGTAGCTGGTCGAAGGATTAGGGCTCATGAGTGCGCCACCCATGAGCGCCGAGCTAGCGTTGCCAGCGTATCGCATATCCGAAGAGGCTGGGTTGCTGGTGATGGAGCTGGATCGGCGGTGGCTTTGTCGCTTGCGCTTGTAACGTCGAGCGACGATAAACATGGCCGCACCATACATGGCACTAAATCCCAACGCAGCAATAGCAATACCTGCCGTGGTGGCCTTCTGCTTGGAGGACTGATCGCCACCATTGCCCGAGCCGAAAGCGTCGTTGTTACCATTGCCTTGAGTGCCACCGCCTCTATTACCATCGCTGCTAGAAGAGCCACCTAGATTGATGTTGCCGTGGAGGTCAATGTTGGGATTGATGAGAGCCGTCAAATTTCGGACGATGGGGTCTGCATTGTTGTAGATGGCCGAGTTGGGCGACCACAAGTCCATCTGAAGCGTATCCACGAGGGTGGCAGGATAGTTGAGCTGAGCAAGAGTTGTGATGTATCCATATGTGCTCTGAGTATTGTAAGGCACCAGTTTCATGACTTGAAGCTTCTCAACAGATATACCACTAGCATCAGCCAGCGCTACCGGGAGATATTTGAAGATCTGAGCTGCCGCGACCGTATTGCTAGAGACAAACAGGTAGTTCAAAGGAAACATGAATCCTAACTCAATTGGCACTGTGCCAGGTGGGGCAGATTGGTTGGGATCATCAGGAGCGATAAACTTGGGGATCGTTGTCGGGAGGGCCTGAGACGTGGTGGCTTTGTGTACAGTAGACGAGGCAGGCGACGAATACGATGTGGGCTCGATGACGATTGTGTTTGGGAGCCAGTCGGTGCTCGAAACGGTAGCTGTTGGTCGGAGGCTGGTGACAGCGGTTTTCTGTGCTGTCTTCGAGCTAGAGGGCCGAGGAGTAGCGCTTTGCGGAACGTTCTTGGTTGACATGGGCGGAGTGGGCTTGGAGCTGGTACGAGAACCGGTCGACGTCGTACCATTCGAGTTCGAAGAGGAGGCGGAATTCAAGGGTAATCTGGTGTGGCTCGTGTTCAGAGTGCTGGCGGTGCTGTTGGCTTTGGAGACACCGGTACCCGAGGCCGAGGTCATAAAAGATCCCGTTGTTTCTGTCGCGTTAGGTGCTTTGGTCAGCGGAATGGTGGATGTCTTGTTAGTGAGTGTGCCAGTGGGGATGCCAGTGGTGGTCGGCAAGTGCGTTGAAGTGACTGGGCCAGAAGTCATATTTGTCGTGGAAGTTCCGATTGTGCTGTTAGGCAGCAACTGGACAGGATTGTTTGTGGTTGAGAATCCTCCACTGGGAAGCAACGATATCGAGGTATGGTGGTGATGATGACTCGAGTGAGACTCCGTCAGCTCTGTTGCTGTTGTGGACAAAGTCGTCGCGTTTGCGGTCGAAGAAAGTCCAGTGGGGAGCGGCGACGTCAACGATGGCAAAAGTCCAGAACTTCCAGTGGGGAGCGGCGTCGTCAACGATGGCATAAATCCAGAACTTCCAGTGAGGAGCGGCGACGTCAATGATGGCGTAAGTCCAGAATTCGACTTTGTGTGTCCGTGGTGACCAGAGTGCGAGTGGTGGCCAGTCTTTGATGCTGTCGCCGTAGCATTGGATGGAGCTGTCAGAGCAATTTCGCCAGTTGGAACTGAACTCGTCGAATTCAGAGTCATTGCAGGTGCCGTCAAAGTCTCGGGGTGCTTGGAGTGCTTCTTGTGGCTCGTTTTGCTCGTGGACTCAGGCCCGAGACTAGTCTGAGAATCCGTGATGTCGCCACCGTTGGTGGTACTCTGCGCGGGCAGTGTTGTGTTGGTAGCAGGGAGGGCAACAACTGGGGTTGTCGTCGGCGTGGTCCCATTGCTGGTTGATGTCGACTTGGTCCCATCACTTGTCGATGTCGGCTTGGTCCCATCGCTGGTTGGCTTCGGCTTGATCCCATCGCTGGTTGATGTCGACTTGGTCCCATCACTTGTTGATGTCGGCTTGGTCCCATCGCTGGTTGATGTCGGCTTGGTCCCATCGCTGGTTGGCTTCGGCTTGGTCCCATCGCTAGTTGATGTCGGCTTGGTCCCATCACTTGTTAATGTCGGCTTGGTCCCATCACTTGTTAATGTCGGCTTGGTCCCATCACTTGATGTCGACTTGGTCCCATCGCTGGTTGGCTTCGGCTTGGTCCCATCGCTTGTTGATGTCGGCTTGGTCTCCTCACTTGTTGACGTCGGCTTGGATCCATCGCTTGTTGGCTGAGACGTGGCGGTAGATGACAACTTGGAGCTGGACACGATGCCCGTGGGACCGATTATAATGCCGCCGTCAGTAGTTTCGCCCTTGTTGCTTGTGGTAGCATCGACTTTTGACGTGGATCCGGTGAAAATCGGAAGAACTGTGATCAAGGGCGAGCCTGAGCCCGAGGACGCGGTGTCGGGAGGGTTCGCGCCGACAGAGGTAGACGAAGGCGCTTGGGAGGTGGTCGTATCTGGACCAAGAATCATGGATATAAGATCGCTCAGCGAATCTTTCTTAGTCGTCGATGGCAAACTGCTGGTAGTGGTTTCAGGACTCAAAGACGACGTAGACGTGGTGGTGGAGTTGGCAAATCCGTTCTTGACGTTTCGAGGGACGTAAAATCGACGTCCATCCTGGTCCGCAAAAACAAAAGTTGCCATAGCCAAGGCCGAGGCCAATACCAACGATTTGGCGTGCATGTTTGGCAAACGTGGTCGGGATACCGAAATGAGTGTTTCCTTGTTGGAGGAAGCAATATATACTAGAAACTAGTCAGACCATTTGATTTCGACACGAATGTCAAAATCACGCCGAGGAGACGGTCGCTCTTACTGTCAGAAAGTTATAGAACGAGTGTACTTGACGAAAAATGCAACGAATGTATTCTAGAGTGGTCAAGTCAATTACTATGATCCCTCGTCGCCGCGACAAAAAGAAAATTCGAGAAGAGAAGTGGTCAGGTTGTCAAGGCAATTGTATTTGAGCATAAACATGGGAGACAGAACGCCAATACGAGTTGAGCCTGAGCCATACGGCAACTTGCGTGTTCAACTCGAGTGTTGGGGCGTGTGGTGCAGGGGCAAAGGACTCACGTCTGTATAGTCAAGCAAAATATGATATGTTGAAGAAATAACGATGGATGATTTGGCAGCAAAAAAAAAAGGCGATTAGAAGAAAAGAGCGACTAGACGAAAATTCGTCCAAACATTCGAATTCAGTGCAATCAGTATCGTGAGATTTGTCCGAGCCAGCGTTGTTGTCGTGAGTTCAAGGGCCGAGGGTCGAGTCGAAGACAGCGGTCAGTCTTCAGGGTGCATTTGTCGGCCTCTGCCACCTGGGCTCTAGACGGATTCTCAATGATATTGCGAGACTTCAAAGGATTGAACGCGCAACTAAAGGCGCAAGGAGACGTCGTCGCCTGAGAAAGCGCGGGTGACGGAACGACTGAAGGGCTTGAGGTTGAAGAGGGAAGAAATGCAGGGGAAGGAGGGCGGGTTTCGTTAGTACATAGATGAGGTGAATTGGCACAAACGTAAACGTAAACCGCACAAAACAAAACGCAGAAGGGGGGGGGGGGGGGGGATGAATGGTAGAGAATGAGTGGACGGAGACACAACAGGGCGGCGGCGGACAGACAAAGCCAGGCACCTTGCACCACGTTCTGCACCCAGATTGACGGCTACTATAGATACTACTAACTACTAGTACTAGTAGTAGTAGGGAGCATTGCCAGGGCACGGCGTGCTACCACGGAGTACCACCGTTAATCTGGCTGGACTGGCCCGGTCTGGTGCGTCTGGGACCTGGGACATGCGGCAACAGGAGGCTGGCAAGGTACTAGTACCTAGTACCACAGGGACGGCGGCTGGGAGCAAGCAGCAAGCAACAAGCAGCAACAGTTGGGAAAACGGCCGAGGACCACGCTCATGGACACGAGGTGGGGGGCGCGGTTGGGGCCTGTTCGTACCTGACTGGACCCCGGCTGGCCTAGTGTTGGCGCGCAGGGCAGGAGGGAGCCTGGCGGCAGCAGGCACGGGCGTACCAGATATTTGATCAATGCAAGCAGAGATTGCGCTCGCACTAACGCACTACCAAGTAACCGCACTACTACTACTACTACTACTAGTACTGCTACGTTTGCAAGGCGCTCACAAGTCACAGCCTGCTACGTACATGGTACATGGTACTTAGTAGTACTAGTAGTATGATGATGTATGTGGCATCCAGCATCCAGGCAGGCACCGAGGCAGGCAGGTGCGAGGGTCTCAGCAAGCAAGTTGCAAGTTGGGATAAAATAGTCTTTTTCGCAGCCGTTTCAGCCTTCTCTCCCATATTTCCCATCAGCTTGCGCGCGTGTGCAACTTGCCACCACAGCCAAAGACAAAGAAAGACCCGGAATGGTGACCGCAGGAGCGAGTTGTTGTTGTTGGGTGGTTCTGATTCCCCCTTTTGCCCTCGCGGTGGCCATCCACCTCCACCATCCGCCATCCGCTCATGCATGGGCCTCTTGCATCTGCCGTTGACAGGTTATGTACGTACCATGCACGATATGGAGCACTGGTGCGTACACCACAGGGCTTCCTGAGCTTCCCCAGCAAGCAAAGACTCAAATAGCACCAGCATCGAAGCGGTCAGATGGTTCTGTCCACGCAGCCAGCCAGAGAGCTCTGCCCGATCTCTTGTTCAAATCCACGAACCCAACCCAACCTACGACCCGGATGCATCCGGCGCTGTCAGAGGAAATCTCTTCCTTCTCCTGCTCCTGCTGCTCCTGCTCCTGCTCCCCCTCGGCCCTGATCCCCACCCCCTTTTTCATGTTTTTGTGGAAATGAAAATTGCGGAAGCACTGTCCTTCCTGCCTGTGCTCGGCCTGCATTGCATATGCATGCACATCCTTAACGTGTCTTTTGTCGGTGGCTTGACCTGTTTTTGTCAGCAACGAGCCGGAATGTTCAAAAACGACCCCCCCCCCCCCTCCTTCCTTCCTTCCTTCCTTCCCCCGGTCCGCTGACCCCCGTCCATCCCAAGAGGCTCAAAGACCTGGTCAGTGGTGCGACACGGGTCTTTCCACTCAAAAGACTCGGCGTCGACGAATTCAAGAGCTGGCATGTACTAGCGCTTTGAAACAATGAAATATTCCCCCGGTCGGTTATTCTGGGTTCGCGTGTTTGTGCCTGGAGCTAACAGCCCAGGGTGAAGCGCCACAGCGGATGCCCGACCGCGCGCTTGGAGACGGTGATTGGCTCCTCTCTGCATCACGACCGCCACACCATATCGCGGACAAGGTTTCGCACGGCTAATGCGGTGGGGTCGGGTCAGCGGCCAGCCTGGTTCTTTGTCTTGGACCTTGCCTTGGTGCAAGCCTGCAAGGCGAGGAGGCTGAAGACGAATCATGATGAGCCCCGGCGTCTTCTCGAGGACAAGGTTTCAAGGACTAAAAGCCCCTAATTGGCTTTGCCCCGACGAGGCTCAAAGAGACAGAGACTGTCAGCATTCCCATCATCAACAGCATTCACAGCCAGCGTGACGCCAAGCCAGTGAATGACGGGCAAAGTTACCTCGATACGTCGTACTTACATCGGCCCTCAGCGCCGCAGCAGCGCATGATGCATGAGTGGGCGGGCAAAGGCCTCTTGTCTTCGGTTGTGGCAGCTGAATGAGCCAATGAATCGTATGAATCATGGAAGCAGAATCCGTGACGGAACCCATCGACGGAAATGGCAATGGGCGTGTTGGTGGTTACTCGGTGCACTCCTCACATCGACTAAGCAGGTACCTGCTAGGTTAGAAGGGCTAGGTGGTAGGTGGTAGGTGTCCGTCTACATAGTACTACTACGTAGCTAGTAGTGGCTAGTAGGCGCGGGTGATGGTGATGGATTCGTCACGGGGGGGGGTGGCCGACAGACACCACACCGTAAACGCACGCAAACGCACACGCAAACGCACACGCACACGCACACGCACACGCACACGCACAACGCACACGCACACCGCACACGCACACCGCACACGCACACACGTACCCCAGGCTCGACCGCCCAGCCATTTGTTTCCTGTTTCTCATGTCCTATCCCTGTCCTGTTCTCTCGCCATCTCCTCCTCTAGGCGGCTGCTCAGATCCATCATACGTAGTATGGTGAGGAATAGATATAGATGGGTGGACACGGTGGACACGGTCAGGGATCCATGCCGCTGCCGGGCATGGGCAAGGTGTACGTGGTAGTGTACTGACTGTACTTGCGTACAATGGACATGCAGGTAGGTGCATGCATTTCATCGATGCCACGAACGGATGGTGTCTAGATGTAAGTACACATGCATGTACAAATCCAAGGGTAGCCTTGGCTTCGCCCCGTCTCGGCGACGGCCATCTCGTGGTACGCAGTATCGCAATCAATGCCGACTTTTCCCTCGTTGAACTGGACTGTTGGTGATGGCTTCCTTGCCCAGCCGCAACCATAACTACAGCCCGTGCGCCGTGGGCGGCCTCGTGAGGCACCCGAATGTCAAATGCCTCCACTGGCAGGCCGGCATCACAATCCTCACATGCACTCCGCACTCCTCGATTGGAATTTGGGCCCGCCCCTATCCTCCGACCAGGGGTACCCAGGTAAAAAGAAGAAGTAGAGGTGCGGGTGGCCGCCTTGGACGGTTGCTTCAGATCGGGCCTGGGGGGGGGGGGGGGGGGGGGCAAGAGAGGGAGAAAGAGA
>JABAEC010000017.1:288357-318333 GCA_013435705.1 Claviceps paspali | reverse complement strand
CCCCCCCCCCCCCCCCCCCCCCCCCCCCCCCCCCCCCCCCCCCCCCCCCCCCCCCCCCCCCCCCCCCCCCCCCCCCCCCCCCCCCCCCCCCCCCCCCCCCCCCCCCCCCAAGAAAGAAAGAAACACCATGCTGACCACCCACATACAACACACACATCGGTTCGTTACAGCGTGCGTTGAAGAACGCAGTTCATCCTGGATGTTTTGCTGGTGGCTTCTTATGCAGTCCCGCCGAGTACACCTTCACATGGCATACGGATATTATTAAGTTGCTAGTTCGGATATCACAATCATGCACACACGCATGGTCCTGGCGCTGCAATAAGCAACATCAGACGACACCCATGGGAAGAGAGGGAAAAGAAGGAGAAGAAAAAAGCAATAGCTTGCTTGCTTTGGCGTCTTGGCCTCATTTCCCACCGACACCAACATGCGCCGCCGCAGCATGGTCGAGAAGACGGCCAACCGCAAGTAGACCTCCGCTACAGATAACTACTAGGTAGTAGTTAGTAGTACTAGTAGTAGTAGTGGTAGTAGTAGTAGTAGTAGTACATAGTAGCAGACGCATGTCTTGGATGTCTCTGTGTCCCTATTTTTTATGAAAAAAAAAAAAGAAAAAAAAGAAAAAAAAGAAAAAAAACTGTTACAAGTCTCTCCCATTTAGACACTGACGTGACGGGGCCGGGCTGTCGCTGAACATCGTTTCTACAGTGTATACTAGTGGTGTATAGTGGTGTACAGTGTGTAGTGTACACTGTGCATCTTGCACAGTGTTCCTCCTCCGGATTCCCACAAAAAAATCATCATTATCATCATCATCAGACGCAATTCTCCATCATCTGTTCTTTTCAAAGACTCGATTGTGCATGCCCCGTCCTCGTCATTCCAATTAGAACAAAGAACAAAAAGCACACACACATCTTCGGCTTTTGACGGAAAAGGACGCAGAGGTGGCTTGGGCCTTGGGCCTGGGTTCAACCACCCTGCTCGCTCGTTTAACCCCCCCCCCCCCTCCTTCTTCCTCCCACCCTCCCATATGCACAACCCAGGAAAAGAACCTCGCGCGAGGTTCTTTTTTTTAAACGCACTAAAAGCGGGCGTGAGTCGATCCTCGTGTTTGTCCATATCCAACCGGCTGAGACAAATTCCTTTCCTTTCCTTTTCTTTTTTTTTCCTTTTTTTTCTAGTTTTTGCTTTTTGTTGCTTCGTGTCTCTGCAAACTTGCCTGCCGAACGCGAACGACGGCCGCTAGCTAGCCTTTCTCCCGCCCTTTCGAAAACCCGCGGAAGCAGGAACGCGTGTCGATCTGTCGCTACCTACATGGGCAGGACAGGACGCGGAATGTGCAACTCTGCCGCCCCCCTTTTGTTCCTGACGAGAAGGTGGATTTCCGATATTTAAATCAACTTGCGGTCAGCAACAAACGCGCAGCGGAACGGCGTGATGCACCACTAATGGTGGAGTGTTGGCTTGGCTGGCTTCTGTGTGTGTGTGTGTGTGTGATTTTTTTTTTTTGATTTTTTTTTTTTTACCATGTAGTAAACGAAAAACGAACGGCATGCACCTTACGTCACCCGCATCTGAGCAGAAACATTGGGACTTTTTTTTTACTACTACGTACATTGTATACACCATAGTACATACACATCAAGATTCCCGTTCACGACCTGTCTTTGTCTTGTCTTTGTCTCCATATTTTTTACTTTACCATCGGGGGGTTTTTTCTTGGCCATCGGGACATTTTGAAATGTTGTTGCATTTTTGCATATTTGGCTACGTGTGGGGCCGGAACGAAGATGAGCCAGTCATATATGTACAATCTGTTCGTTAGAGGGGAGCATCATGTTGTTGCGTCGCGGATAAGGGGGGGGGGAAACACGGTCGTGGCTTAGAAAGTCGGTGGGAGTTTGGTTTGCGTGGTGATCGGTGATGGTACCTCGAGAGACGGCGTACAGGGTGGGTGTTTATGTAAGCACGCACGGTAAAGAGGCTACTACGTGGTAATAATAGTCAGGTTCGGCAATAGACTTTGATGATTTACTACGTAGTAGTGGAAACTCCAACCAAAATGATGTGGCTGGCTTGGTGATCAAAAGTTATTCCAAGTCTGACCACCTACCCTACATGGTAGTAGTATAATGGTCGGGGATTTGTTATCCGCTCGTCAGTTCTTCTCTACGGGAGACGTCGTCGAGTCGTCTGAACCTGGGCCAGCCCGGCGACCCAAACGTGCGCACGACTCATCCAGGCGGAGATTTCCAGAGCACCACCATCCCTTTTTTCCCGTCAAGGCATCATACGCATCATACTAGTACAACTACGCAGTATATAACATGCTTGATATGACAATACAGACAGGGTCTGAGCTCAGTCGGTGCGCATACTACTACTATGTACTAGTACTACTAGTACTACTAGTACTACTACTACTACTACTACTACTACTACTTAGTACTCCTACTGTATGTACATACGCATACGTATTGGTATGTACAACGGTACAACGCCGACGCAGCGGTCAGGTCCGTCCGGTGGGACTACTGATTTTTTTTTTTTGATTTTTTTTTTTTTTGGCCTGGCCAGGGCAGGCAGGCCGCGGACGCCGTCGGCGGGGATCCCAAGCGTCGCGTTCCAATTCTTGATTAATTAAGCCTGCCTTGGTTGGGTTCTGGGGACCCTGCCGGTCCACCCAGACGGCTGCTTCGTCTACAGGTCGACCGGCCAGAATGGAGCCACCGTTTGAGCTGATGAGTCGTACAACATCACCAACAGCCGAGCATCTGTCCGCAATCTCTGCTCTTCTCTTCTTTAGCCATGGCGCGCCGACAGCATCTTAGCCTAACCGTCTTTCTCGCCGTCGTCGTCTTGCTCAGCATAGTCTACCTTTTCTCCGGAGATCGACGTGCCGCACTCCTGAAGACGAGCCGGGATGCGGCATCCGTCGATCAAAAGTCCTTGGTCGCGCCTCCGTCCCAGCCCAACACCGACTTCAAGATTGACCTAGGTGCGATCCCCAATCTATCCGAAGGCGATTCCATCGCGCCCAAGTTGGAGAATGCGACGCTCAAGTATGCCTCATCATCGACCTTTCCCCCTTCAAGTAAAACCCCTTTTCATCTATCACTACCCCTCTCCCATTCACCGAGAGTCCACGCGGGGATTTTTCTTTTTTTTTTTTCTCTTTTCTCTCTCTCTTTTTTTTTTTTTGAAAAAAAAAAAGACGGATGCTAAATCCAACACTCCCAAATTACAGAGCGGAACTCGGTCGGGCGACGTGGAAATTCCTGCACACCATGGTAGCCCGGTTTCCCGACAAGCCGTCCGACAGCGATCGCAAGACCCTCGAGTCCTTCTTCCATCTGTTCGGGAGACTGTATCCGTGTGGCGACTGTGCGCGCCACTTCCGCGAGATGCTCAAGAAGTACCCTCCCCAGACGAGCAATCGCAACGCCGCCGCAGGATGGCTGTGTGCCGTGCACAACAAGGTGAACAAGAGACTCAAAAAGCCGCAGTTCGACTGCACCAAGATTGGAGATTTCTACGACTGCGGCTGCGGCGACGACAAGAAAGACGAGGGCAAGGACAAGAGTCAAGAAAAGACGAAGACAAGCTGAAGAGGGAGATTTGCGAGAGACGACTCCCGGCTCATGGCTCTCGTCAAGTAGTAGACACAGAGGCGTAAGTTGGCTGCTGCCGGATCGGCATCTTCTTGATTTTCGTATATGCGTAGAATTGTATCTTTTACGTTGTAGAATCCATATGCTATTGAGTTTACGAATACGACAGCTTCTCGTGCAAACATGGCTGGAGTGCTCTACTGAAGCCATTGCATCCGCATGGGGAGTTTATTAAACATGATCACACCGCAGCGGGATATGCTCCGTTAAGAAATAGGGGGAGAGAGAGAGAGAAAGAGAGAGAGCGAGAGAGAGAGAGAGAGAGAGAGAGAGAAACGCTGTTGACGAAGACCAGACTTTGATACTGTTCGACGCAAGGCAGCTCCAGATCGATCCCGGGTATCTGGTATCTGTCACCAAGACATCACGTGCCAGATCATGTGGAAGCATTCATCGGCCACTTGTAATCCTTCACCGGAGCGTCACGTGTCGGGTCATGTGAAGCCATGACAACCCATCATCCGGCACCGTTGCGCGTACCAGAGCTGCCTGTGAGCTACGTACGTTCTGAGCTCCCTAGCTGACCCCCATCGAGTGACGTTGATACGAACCCATCCCCTCCGATCAGCCCACCAGGACGATACCTCGACAACTACGCTCAAAGTTACACTCGGTCCGGCCCAGTTGATCGCAATGGAGGGCCGAAAGGGAGTCTTGAACGAAGGTGAGCGTCGCGGCCACAAGGCACCAGCATGCCCGTCGTTACGTCCGTCGAGACTAAGTTGGATGGATAGATGGCATCCACGTCGACATGAATCATCTCAAAAAAGGAGAAGTGAAGTAAGCTCCAGATGATTCCCATGTGTTGCCGGCAAAGGGTTCTGGAGAAAAAAAAAAGAAAAAGAAAACTAACGGCTCTCTAAGCTTGGGAACGTCCATGTAGGAATCCCGCGGCAAGACGAAACAAGACAAAGCACGATCTAATAATGTAACGATAGCATGGCTGTCACTTTTAAAGACGGTGTGATTCTAGGTATGTGGCAGCATCTGCCGCTTTCCTCCCCTTTTCTTTCGTCGGAATGAGAAAAAAAAAAACAAGATGAGGAAGATGCCAGTGCTAACCTGGGACGACGCAGGCGCCGATTCTCGAACCACGACTGGAGCGTACATCGCAAACCGAGTCACCGACAAGTTGACGAGAGTACATGATACCATCTGGTGCTGCCGATCTGGCTCGGCAGCAGACACGCAAGCGGTCGCAGACATTGTCCAGTACCAGCTCGGACTGTTCGCCATGAAGAGCGGGAAGCCCCCGATGACGCAGACGGCTGCGTCCATCTTTCAAGATCTTTGTTACCACAACAAGGACCGATTATCGTACGTTTTACCCCCAACACAGTCATGCCTTCCGACAGTGACTTCTCTTGCACCCGGGGGGCACATTGCTTTCTCTCTCGGAACCCATTGCTGATACCGGTGGGCTCTTGGTTGCAGAGCCGGATTGATCATTGCTGGCTGGGACGAGCGGTTTGGCGGCCAGGTCTACTCGATCCCCCTGGGCGGTTCGTTGCACAAGCAGGCCTATGCGATCGGCGGCTCCGGCTCCACGTACATCTACGGCTACTGCGATGCCAACTGGAAGGAGGGCATGGAGAAGGCGGAGGCAGTCGATTTCGTCAAGGGTGCCTTGAGGGAGGCGATCAAGTGGGATGGCAGCTCAGGTGGTGTCATTCGCATGGTGGTGCTGACAAAGGATGGCGCCGACCGGCATCTGTACCTACCAGATTCTGATTACAAAGTCCGACATGAATAGAGGTTGGACGCTGGCGTGGTCAGATTAGGTGGAGGCAGCCCATGAGTCGTTTGGGGGATGACCGTGTGTGCCCGGTCCCCACGAGGGGATGGAAGCCAAGGAGCGCGCTTATGGCTTTAGGGCCTATGAAGAAGTTGACACAAGGGCCTACGACAGAACATTTGTCAACGTTTTCTGTATACTAGAAACAAACGAAGTGGCTTGGCTGTCTCTCACGTGAAAAACCACGGTTACCACTCGCGACGACTAGTTCAACGTCCACCACCACCCCCCCCCCCCCCCCCACCCAAACCCAAATCAGAACGATTTCACGACAACTCCTCAGCGCATGCGTGGCCCGATAATGACAGAACCGGAAACAAGTGATTATTCTTTGGCGGAGCGGGGTAACCAGCCCCAGGAGCCTGACAACATCAACACCACCACCATTACCAAAGTGTAGCCATCATGACATGTGGATAATGGCGGTGAGAGCCACCGGAAGCAATAAGACTCGTGCCGCACAGCCCCCAAAATGAGAAAGATTGGTTTCGAAGTGGCTACGTAGTAGTCATTATCAGGATAGATAGGGTTGACCGAATGAATACAATGTCCATGTTCTCCAGTGGGTTGTCACGCCAGCCCACGTGCCACATGCCTTGGGCACGAATTGTCTGGTTCCGCGCAGAAGGAAGTATGCTGCTTTTGCTGCTTTTATGTATCATGTAGCCTGTGTACTTATGTAAGGCGATCCGAATATGCTGAAAAGGGAGGAGAGGAGGGGGGAGGTGAAACCGCCCCCCATTGGATAGATTCTATCGTCGACGGTCTGACTCTTCTTTTTCATTTTTGGATCATCTTATTTTGTAAATAGGGGCGTGTTCGCTTGTACAGGGTGGTAAGTGCTTATTTTGTGGGCAGGTTTTTTTTTTCTTCCGGAGGGGCGCCCTTGAGGCGTCTCCTGGTCCAACTTTTGTTTGTTTTCCTTCTTGATGGGGTTTTGTTCCTGGATTATCTGCGCTGCGCTCATGTCGTCAAATGCCCCTTCTGGTACCCTCTTTGGGCCATTTGCTTGACCGGTCAGGAGACAAGACGCGGATTGCGGAGCGATAAAAGATCGGGAAGGTTTTCCCGAAACCAGCGGCGGCGGGATCGTCCAATGGGAGGGCCGCACATTGCTGATAAACCCGGAACTGGACGTTCAGCTTGCGTCATTCCTCCGATCCTTTTTTTTTTTTTGGTATTTATCCTTTTTTTTTTTTTTTTTCGTTCCGACATGGCTTCGTAGATGTTTTATTTTTATTTTTCAAGAGGGTTCTTTGCAGACGCTCTTTCTTCTGTATAAAACACAAATCATAGCCAGTTGGTGTTAGCTGGGAGGCAAGTTGGTCGACGGCTTCTATTTTGCCTTGAGACTTCGCTGCAGCCTGGGAGGGGGGAATTTGGTGCCTTTTGGCTAGGTGAGTACAGGGGCCTCTTTCTTTTCTATTTTTCTTCTTCTTTCAATTCGGTCGCGTACACGGTTGTTTGTATCGTCTCCTGTCGCCTCGTCGTTTTCACTTCGCGGTTCCGATTGCAGCGTGCCTGACGCGCGCGCGGGGAGGGGAGATCGGTTTGCGATGGCCTATTTCCCTTGTCAAGCGACGGACAATACATCTCCCACGACGTTTTTTTTTTTTCACCCTTGTTTTCTTCCCCCCCCTTTCCCAGCCATCAAGCCCTGCCACTTTCGAAAGGTCCCTTGCCTGACAGGCGCAAGATGACGTCGAGGCCAATGCGAGATGACTGCACTGCCATGCGCATGCCTTGGCGGCGGTGGGTTGCATGATGGATTGATGATGCCCTCTCGATTTATGGTCTGATAAGGCCTTGTCTCCCACCAACAAAAATCAAACCCAAACAATTGGATACGAATGGCGGCAGCAACCAACGTCATATCCAGGCGAAGGAGAAAAAAAAAAGGCCGTTTTCTTTTGATCGGCTATGACTATTTCACCATGGCAGCTGTTCGCACACATCTCGCCACCCGGCGCCGTCTGTCCACCGCCTGTCTCAGAGCAACGGACTGGCCGCCAGCTCCTGCCGCCTGTCGGCCTGTCCGCCTAATCATTCAATCCTATCTATTATCCGACTTCTTTTTTTTTTTTCCTCCTTAGCCCCTCCATCCACCCCCCCCCTCCTTTCCTTCCGTCCTCACCTTCTTGCTTTGGCTCCTCATCGCCGACTCTCTCCATCGGTGATGTTTTTTCTCTCTCTTCTCCTCCAACACACACGGCCCCCGTCATCGCCACCTATCAAGTTCCTTCGCCTGCATCGCCATTCCTTATTTGTTTGCCCTGCTCCGGGCCTCGTCTTCGCTCTCTCGTCGCAAGTGGCTGTTCCGCGTTCCCAGTTTCATCGCGCGCTAATGCATTTTACCGTTGCTCCTGCCAGCGCACCTTGCTCGAAACCCTAGCCTCCATCTAGCCCACTGCCTAGGTACCGACTGGTACTAGGCGCGGCCTTCCTGGACCCGGTAGCAGATAATACACACATATTGTACATCCCAACATCCGGTCCCGCACGCCTCCCTGCCCGCCCACCTTTTGCCCTCCTTCATCCCTCGCCGACCACCTGTCACGAAGCGATGGCCGCGATCATCGGCGACCTGGTACCTGACATATCCCGGTTCCATGACATGATCGTCAGCCCTTCGTCACGGCACAATCAGCGACTGCAACAGCAGCAGCAGCAGCAGCAGCAACAACCACCACCGCAATCACACAAGTCTCCTCGTCTGCGGCAGCGATCCTGCTCTCGATCGCACCTCCGAAACTCGCCGCCTCTCAGTCCCTCGAGCAGCCCCTCGAGCAGCCCCTCGAGCAGGGTGCGCGCCCCCGCGGTCCCGACATCACGACCCGACGGTGTCGAGGGTTCGACAAGCGATAGACGAAGCTCGGCCGGGACCGCTCCCGGCGTTTTGTTCGACCAGACTTGCAAGACAGCTGTTGTTGCTGCCAACACGTCGACCTCGAGCCGGCTGCCTACAGAGATTCCTCCGTCCCCGCCACCATCTTCTTCTTCACCGCCAGCGGCTGGTTGTGTGGTGCCGGTGGTCAAGGATGCAAACGGCGCGCTGATGGCGTCACAAATTGGAGTTGTTGTCTCTGCGGCCCATCACACTCTGCGCAATGGCTCCAATTCGCTGAACGACTTCGGCCGCCGCCAACAGCCGTCGCCTCCGCTCAGTCAAAGCCAAAACTTCCAGCTGCCCAACTCCTCTGTCGCAGCATCGTCCTTCCCTCACATCGAATCACCCTCCTCCGCCCAGAAGACATTGCAGGACTCGCAGAGCACCGTCGTTCACGTTCGAGACCTGGCGCATATGCAAAGCCTGGTGGATGCCAAGATGCTAGGCGCGAACAGCTCCACGTCACCCCCCCAGGTTCAGTACGAGATCAGCGGCATGCCAATCGCCGACGTCATCGAAATGGTGGCTGCTTTACTTACCAAAATCACCACCACAAACGACCTGCAGCACGATACCATGCAGCGCAACGTTGCCCATCAGCAGCAAGCGAGTGAGCCCAACGACTCCGCGTCTTCCATGAGCTCGTTGAGCCACTCGGTTCTCACCTTCCATGGCAAGAACGTTCCCGCTATCACAATACTGAGCTACTTGTCTCGCATACACAAATACTGTCCCACGACGTACGAGGTGTTTCTGAGTTTGCTGGTTTACTTTGATCGCATGACGGAACGAGTCAACGAGCTTGTCGTGAAGGATGAGCAAGGTCGCAGCAGCCGACTTGCGTCTCAGTCGCGGCCAAAGTCGCCCAACACATCGCAGAAAGACACGGTCATGCGGTCTGACGCGCATGGGTCTGACGAAAGCGACTCTGATCTGGCCGACGACGACGACGACGACGAAGACGAAGATGACGAGATGATTGATTCTCCGACGGCAGCGGGGGCATCTCGAAGGAATGTCATTCCCCGCGGAGTGTTGACCACGGACGAGAAATCTGTGGCCGCGAATCCAGCGACGTATTTCGTGGTGGATAGCTTCAATATCCACAGGTTAATCATATCCGGCGTGACTTGTGCGAGCAAGTTTTTCTCTGATGTCTTTTACACCAACTCTCGATATGCCAAGGTTTGTCTTATCAATGTACCCGAGACTTTTCTCTCCGCTTGGGAAGAATGAGAAGAAAACAGCATCAAAAAAGCTAACGTTTGGGGGGGGAATGGTATTAGGTCGGAGGCCTTCCACTCGCCGAACTCAACCATTTGGAGATTCAGTTTCTGGTGCTGAATGACTTCCGTCTGGCTGTCCCAGTCGAGGACTTGGAAGCATATGCAACCATGCTGGTCGAATTCTATGCTCGCGAAATCATGTGCCAGAAGTCAGCTCCCGCGTAAACCACAAAAGAGGAAAAAAAATCAAAGAAAAAAAAAACCAAAAGAAAAAAGAAGGGAGATGGATGTCGACATACGAGAACGTTGGACAGACACGACGGACTTGCTATACATGAATGATGAGGATCTGTATTTCGGGAAAACGAACACAGCAGACGATCCTCAACAACGAAACAGATCAACGCACAAGCTTTGGTACGCCGGACAAAAAGAGATGACAATCCATTTATATTACAAAGGAGCCGCTGAACCAAAGAGGAGCATTGGCACCGATTCTCGAAACGACGACGACGACGACAACAACAACAACAATATATACATACAATGCCTGCGCCGAGATTTGGATGGGGCGTGCACGATAAATGACGATGGGGTTGCATATCTCGACATTGGTACTGTCATGTCTTCTTTTCTTCTTCTTCTTCTTCTTCTTCTTCTTCTTTTGCCGTGGTGACGGAGCCCTTTGGGACAAAAGACAAAACCGGTGGTGTTTTCTTCCATGTGTGGGAATGCGGGTAGAATTATATGCTTGATTAGATAGAGTCGGCACAGCTCACTGCATCACAAGAGCGGGGGGGGGGGGAGGAAGAAACGAATGGGCATGGGAATGGGTTGGTTGGTTGGTTGGTTCGTTGGTCGGTTGGTCGTGGCTGGGACGGGGCCGGAACGGTAATCATCGCATTCGGATCTTCATCATGGGACAGGCGCATGCATCAACATTGTACAGGCGTTGGAGGCTCCTTTTTCTTCTTCTTCTCTCTCTCTCTCCATCTTTTATTGTCCCCCGTTTCTCCGTCACGCTGTTTTATTCCTTCGTCCTTGTTTCCTGCCTTGCTCCCTCAAGTCTTTTTACCATTCGTCTGGACCCGTGCCAAACGAGTAGAAGCGAACGCGTATAATACAATACACGACCCATCAAGGACAAACTTATGAGGTTAAATCTACCAAAAAAAAAAGTGAAACTGCCGCCCACCGGGACACATGTTAGTTTCCCCACAGCGTCAGCCTCCTGATATAAGGGCCCCAAACCGGCAGTCTCGATTCTTCCTCTGGTGCCTCGACTTCTGAGCTGACTACTGAAATGGAAAGGCCTCCTACCCGCCCAGGCTCAATGCGTGAGTCGTTGCTAGACTGAAGAGTGAAATGTAAATGCTCCGTCAGAAAGGGCTCAACATGCTGTGGCGACAAATCGTCGACTTCGTTGGCCGCCACCATCTTCATCAGTGCTGATGTCAAAGGCACTGTGCCCGATATCTTGGACTCGGATCCGCTCATTCGATTCATGGCCAAGACGGCAACGGACCCAACCAGGTTTCGTGCCCGCTGCCATTCCGTCTCGGCCGTCGGAGGTTGGCCCAGGAAGAAGTGGACAAAGAAAGACTCGTCAAGCGTTTCCGCCCCGAGACACACATTCGCCAGCCACTCAGTGTAGCGAGACTCGTGAAAGATATGCGATGCTTCCGGATTCTTTGCGTCGTACCGAATATTGGGTCTGAAAGTCACCATCTCATCGTCGTCGTCGTCGTCGTCGTCGTCATTGTCCGGCCGGGATTCTTGATACGACTGCGACGGTAGAGAGGCAGGCGTGACCGAATGACGCAAAAGCCCCGGTGGGCTCGACAAACCGTACCAAATGTTTATTTTGCGCTTCAACTCCTCGGCCAGTTCTTGAGTAGACATTGACGGCTCAAATGTATCGGCATATGCGTATCCAAATGCGTCCGTGCTTCTGGCTGTATCCGAGGTCCAAAACGTCCCATTTCCTGTCGCAAAAAACGGCGTCAAGGGCGAGTCTGATGACTGCATCGTGCCCTTCAACGAAGTAAAGCTGGTCTCTCCTGCGGCCATGGGGGTAATCCATGCATCTGGATTCAGTATCTGCCAGATGGCCACAAGCCTGTCAGTCATGGTATGATGCAGAAGAAACAGAGGGTCAAAGGACGATAGGGGAACATAAGTCAAATGCCCCTTGGATCCTCCATAAATGTGGATTACGTCGTGTATCGCCTCGATAGAGTCTAGCTGCGATAGGCCCTGCGATGCAGCCCATGCCTTGTTACTGAACGCGTTGAAGTCACGGTAATTGGAGAAGATGATGTAGAGACGTTGTTGAATCTCGGACAACTTTGATAAGAGCGCTGCGTTTGCTTCCTGATTATCTGACGGAGGATCAGACATGCTCAACGCGGTGTTGGGCGCACGTTTCGTCTCATTCCACTGTTTGAGCTGTTGTGCCGACTTAGCCAGGCGCCTCTTCGACAACAATAGCCTACTGCCAAGCAACTCACCGGATTCCAGATAAGTGCGTTCTGGTCGAGTGGGTGGAAACTATAGGAATACAGAGGATTCTTTATATTCTGCGCGCCGTTGGGCCCAAACTGCTTCACGACAGGACTCCAGAACACATCGGGCAGATGCGTCTCCCCCTTTGGCGCCGCGAGAGACCAGTCCCAGTACGGAAGTCGGAAATCGGCCGCGGCTTGCTGGTAAAGTTGACGCTGCGTAGTGTTTGTAAACATGAGAGCGATTTCGTTGGCCATCCTGTACATTTGCTGCTGTGTGGTTTTGTCTCTCCCTGTCAATATCTATTTTTCGCCTTTGATTATGTGCGTTTGTATGTGAGCCATGATGCATGTACCTCGAACAATGCCAGATAAGGCCGATGCCACATCGGGAAGAGCACTGAACTATGTGTGCAGTAACCTGATTGATTCGCACCAGGAACGGGCTCTACATCGTTCCACGCCGTGAAGGGAACGCCGTGTATGCCTTGCGGGGATTGCCATCTCGTCAGCGCAGAACTGTGAGAGACACTTGCTCATATCGTAAGCCCACCTACCGGCGATCTGGTACCATGAAAGAGGATCATCTTGACTGGCGAATTGAAACATGCTTAATGCCAAGATGAAAAGATCCCATTTGTAGTTGTTCTCTCTCATGGACCGAACTTCCATCCTCAGCGGAAGTGTGCCATTAGGCGGTGTTGGAAGGCGGCCGACGACGATGGGATCTGATGTATCATCTCGACGTGTGAGTCTCCTGACATCGATTCCAAAGTCGTAGGGTTGGTGATGGATTGCAAGAGACGGCGAAATAACCGTGGCCATGCACCAAAGTGTACATGTGTATCTCTGAAGCAACATGGCACAGAAAAACCCCGGCTCGTTCTGGGGATCAGCTTTGAGATTTCTAATCTTGGCGCGTTTGAAAAAGAAAAAGCAAAGGAAAAGACCAAGAACAAAACAAAAAGGAACAAAAAACAAGAACCAATAACAAAGAGCAACAACAACTTGATGATTGTTGGACAGACTTCAAGCAGAGTAGAACACGGGACGCCTCACGGTGTGAAAGGGACAAGGATTCGAATATATAGGTTAGTAGTCTGGCAAATCGCAGGCTAGACCTTCAAGATGGACCACTGTGAAGAAAAGTCGGCAGATACCATGCGAGGCTCGGTATGACGTGGACTTTCACAAAGGAAACAGGAAATCGGCAGTGATGCGCAAGGTAAAATCGAGGTATCAGTGAATGACGAGAGGAAAGAAGCGACTCAAGTCGCACATGTGGCAGGAGCGGACGGTCCTGGAACATATGTCGAAGCACCCTCAACCATCCAGAACGAGGAGAAACGACTTGTTACTCGGCCCCTTCACGGTAGAAAAGCTTCATGTAGAAGAAATGAATCCTGATACTTCGAAAAGGTCCTTCCTGTTGTACGCATCATTTCTTCATTTGTTTCCAGGCTGGAGCTCCTCAGGCGCTTCAAGCACCTTTCTGAAAACACCATCCAGTCGCCGAAGCACAGCATCGCCATTCTGAGCGATCTGGTAATGTGTTACTAATCGTCCACCTGACGTGGTCAGTCCGGCATCGTTGCTCAGCCGAATGAATCGATCATGGCTACATTTGGCTGACTCCAGATCTATCCAACACATGTTTGTATGCACGGGGTGAAGGAGCTTGCCCCCCATGCCAGTCCACAAGGCTTCCACCTTCTTGGCCATATCGTGTGATGCTCTCAGCCAACCGTCGCTCCCGTCGGTCTTCTTGCCGAAGGTTTCATCGACCGCCACCTTGCCACAGGCTGCGATGAAGCCCGTCTGCCTCATGCCCCCGCCAATAGATTTGCGAACCCATCGGGAATGTGTCAGAGTCGTCTTGGGCCCAACCAGGACGCTGCCGACTGGTGCTCCGAGGCCCTTGGAAAGGCAAAGGCTCACTGTATCAAACTGAGCACAGAACTCGGGAAGCGTTCCCGCCCCGGCAGCAACGGCTTCCCATAGGCGAGCTCCATCACAGTGCATCTTGATGCTGTGCGCTCTGGCGAAATCGGAGATGCGCTTCACCTCCGCCAGAGGCATGATGGTCCCGTTGAGGGTGTTTTCAAGGCTTATAACCCGAGTTGGACAAGCATGCAAGTCGGTACTGAGAACAACGCTTCGCTGCACGTCTTCCAGAGTCAGGTAAATTTCATTCTTGGGAACAACCGGCGTGACCATGGCTCCCGTGAGTGTCGACACGCTAAAACGGAAGTGTCGGTTAGCAGAACGGTGCGTGTGCGGGAGGGGGGCATGAAGATTATGTGTCTGGAGACGGCAGGGAGAGAAAGGGATATGACGAACCCACCCGCCTCATAATGTATGATGTGCGCACGATGGTCGCACAAGACGGAATGGGGAGGTTGTGTCAGGAGGCTCCGTAAGGCCAGCTGGTTGCCCATTGTTCCAGAAAGAACGAAGAGACCGGCTTCTGTCCCCGCAAGGGCTGCGACATGGGCTTCGAGCTCCATGGTCGTCTTGTCCTCTTGAAAGACATCGTCCAGAAGTGTGCAGGTCTGCACAGCGGCCAACATGGACGGAGTAGGCGTTGTCACGACATCGCCTAATATGCGGCGTCAAAATCTCAGTCAGCCAGACACTTTTGCAGATGACGAGGTTATCCGGCAAGAATGGCCCGCCAACTCACTCCGCAAGTCCAATGACGAGGACCCCTTGGCGCCAAGCCATGTATTATGCTCGATTTTCTCGTCAACAGACTTGTTTTCCATGGTGGAATAAAAATTGGTCCAGCCCGGGGAGGGAAGCGGACAGCAACGTTGGCGGGAATTGAAGGTTCTTGCCACGCCGGCTGCTGTGCATTGCGTGGCAACAACACGCCGTGTCTGACGAGGAAGCATATATCTCGTTGCCAGACGCAGGATGGCAGGGCGGCTTGGAGAGCAGAAAACCATTGGTAAATTCGGGAGAGTCGACACTGTTCTGGCGGGGGTTTCGTGCCTTTGCCAGCACGCAGCGGTTCCACGGTCGGTATCCCCATGGGATGGGCCATCAACCCAACTCCCCCCGGGTGGGTTTGTTTTCAGAGTTGGTCCTACCAGGAAGCACACACACGGTTGCGAGTGCACCGACCCGGACCGGGCACACACACCGAGCACACCGAAGCCACAGCAGCGCCAAGCGGTGCTAACGATTGCTCTCGACGATGCTTTCGACACGGCAGCAGCAGAACGTCCGCGTCAGAGCAACCCCGTGGTGCGCCACCCGAGTATGTCAAGCAAAGAAACAAGTTGTTGGGTTATAAAAAATCGAAGTCGACAGGTTGACCCGACGGCAGTGGCAGACACCATGGCCAGCTGGCAGCCAGCTGGCCACCATGGGCCACGGCGCAAGCCTCGAATCGAACTCCTTCGTTCCCGAATCCCATCACATCCCTGCGTGCCAGTCGCCAGTCGTCCCATTCCGTGTCATGCCAGATGCCAGCCAGATGCCAGCCAGATGCCAGCCAGATGCCATAAGCCGTACCCACAAGCTGCCAGCGCAGCAGCACATCCGTCTTCAACGGCGAAGGCGGCGGCAGCATGCCATGGCGTGGATGGCCAGAAATAGCAAGAGCAGATCAGACCAGGCGCATCTTTCCTCGCGTGTTGCTGTGGGCAGGAGCTGCAGTGATGAGTTGGCCAACGCACCAAAGTGGCCCGTGTGCAGCGACAACACAGCACCACCCAGCCAGTAATAGCCAGTGATAGTAATAGCAGTGCCATGCCACTGCCATCAGCCAGCCGTTACCAGGACTTGACTGACTTGACTTGACTTGCCCTCCACCACCCGCCTTCCTTTTCCCGTGAAACTAGGAGTATATGGACTGCACGAGCTGTCTCGTTTCTCACTCTGTTCATTTCCTCCTCCTCCTCTTTTTCTCTGCCCTCGTCTCCCTTGTCCTCACTTTTTATTCTCGTTTCTCCCGTCAAATCTCTGCAATTTTCATCCAACCAAAACCCCTATCCACGCCCTCCTCTCTCACTCGCACTTGAGCGACACCAGGCTTCTATTCTCTTGACCCAGTCCAGTCCAATTCAATCCAAGTTCCATTTCAAAGTTGGCCCTCTTTCTCTCGTGGAACGATTTTTGAAAAAAAAAGCCTCCCATTTAGGTGCTCAGGCGACGATGATAACGCTATGGCACATATAATAATGACGACACCAACTAATTTACGTGTCACGTCTGATCACCAAGGCACATATTGGACATGCGCGCGAGGTCCATGGAAACGATATAGCACGCACCAAGTATACACCACTTATTTGATTCTGCTACATACGTAGTAAGCATTTGTCCAAATCGGATATACCCCTGGCAAGCGTCGTGGACCCCCCCCCCCCCCCCCTCTTCCCTCCTCCCAAAAAGAAAAAGAAAAATAAAAAAAAAAAGAACCATGACTTGTCAGTCGAAAACTGCATTCATGGCCTCAAAAGAGAAAGAAAAAAAATCTTGACACCCGTTATCCGTCAAGGACTTTATGAGAATAAGACGAGATACCGGAATGTAAGTTTGATGTAGCGTGTCCTGCAACCTGTCATTGTCATTACTTGTCATAACCTTTCGTCAGAATTTTATTTCACTGTCCCGCACCGGCACACCCCGAAGTCCTAGTGGTCAATCATCGACTGGCCCATTTTACGAGAAACTGTACGACAGCGTCAAGATTCGTTTCCTCCTTGGCACTTATGCCGTAGCAGCAGACTTCGCGGCCCTGGATCAAGTTCAGATCCAGCTCGTCGATTAATTCGTCGACGGATAGCTTCTGAGGCAGATCAGACTTATTCCCGAGTACGAGAAGAGGGATGCCCGCCAAAGTCGGGTAGCCCATCAAGGAATGTAGCTCCTCTTTAGCCTGGGGAATGAGATCTACGTCGGCAATGTCTACAATGAAGACAATGGCGTTGACGCCACGACAATATCTCTCCCACATGGTCCGAAATCTGGGCTGACCGCCAATATCCCAGCACTTCAACGACACGTGGCCTTGTTGCACACGCTTCATGTTAAAGCCGACGGTTGGTATCGAGCTACACGAGAGGGAGAAGCTTAGTTAGCTCTTACGGCTCTTCAAGACGGCGCGGCAGCTGACAAGATTTGCGCATGGGACTCCCTGGCTCCCTCACTCGCAGACCACGACTTTTCAGGTTGCTCGACCCAGGCGTTTGCGAGAATAGGACTTTGACTCACTCGAGAGTAAACTCGCCGCCCTGCGATAGGATCATGTCAGTTGCTGCGATCCCAAGAGATAAAAGTGACGTCAAAAAAGACTTACGCCGAGGACTCTAAGCAACGAGGTTTTGCCGGCATTCTGCAGCCCTACGAGGGTGACCTCCATTTCCAGTGCCCTGTATTCGCGTCATCAGCATGATCTGTTCGAAAAAAAAAAGACAGCTTTTACATGGGTGACTGTCGCCAAGCGAGAGAGAAACTTACCAGAAGGTCCGCAGCAACCAGTCATACACCTTTCTGAATATGCCAGCCATTTTATTATGAAAAGTCCAGGCCAGATGTTTGTTTGTCTAGCTATGCGAATCTCCAGCAGGTATTCCGGACGAGGAGACGATGGCGATGATGGAGGAGGGTATATAGCGATGAGTGTTGAAGAAGGTCCGGTCAATCAATGGCTGCAAATTGCGGAAGCCGAGTACCGACACGGGCGGTCGATCAACGACGCGATAAATGGGGAAGAAAGAGCAAGAGACGGAGAAGACAGCATAAGACTGGATAGACGAGTTCGCGAAAGAATATGACGGGACAGGGAGCAAAACGGACAAAGGTTAACTGGTTGGACAGGGGGGGGGGGCGGCAGCACCACCTTGTGGAAGCAAAGAGCTGTTGGTTCGCCTGTGGTTGACGGCTTGCGGTAAGGCCGCAGCTACCCAGCGGCTTGGCGAGAGACGCGGTCGACAGAAGAAGCGAGAAGCGTGCGACAGAATACAGCAGGTCGGAAAGAAGCACGGACGAGGAGAACCGATGCCCTCACGTTGGGGTTTTTGATGCACAGCGCAGCAAGACGGGCAGATGGACAAGAAACAAGATGGAACAGACTAAGACGACCCGGCCAGGCCAGACCCCACTCTTGGACGGACGGGATGGCGGGCACCAACGATGGCGGGCCAGGCCAGACCAGGCTATTCACTCAGTTTTGGTGTGTTTTGTTGCTCGGGGCGGGGACAGGGACAACGCGTGCGTGCCATTCGCAGGTTGCGGCTGGCATTATACACACACACACACACACACGCACGCACACACACGCGCATACACACGCATATACACACGCATACACACACGCACAAAGGGCCGGGCTGGCTGGTGTGAGTGGCGAGTGGTGTGTGCGCGTATAAACAATGCGTCGCGACGGAAAGGAAGAAGATCAAGAGTCAGCAGACCATATTGCCACCAGTCCCCCCAGCCATGACCCATTAACTGCCTAGCCGAGCGTAGCACCTCTCTTGGTCAATGGATGGTTGACAGTTGATCAGCCTGCCGAAGCGCAACCACGCCACCAAATGACGACGAGCCCACCTATCTGGTGTCCAGTGCCCATCTCGTCTGATCTTGGAGAGGTTTGTATGTGCCATGTAGTGTATTGCACAGAAGGGGCTTGGCCCCCTTACTATGTACAGACAGACACACGTGCGATTCCCCGCGAGGCCCCGGAATGCGGAATGCCGGTCTCTGGGGTGAGAGGCCTAAACTCTGTTCCCGCCACGACTCGCACGCAGACGCGAATTCGAGAAAAAAAAAAAAAAAAAAAGAGAAAGCGGTACCACAGAAAAAGCTTCATTCCTCGGCCACACCGCAAGGGGGGTGGTTGGTGACAGTGGTGCGCTGTCGCGAGGCTGGGATGGTTGTGCATGACGGACGCAGTGGCCGTGGTGCGTGTTGAGTCCATTGCTAGATTAGCCTGAGGCTACAAACGACCGTTGCTGCACTTGGAGACTACTACGTAGTAGGTGCTAGGTAGGTGAGGTGTAATACATTTAGGTACTACTAGGTGGCTGGTGCCAGGTAATCGGGCCATGATGATGAAGTACAACTCGAGGACCCCTCGCATGGCAAGCCGGTGGTTCCACGAAAACGTAAGAAAGGCTTCGCACCCAGACGTGGAATGAATGATGCGGGACGTTTCTCTGCGCCACCACAACCGCTTTGTTCCAGGTGACCATGGTGGAAGACGGGCAGCGGGTTGTTGTAGCAGGCCATCACCATGGAAGGCCATCATCGCAGAAGAAGATGAAGAGTATGCAGGCCCTTCAATGTTTACTTATGACAGCCTGTCTGTACATTACTAGGAGCCAAAATCCCCGCACAGAGGACACATTCCGGCACAAACACACGCAATGGGAGGAGAGAAGGAGAAGAAAAAGAAAAAGAAAAAAAAAACAAGAAACTTATTTTTTTTTTTTAAAAAAAAAGAGTCGCCCGATGGCTCTCCGAAAATGCCTAGAAGCTCGCTATGCTAGTATAATCCCCCACCCCAAAACGCACCGACTGTACCAACAAGAAGAGAAAGAAACAGGTACGTGACGAAATCTAAAAAAAAAAACCTGCCGCTTTTGAAAGCCACCCAACCAAATCCCACGTGTACACAAAAATTAGACGCAACAAAGTGATAATAACACAGAACAAGAACAGTACCGCTGTGGTGCTCAAATGGCCCTCCCTCCCCCATCCCTGCTTTTCACTCCCTATGAAATAATTTCTGCCATGCCTGAAAGATGAGCGCCGCAGGAGATATAACGCGAAAAAAACAAAATAGTAAAACAACTAAAAAAAAAAAAAATAGCAGAAGGGGGAGAAAGGGAAGATGCAAAAAAAAAAAAAAAAAACATGATGACCATGGCGATTTAAAAAGTAAAGAGTCCGCTTCGTCGTTTTCCCAACGGGTAAACCACAATTGCGCTCATAAACAGGCCTACGGCGATACCAATGGCAATCTGAATCATGCTCGCCGCCACGTTGAAAACAACCGCGTTGATGGGTTCTCCCTGATCAAACTGCACCGTGCTCGTCCCGTTGATGACCGTGTTGGAGTTGGTCAGCCTGTTGGCGGTGGTGAGCCCGCTCAGGAGGCCGCCTGTCGAGGCCAACCCGCCAGGAACCTGCACGAATATCGCGGGGATCAGGGTCGCCGCCGCGACGCCGTGGCGCAGCCTCGAGTACAGGTTCGCCAGGATGCCGACCGAGAGAGCCCCGAGCGTGTTGGCGATCTGCGGGCTTGCCATCAACTTGCGAGTGCTGAAGAAGTTGACAATGTAGCCCGTGAAGGCTATGAGAATCATGACAGGCATCTGCCGCCACTTGGCCTGGTATATGATGGAAATGCACATGATGAAGGGGGGCACGAAGATGAAGCCGTACATGGGCGGGAGCGGGTTGGAGCATGTCGTCGCTGACGTGGCCTGGTAGTCGAAGAGGCCGTAGAGGGAAGACCCGACCGTGATGCCGAAACCAAGGAGGAGGGAGTAGATGATGGCGTAGACTATGCGAATGGAACCTGGCACGATGGCGCGGGATTGGAGTTCGAGGGCGGAGCATACTGTGCGAGGGACACGTTATATAGTTAGCATGATGTGAATCTTTGCTCGGAGGGGCAAAAAAAAAAAAAAAAAAAAAAAAAAAAAACCACGAAAGAGAGGGAGGTCGTCAACGTACACACCGCGTAGCCGGGAAGCAGCATCACGATGCCGCTCTGAGCCAACGCTGAGAAACAAAACAAATTCCCGCCGCTGATGCTGCCGAATGCGCGGGCCAGAAAGCTCACGATGATGGTGGCCGTCACCTCGAAAACGTTGCTGTACATGTTGGACTTGGGCTCCACAATCAGCTGCAGCAAGCCAACGAGACATCCGAAACAAAATGCGATGGGCAGGTCGATGAGACGGGCCGAGAAGGAAAACGGCGCGCATGTTGCGCTGGTGAGACCGAAAAAGAGGACGCGCACCCACGCGGGGAACTTGTCCTTGGAGCTCATGAGGTCTTCCAGGAGGTGGATGCCCTCATCCACGCCGATGACGTCGTGCATGACCTCTTTGTAGATGTGGTGCACATCTTTGAGCTTACCCAGATCGATCCCTTGCGTGGTGCGGACGATGCGCACCTCGGTCGTGTGAGTAGTCCGGTCGTCAAACGAGACGAGCATACAGCCCGGGAGATACAAGAACTGGCCGTCAATCTCCAGCACCCGTGCTGTCATGATGAGGTATTCCTCCAACCGGTGAGTCGGTGCACCATACAGCATGAGCGCGCGGCAGAGCTTGATGATGTACCCCTGTCGTGTCAGCGTTTCGGCGATGTGAACCGTGATTCGCGCTTCTTCTTTATGCCAGTAGGCTCTCAGACGCCCGCTGCTGGTTCGTCTCTTGACATCGGATTTCTTCTTGCTAGGACTTTTCGGGTCGGCAAGTCTGGTGGATGCCTCGACGAGGGTGGCCAGCGTCTCTTGAGAGCGGTTCTGCTCATACCACTTCCTGCGGCCGTGAGTTGGCGTGATGGTGCCGGATTCCAGCGAGGGCGGCGTCACGGCCCCAGCAGTGGAGGAGCTCCAGTTGCGGTTGTGGCCGGACGATCCGAACAGGCCGGCATCGGTGGGCTTGTAGAGCTTCAAGAGCTGGGACAGGACACTCCCTCGATAGTGCTGAGGAGGTGGTACGTTGTACACGCCGTCATAAAATCCCTCGTTCACGTCATTTCGGGCTGCCTGCGTGTCGCCCACAACGGCTTCCTCGTCGGCACGGGAGTCGCTGGCTCCGTTTGCTCGGTATCGGTGAGTATGGGCTCGGACAATATTATACGCTTCTTCCTTCACCGCAGCCTCATCCACTTCATTGTCTGGCGTTTGAATGGTGCTTTCGCTGGCGCTTTCGGTCCCGGACTGCCCTTTCCCCAGATTCCGCAAAGGGATGCCCGAGTCGCTCGGGGGCAGATCCCCGTCGCCCTTGGCCGTAGTAGAAGCAGATTCCAGTGACGCTCGTGATCCGGATGGTGAGTCTCGAAGGACTCTGGCCGCAATCTGCTGGGCTCGCTCCTGAGCAGCTACGGCGGAAATGGCCTTTTCTGAATCCGAATCCAGCTCAATGCCCAGGTCCTTGGCCGTCGTAACAGATCCAGACGAGTTGGCCCGCAATATCGAAGGTCTCGTTTTGGAAGATGATGTGCTATGATGTCGTTCCGGCGCCTTGACGGGGGGTTCTGATTTGGGCGCGGCCGGCTCAGTTGTCACCGCGTTGTTGTTGAATCTAACACGGCCCTTTTCTTTCTTAGCCGCCGCCGCCGCCACGGACGTGGACGTAGACGTAGACGTAGACGCAGACGCAGATTTTGATGTTTCGCCGACAGCTGGAGGAGGACTTCCACTAGCGCTAGAGCGACGACTTGGAGATGCAGAAAACGCATTCATATCGGCCGTCTGGGCGGCTTCTTTTGCTTCCAACGCCATGAGGTGATCTTGGTTCTGATGGCAAGGATCGTGTCGTGCAGCTAAAGGTAACGCAAAGTTGGCATTTGGTCCAGGCTCATCTTGCTCCGTCTTGAGCGGCGATGCCATCGCGGCGATATCGCTGTGAGTATGAAAATCGTTCCTCGAGCTCTGCCTCAGTTACGGATGAGAACAACGCTGGGAAAGCGCTATACACCCGAGGCACGGCTCTATTCTGCAGAAGTGGTGCTTGAAGGAAGAGTTGAGTGAAGAGGACGTGTGGAGAGTCTAGAGACCAAGCGGGGAGTAAGGTTGATGATGCTCTGGAGTTGAGTGTAAAGCGGTTTTGTACGTATTGCACAGCTTTTCCTTCTCCACGTCGCTTTTAAGTTCGTGGCAAGTTCCTGGTCTGTAGAGGTGGCAACGGAAGATTGGGCACTAAAATCGGCCAAAAATTTCCTAGACCTAGTCTGTTGAGCAGCCTCGTGTGCATATGGTATGAGGGCACATAAACTTGGACCGACTGAAACAGGTCGGGAGAGTGCAGCATTGCAAGAGAACCACGCCAATATATTTGACCCTTGGCTTAAGGCCCGCTCTTGGGCCTTTCGTTGTGTGCACCATGCTACCATAAGGGGGCATACGGTATACGATATACGGTATACCTGAGGAAAAACATACTTAGGTAAGAGGGGCACGGCCTATGGATCAGGATCCTCACGAAGAAACAGGCGCGACGGAGAGCTTGGAAGTCTTGAATCTTCCACGCTCATCTCTGACTGTGGAGTATACGGGACCGGGGACGGCTAATGACGGTTCACTCCAACATCCCAACCGCAGTCACGACCCGTGGCAACGATCCGTTGCTGTAAACGAAACGAGTCAGCTGGTGACCGCTGAATCGCTGACGCCCATTCATTCCACTTCCCGACTTGATCGGGGGAGGGAGCATAAGGGGCATACCTTGTCTATGCCGATCCGATGCCATCCGCGGGCGGGCTGACGTTGAATCAATCACGTGAAGCTTTGGCTTTAGTTTCAATCCCTTTCTTCAAGTCTTGAACTAGTGTTCGTGCCAGCTTTTTTGAGGCACGTTGCAGACGTCCCGAAGAGGAGGCGTAGTCTCTGAGACAATCTGCGGGATCAATGCGCAGAAAACTCAACAAACAATGACGGTCGACCATGCAAGAAGAAGGAAAAAAGAATCTTCAAACCACGGGTGGTAGGTGGCTTGCTCGGTTGGCTTGTTGTTTGTTCGAGGTTGGAAAACGTAAGTAAAGTGACTTGCTGCTAGTCTGCCACCAAGACATTCTGTGACCCGCTTTTCCCACCTCTTTCTGGTGTCCAGAACTCCACCCCCTCCCCCCCCCTCTTTCTTCTTTCTCCTTCGTTTTTTTTCTCCATCTCCACAATAAACAAACAACGCCATGGTCTGCCAGGATGGCAAACAAGCCGTATATTAAGTGCAGTCCCCCTGTCTACCATGTGTCGGAGCCCGGGTCGGTTAGCTGCGTGTTTCGGCCCTCATGTCTGTTGTAAGTTGTACTTTGTAAGCCCCGACCGGTCGGCGGGCGGCACGCCGACGAGACATCTGCATGTCTGTCAACCTGGATCGCCATACTCGGTTGCGGACCTAGTCTCGATACAGCGCAGCGCAGCAGTGTTTTCGAAGCCCGGCGAAGAGCTCGTGGAATGCTGCTCCTCATCGCTGCTGAAAGTTGCCAGCAGTTGCCAGCCCTGCCACGCCGCTCAACAACCGCGTCTTGCAATACTCTCGTGCCGGTTTCTCTTGCTCCGATCCGAAATCGAGTAGGTACTAGTAGTCCAACACGTTCCGTTTCTCTTACAAGACCATGTTAGGTAATCACTACGGTGCGGCAATGAAAAATTCTCATCCTCTAATGTTGCCCGTAAATTAATTTTCCAGGATCCATGGTGATTACAATGGGCGGGACCACCAAAAATCCGACAGATTGAGTCAAATCCCAAATCCCTGCCTAATCCTAGCTAGCAAAGCAGGCATCATGCAAACAATGCATACATACACATCCATGATCCGACCGCGGCGTGTGCCAGTTTGCCCAGCTTTGCACGGCTCCGCCGTGTTTGCTTTGGCATTGAGTAGGGGGCGTTGCGTTTCCGGTAGCGCAGGGAAGCGGGCAACAAAAAAAAAAAAAAAAAAAAAAAGATTGAATATGCCAGGGCTGTCAGCGGCGAAAAATGACGAGCGACCGGCATGAAATGGGACTCATGGGCACGGCTATTCTTTATTCCTGGGTCTATAATGTCTCGCTCGCCATCATGCTCTGTCACGGACGACTTTTGCAGACAAGTTCTGAATGGCAGGTTGCTTTCAATGCGCTCACATGGCGCACGAAAACCTCGGCTTGCCATTCGCCGCTGAGCTTTCTCCCTTTCTGGTTGTATAACGTTTGGTTTCTTGTATAAGCTTCATCAACAAAGATTTGAAAGCCCACAAGCGCCGTATCCAGCCTCCAGTGTTGATAATCATCACGATGCTACAAGACTCGTGCGAACCATCTAATTGCTTGAACTGCCTTGGGAGGCATGATATTGTCGCATTGCTCCATTTGGAAAATCATGAGCATGGTTTTTCGTTTCCAGTTTATCCTTCTCTCACTCCTCCTCTCCCTGTCTTTTTAAGTTCATTGGTCAGAAGTGGCGCCGGCGCGACACTGGGTTGACATCAGTTATCTGTTATCGTGCTATATGTTATCGCACGTGATTTATGTTATCAGCAGCTTTTTTTTTTTTCCCTGGATGAGCGATAAGCCGTGGCTTGTGGAAATTTTGTATAGCCTCACATTCAGCAGGGTACTACTAATCATTCAATTTGCCAACAACCTGCTTGGAGGCACAAGTTCAGTTTTAGGCCCTGAAAACTGACACGACCACATCTCTCCAAAACCGACGATTGTAGTGGAACTTGTTCTTGTCGTGTACATTATCCTTCTCGTACGCAGCTCGCGGCTGCAGCATTCAAAGCCGCCATGCCTCCCTCGGCGACGAACACGCTTTGGGACCACGGGTATCATACCCTTCGTCGCCAGGATCTCTTTCAAAATCCTCCAAAAGACCACACCGCGTATCCAGCACTTCAGCTAGCTGTCAATCCACACATTGAGTCTTTCAATGGCATCTTCCGAAGTGACGGAAAGCCAGGACTCCTTGCCCACGGCCTGGTTGATATTGGCACCAAAACCTTTCTCGACGGCGAAGAAGGGAGCGATTTACAAACAAAGAATAGATTGCATATTCGCATCAAAGATGTGGCATTGCAAAGGCCACAAGTCCCGGCGTCAAATAAGACGGCTGGAAATCAACAAATATTCCCGTCTGAGTGTAGAGAACGGCATGTTACGTATAGAGGAAAGCTTTCTGCCACATTTGAGTACAGAATCAACGGAGGGGACCCAGTTGAGTTCATCCGGGAAATGGGTCAGGTTCCAATCATGATAAAGGCAAGTTCTTGCTGCCAGAAACTGCTGGAGTCGCATCCCCCCCCCCCCCCCAAAAAAAAAAAAAACATGTTGGACTGACCATAGATTTAGTCCAACCGATGTCATCTGGAGAACAACTCGCCGCATCAACTAGTCCAGCGGAAGGAGGAATCGGAAGAGCTGGGCGGATACTTTGTCGTTAACGGAATCGAGAAAATCATCCGACTGCTGCAGGTCAACAAGCGAAACTTTCCGATGGCTATCAATCGTCCCAGTTTCCAAAACCGTGGCGTGGGCTATACTCCGTATGGTATTATCGTTCGATCTGTACGACCTGACGAGACTTCACAAACAAACGTTCTGCACTACTTGAATGATGGCAATATCACATTCCGCTTTTCGTGGCGCAAAAACGAGTACTTGATCCCGGTCATCATGATCCTGAAAGCCTTGGTAGAGACTAATGACCGCGAAATTTTTGAGGGATTGGTCGGGCCCATGGGCTCCAAAGCTACAGAGAACACTTTCTTGACAGATCGAATCGAGGTTCTTCTGCGAACATACAAGTCTTATGGAGTTTACAGCAAGTCGGAAACCAGAGCCTACTTGGGCGAGAAGTTCCGAGTGGTTCTGGGCGTCTCCGAAACCATGTCTGATTACGAAGTGGGGACAGAATTTCTCAGGAGAATCGTTCTCGTTCATCTGGGTAATGTCGATGTGACCGATGAGCAGGATGACGACAAATTCCGCATGCTCTTGTTCATGGCGCGTAAGCTGTATGCCCTGGCTGCGGGTGAGTGCGCAGTCGACAACCCTGATGCTTTGCAGAATCAAGAAATCCTCGTTGGTGGGTTTCTATACAGTCAGATCTTGAAGGAACGATTGGACGAGTTCCTCAGTGTCGGAGTACGCGCGTCGATACGAGATTTCCTTCGACGACGTCCTACAGCTTCCTTCACATCCGAGGACTTCAAAAAAGAATTCCCCACCAATATCTTCAAAAAGTCGAATGAAAATATTGGCAATGCGCTCGAGTACTTCTTGTCTACGGGAAACCTGCAAAGCCCTTCTGGGCTGGACTTGCAGCAAACAGCTGGATTCACCGTTGTGGCGGAAAAGCTCAACTTTCTTCGATTCATCAGTCATTTCCGCATGGTGCATCGTGGCGCCTTCTTTGCCCAGCTGAAGACAACAACTGTGAGAAAACTTCTCCCCGAGGCATGGGGATTCATGTGCCCCGTCCACACTCCCGACGGATCGCCGTGTGGTCTTTTGAACCACTTGGCGCACAAGTGCGAGATCATGACAGACCACGTGGACGCATCTCGGATTCCTGCGCTCGCAAGAGAGCTCGGGGTCGTGGACACGTCCTCGGCGCTCACGGACGAGCATGTCGTCGTCATGCTGGACGGCAAAATCGTCGGTTGGTGCACGCCCAAGGAGTCTCTCAGGATAGCGGACTGCCTGCGGTACTGGAAGGTCGAGGGCACCCACGGCGTGCCGCTGCAACTCGAGATCGGCTACGTGCCCCCCTCTCGTGGTGGCTCGTACCCGGGCATCTACATATCGTCGACCCCGGCGAGAATGGTTCGCCCGGTCAAGTATCTGCCGCTACAGAAGGAAGACTACGT
This sequence comes from Claviceps paspali, assembly GCA_013435705.1. Classification (NCBI taxonomy): domain Eukaryota; kingdom Fungi; phylum Ascomycota; class Sordariomycetes; order Hypocreales; family Clavicipitaceae; genus Claviceps; species Claviceps paspali. The sequence continues at coordinate 290,696 of JABAEC010000017.1, read as the reverse complement.
CGGTCCCTACGAACAGCCATACATGTCCATTGCGGTGGTGCCCCAGGAGATCGAATCTGGAGTATCGACGCATGTTGAGTTTGCGCCCACCAACATGCTGTCCATTCTTGCCAACATGACCCCGTTCTCCGACTTCAACCAATCGCCCCGTAACATGTACCAGTGTCAGATGGGCAAACAAACCATGGGCACACCCGGAGCGGCCATACGCTATCGAACAGATAACAAGTCGTACAGGATACAGACAGGCCAAACGCCTGTTGTTCGCGCCCCCCTCCACAATGCCTACGGCTTCGACAACTTCCCCAACGGCATGAATGCCGTCGTTGCCGTCATCTCCTACACCGGCTATGACATGGACGACGCCATGATCCTGAACAAGTCGGCGCACGAGCGAGGTTTCGGTCACGGTACCATCTACAAAACTAAGAAAATCTCGCTCAAGGACGACTCCCGAACCCGTGCGGCCAGATCCGTCACCAAGGCCTTTGGTTTCGCTCCGCACAGCTACGTCAGCGCCGACTACCAGAGCATGCTCGACGATGACGGCCTCCCGCACGTCGGCCGTCTCATCCAGGATGGCGACGTCATCTGCGCATGGCACACGGTCACGCCAGACTACAACGGGAAACTCGTCAATCTCGACGGCGTCACGCACTACGAGAAATACAAGGACAGCGAGATAGGCTTCGTCGAAGAAGTCCGCCTCATTGGCGCCGAATCCGGCAACGAGCCCCTCCAGACCATCTCCGTCAAGTTCCGCATCCCTCGAAGCCCCGTCATCGGCGACAAGTTCTCCTCTCGTCACGGCCAAAAGGGTGTCGCGTCCCAGAAATGGCCCGCCGTCGACATGCCTTTCTCCGAGTCCGGCATGCAGCCCGACATCATCATCAACCCGCACGCCTTCCCGTCGCGCATGACCATCGGCATGTTCGTCGAGTCCCTGGCCGGCAAGGCCGGCGCCCTTCACGGCCTCGCCCAGGACTCGACCCCGTTCAAGTTCGACGAGGAAAACACGGCTGCAGATTACTTCGGCCACCAGCTGATGAAGGCGGGCTACAACTACCACGGCAACGAGCCCATGTACTCGGGGACCACGGGCGAGGAGCTCGGCGCGGACATCTACATCGGCGTCGTCTACTACCAGCGACTCCGTCACATGGTCAACGACAAGTTCCAAGTCCGTACCACGGGACCCGTCGTCCCCACCACGGGGCAGCCCATCAAGGGCCGCAAGCGCGGAGGCGGTATCCGTGTCGGAGAAATGGAGCGTGACGCGCTCCTCGCCCACGGCACCGCCTTCCTCCTGCAGGACAGACTGCTCAACTGCTCCGACTACACCAAATCATGGATCTGCCGGCGCTGCGGATCCTTCCTCTCGGTCCAGCCCATCGTCACGCCCTTCGCGCCCGCCAAGAAGAGGAGCCCCAGCATGGTCCGGTGCCGAAACTGCGCCACCCGCCTCGACGACACCCAGGGCGTCGACCTCACCGAGATCCAAGGCGAGATCTGGGAAGACGGACAGGGCCGCTGCTGGGTCGGCGGCGACCACACCACCCAGGTCGTCGTGCCAGGCGCCCTCAAGTATCTCGATGTGGAACTCGCCGCCATGGGCGTCAAGCTCAAGTACAAGGTGGACAAGGCCGACGAGCCGAGAAAGGGCCCCATGCGGCCCATGGGCACCCCGCAGGCCATCAAGGGAATCTGATGATAAACAAGATAGTTGAAGGGGGAAAACAAAAAAGAAGAAGAAAAGAAAAAAAAGAAAGAAGGAGGGGGGGGGGGGTAAAGGGGCGAGCGTGATATCCTGGACGAGAGCGAATGTTGTAGGTACTGTTTTTGTGCCATTTCTCTTGTTACGTGGTCAGCATTTTTTTTTCTTTTTAAAAAGCTTGGCATATCTCGATTGATGGGGCTGAAAAGGAAGGTGGGTGGGTGATGGAGTTGGTTGTACGTGGTGTTCGTGCAGAACTGACATGGAGAGGAGACGAGACAGAAGAAGCTATCCCGGACGTTTTGGCTTGTTTAGCATGTGTATAAACGTCGCTAGTTTTCTTTTTTTCTTTTTTTTTTTAACCTCGTACCATTTGGCGGTGCCGGTTTCAGTTCACGGGCATGCGCAGGGTTTGCCATACATATGGAGTATTTGGCATGTTTTGTATTTCATTGTACTTTGTATACTCATCTCATCATTATTGCGTACTTCTTGTTCAACGACGGTTGGGGGGGGGGGGGGGGGGGGGGGGGGGGGGGGGGGGGGGGGGGGGGGGGGGGGGGGGGGGGGGGGGGGGGGGGGGGGGGGGGGGGGGGGGGGGGGGGGGGGGGGGGGGGGGGGGGGG
>JABAEC010000017.1:267274-288347 GCA_013435705.1 Claviceps paspali | reverse complement strand
CTTTGTATACTCATCTCATCATTATTGCGTACTTCTTGTTCAACGCCGGTTGGTCCCCCCCCCCCCCCCCCTTCTTTCCGCCTCCTCATCTTCGTACGCACGCTTGTATGCACATGAGTTGTATTGTTTAATCTTACGTGTCTCTGCCGAATCTCTTGATCCTCCGCGCATCTTCTCGTGTCAACTCAACGGCGCTGATGCTTCTTCTGGAATTGTGACTGTTGCTAGCTGCCTTGACGTCTCCGCAGTCGGGTCTCTTCAGGTCGTTGCCGAAGACGTCCGCTGCCCAGATGAGCACGCCGTTTGTCCAGCCGAAGCCCTCGACGACCTCGTATTCGCCGCCGCCGCCAGCCCGGTTCGTCGAATTGTCATGGTACTTTTCAAACATGACGCCCTTGTCTCTATCGCCAAGGCCTGGGAGCTTGGGCGTGGCAGAGGTTGAGCCTCCTGTGGCGTACCAGGTGCAAAAGGTAGAGTCCAGGTACCGCTGGCCCAGAGTGAGTGCCATCCTTCGCACGTGTTTGTAGGAGGGATCGTCCTCCCCAAAAGTAGGAGGCGTGTTGAGGAGACCCTTCATGAGGATGTGCATCAGGGGTGGCCATACATTGGGCTGGTCCCACTGCTCTTTGCCCTTGACATTGCTTGCGGGAATTCCACCTTGCCGAGCCTCCAGATAGTCCGCGATGCGGGAGTAGATGGTCTTGATGGCATGGGGGTTGTCCTTGAGGTAGGCGGGGGCTGCCCCTTGCCAGAAAGGGTAGAACTGGCCAACGTTGAAGGCAACTTGCTGTCCGGGAGGGGCCGTCTTGTTGTCGGAAGCGGTGGCATCGTCATCTCCGATGGTGTAGATGTTCTGCGAGGAAGATGTCGTGTTGTAGTCAAAGTAGCTGAAGAGGGTCTCGTTCCACATGAGAGAGTGCATAGCTTGGCTGCGATCGTCTGCCTTCTTCTTCCAGTCGCTGGCGGCGGTCGAATTGCCCGTCTGGTTGAAGAACTGCGCAATGGCCATCTCATTGCCGTACAGTATGGAATTCAGGCACACCGGTATGATATTCTTTGCATTGATGCTTCGGAGTGGAAAATAAACGTCCCGGGCCGAGTCTGAAGGATTGGCCAGCCAGCGAGTGCTGAAGTCCCAGCTATTCTCCGCATTGGTAGCAAAGTTGGAATATAGCTCCGCGCGCTGTGAGTCGTTGAGCTTCACGTTTTCAGGGTAGACGATGCCGGACTGGGCGTAATATGAGGCGTTGGTGGCCATTTCGTAGTCCTCTCGGTACGACTCCGGCCGAGGTTCTGTATTGCTGACCGTATAGCGGTTGAGACTATACGTTCTGCCGCCGGACTCGACTTTTATCGTCCTGTTGACCATCCAGAATTCGTGCTCCTTGACCAAAAGCGGCAACGCGCGTTCCAGTATACCTGCGTCCTTGGTGTGCTCCAGGTACAGTTTCACCATTTGCGACAACAACGGGGGCTGTGATCGGTTGAGATAGTAGACCCTCGCTCCATTGGGAACAAAGCCAAACCTCTCGACAAAGTCAAGAAAATTCTCGATTGTGTTTTTGGCAATCTCTGTGAAGGAGCCCTTTGTTCGAAGCAGGCCCTCCAGGATCCAATACGAATCCCAGTAGTAAGGCTCGCGGAAGCGACCACCTGCTACGACGAAGGTGCGGTTGACGGGGATGAAGCTGTTGGGACACTCGGAGCAGTTGGAACTGGAGCCGCTGTAGGTGCGAGTCAACTCAGGCCAGATGTCGATGACCTTGGCCACGAACTCCTTGATGACAGTGTCGTTGAGGTTCTTGAGGAACTGGGGATCAGTGGTGAGGCCGGCTTTGGGGACTTGCTGCAATTCTTGGCCAGCGTCTGCAAAGTAGGTGGACAAGAAGTCTTGCAGGGCCGTGTTGTTTCTCAGAGGCTTTTGGAGCTTGTCGAATGCTTCTTGAACGGCTTCGAGCGGTTGGATAGCAGGCCTGCGGCGAGGAGGTTAGGTGCAACATTTTCAAGTAACCCTCAGGGTGGTGCATCGCGCTTACATGTCAACGAAGGTCTTGGAGTCGGAGAATGGCCGAGCCAGCTCGACTTGCTTGAGGATATCCCCATGGCAGTAGATTGGCGAGTCACACGGCGCGACGACGGACGCATTGAAATACAAGGCAGTAGTGACGGTGGGAATGGTGGCCGTCAAAACTGCAGCCATGAGGCGGCGTAGGCGCAGACTGGCCATGGCCATGGTTTGCCGGCTGAGGCTGAGAGTTGAGGCTGAGGCGGAGGTTGAGGCGGGTTGTGGATTGGCACCCGAGGACAGAGTTACGATGGGAAGGAACAAGATGACGGGAGAGAGGGAAGGCGCAGCCCAACGACGGTGCGGAGGGACCGCCGTGAGCAAACGCCTTAAATAATATCACCATGAGTCTGCCAACTTATCTTGCCAAGATGAGATGGCAGCTGTTGGTCCCATCCTGGCCGCCCCGTTCGTCGTCCCCAGATCGTCCCCACGTCGTTCTGCATGGGGAAGGAGAAGAGTGAAGAGTGTGGAGCACCTTTTGACCTCAGCCACACGGACCACGAGCGTCCATGACGAAACGCCAAGCTGAGGGACTTCTTTTGACTTAATTTGTTTGGTTTTTGATAATCTTGATTTTCGCAAAAGCTCATACTTAGCTCAACGGTATCCATACAAAAAGCAACTCCACACTGAGAGCCGTAGTAGCTCTGCTGAATGAACGGTTGGTTGCCTGATTCCCTCCGAGGCGAAGAGGCGGCCGATTCTCCCTCCTATCTTGGTTCAAAAGATCCCTTCAATCCGCAAACGTTACTACCCTCCATCTTCATGCGCCGTATCTCCTCCGACAGGACGTACGTTCGAGAAAGTCGCGCCTGCGTGTTACGCTGTCCTGGTAAAATTTGGGCAAAACGACTCCGTTTCCCGTGCTTGTTAATCAATCACTTCTCTCCGATACTGGTCCTCAAAACTCCCGGAATATTCTTCTCTCGTCACTGGTCGGTATTGGCCCTGTGCGCGTATTGTTAAAAAATCGCATCCAATCTCTTCTTGATACGTGCATCCGTAGATGCTGCATTTCCCATTGCACCTAAACTTTGGTGAATTCTCCTTCCACCGGTTTGGTTTTTCCCTCCCACACAGAATGTTCTCATCGGGTTTTCTTTTATTTTTAGTAAAATCATATTTTTTTCGTGTTTCGGTTGTATCATGCCAGAAATTAAGTGGCCGGCTGTAGGGTCTCGCGGATGGTCTTGGCAGTACCAGCCAGGTCGGTAATCTTGGCATTCGGGTTCTTGACATGGTAGTCAGCAATGGCGGCCTTGATGGCGTCCTCAGCAAGCATGGAACAATGCACTGTGTCATGTTAGCGCCAAAGTCATGCATCATAGTGGAAATTGGGGAGTTGCTCATACGCTTGACGGGCGGCAGACAAAGCTCTTTGGAGATGTCAATGTTGCGGATCTTGGACGCCTCCTCCACTAGTGTTTTTTTGCGATTTTGATTAGCAAACTATGTTTTTGATTTATTCTCTCGTCGCGACCACGCCAGAGCGCGGTGGTTCACGAACCACTGCGGGCTATGCTTGCAATGGCACGGCGGAGAATATGGAGAAGAACTTCATGCAGGGCCAGCGGCGGAAGGGAAGGAAAATAGAACGAAACTCACGTCTCATGCCTTTCACCAACTCCGTCACATAGCTCGAGCTGGCGATGGCAGAGCCGCATCCAAATGTCTTGAACTTGGCATCAGTAATCGTGCCCGTCGCCTCGTCGACGCGGATTTGCAATTTCATGACATCGCCACAGGCCGGAGCGCCGACGAGACCAGTGCCGACAGCAGGGTCTTTCTTGTCCATAGAGCCGGGATTGCGAGGTCGGCTATAATGGTCGAGCAGTGCAGAAAATCCCCGAGAAGGAGATGTTAGCTAAGCGTTTGACGGGGGCAGGAGAAGAAAGTGTCAAGAAACTGAGCCAGAATGGATGGCAGCGGTCACACAGTCTTGACGGAAAATTCATTAAAACTGCTGTCGAGGGACGAGGCGACTTATCTTTGTCGTGATAGAAACGCCTACCGGCGAGTTGAGGAGCGGCAGCTGTGGCGACGATAGGCGAAGGCATGGCGCGGATGGCGCGCAACGGTGCTCGTAACGAAAACATTTTGAGGCTACTTATTTCCGCCAAGGACGCTTTCGACCAAATCTGCGACGAGTGAACAAGTGGGGGGAGGGATGTCTTTGCTGATGAAGCGTTGCGGTGATGCGGGATATGCGGGATGCGGGAAGAGGAAAGAGGACAGGTAGGGATATATCGTAAAATGGAGAATCGGAGATGCGAGACTTGGTGAGATGAAGGGTGGCAACGTCGGGGGAGAGAGAGAGAGAGAGAGAGCAAAAAAAAAGATGGGGATTGCTCCGGCTCGCGGTGGAGGTGGTGGTCCTTTTGGGAGTGGTGAGTGGTGGGTTTTGTGATGCAAGTCCACTTTTAAGAGGCCGCGAGATTGATAAAAATGCCCAGGCGGCATTATCCTGACAGCGTTGCGCCAATCAAATACCGGAATGGCCTGTGTCATGACGTAAGCAATGGCACTGTACGTGGTCGGAGCGTACAGTGCGTCCATGAGAGACGTATTTACGAGGATCTTGTCCGATAGCTGCTTCTTCTAGGTTAGCTTCTTCTTCTTTTTTTTTTCTTTTTTTTTTTTTCTCTTTTCTTTTTCTTCCCTTTTTTTTTTGTGCATCCCTTCACTTGACTAAATCCTTCAATCTCCCGTCGAGACGACTGCTGCCTGCTGCAGCATGCATGCATGCAGACAGTGCGACGACGACACGCACTATAGCCATTGAGCCGCGACGATAGACGTGTGCATTGACTGCGTTCTCTCTTTTAGCCACGCTTCCGCTTCTCCTCTCTCTTGCTCTTGTCGTCGGCCCTCGCATTTCCTGAACCTGTCACCCCCGTCCAATGTCTCCATTCACAGACGACCCTGACGGTCCGACACCATCGCGACCTTCGCACGATTCGCTATCGACCGTATCTACCACGAGTCTCGTCTTCGATCGACTCCAGGAAGAGATGGACAAGGAACCCTCCGCCCGTCTGGCCAGCTCCCGGAAGCGCGTCTCCTTTGCGAAGAGTGAGCCCAACTATCGAGACTCCGACACGAGCCCCTTTCTCGGCGAGGATGGCATTCCGATCGAGCCCGAACCCATGAACCGACGCCTGCGAACCATCTTATGGCTGGCCACTGTTATCTTCGTCACAATATATCTCTTGGCTTGGTCCATCTTCTTCTTCAGTGGAGAATATAAGCGCCACCATGGATCCGAGCACGATCCGGCGGCCAGTATCCGGGGATCAGGGAAACCCATCACCCTGGAGCAGGTTTTAAACGGATTCTGGTCTCCGCGATCGCAGCAAATAAGCTGGATCGCCGACCCCGACGGCGGCGACGGCCTGCTGCTCAAAGTCGACTCTGACGCCGGCTTTTTGGTCGTCGAAGATGTGCGCGCCAGCCAGGACGGTCCGGCTGCCCGCGACGGGGCCGAGACCGAGCTCGCCAAGTCGCGGATACTCATGAGCGGCAGCAACTTCACGTACAAGGGCAAGGCTAAGAAACCGGACTGGTGGGAGCCCAGCCCTGATCTGAAAAAGGTCCTGCTGGCCGTCAACCGCAAGAAGACATGGCGCCACTCCTTCACGGCAACCTACTTCATCCTCGATGTCGAGTCTGGCAACGTCGAGCCTCTGGTCTCCGACAATGCCGAGGCCGAGGTGCAGCTCGCAAACTGGAGCCCCCGGAGCGACGCGGTATCCTTCACCATGAACAACAACATATACATCCGCCGGCTCACCGGCGCCCGGGACGTGGTGACCATCACCAAGGACGGCGGGCCAGAGTACTTTTACGGCATCCCCGACTGGGTATTCGAGGAAGAGGTCTTCTCGGGCCGCTCGGCGACCTGGTGGTCCGACGACGGCAGGTATCTCGCTTTTCTGCGCACCAACGAGACGGCGGTCCCGGAATTCGCCATCGAGTACTATATCCAGCGCCCGACCGGCAAGACGCCGGCCGAGGGCGAAGAGTCGTACCCAGACGTCCAGAAAATCAAGTATCCCAAACCAGGAGCACACAACCCCGTCGTCGACCTCCGGTACTATGACGTTTCCAAGGGAGATGTCTTCTCCCTCTCGGCGCCCGACGAGTTCCCAGACGACAACCGCATCATTTCCAATGTGCTCTGGTGCGGTGGCAAGGTGCTCGTCAAGCAGTCCAACCGCGTGGGCGACTTCGTCAAGTTCACCCTCGTCGACCCGGCCAAGCGCGAAGCCAAAATCGTCAGCAGCATTCCCATTGCCGACATCGACGGCGGGTGGTCCGAGATATCCCAGACAATGACGTACATCCCCGCCGATGCGAGCAACGGCCGCCCGCACGACGGGTACGTCGACACCGTCATTCACCAAGGCTATGAGCACATTGGCTACTTCACGCCCATGGACAACCCGAAGCCCATCATGCTCACCTCTGGAAGCTGGGAGGTGGAAAGCGCGCCCTCGGCCGTCGACCTCGCCAACAACCTCGTCTACTTCGTCGGCACCAAGGAATCCTCCATCCAGCGCCATGTCTACTCGGTGAAGCTCGACGGCTCCAAGCTCACCCCTCTCACGGACGTTTCCTCCGAGGGATACTACGGCGTCTCCTTCTCCTCCAAGGCCGGCTTCGCCCTCATCTCCTACCAGGGCCCCAAGACGCCCTACCAGAAGGTCATCTCGACCCCCTCCACGCGCGTCTCCTACAGCCGCACCGTCGAGAACAACACGGTGCTCGCCGAAAGGATCAGCAGGTACGCGCTCCCCACCCTCGAGTACGGCACCCTGACCCTGGACAACAACGTCTCGGTCAACTACGTCGAGCGACGCCCCCGCCACTTCAACCCCGAGAAGAAGTACCCCGTCCTCTTCCAGCAGTACTCGGGCCCGACCTCCCAGTCCGTCACCAAGAGATTCTCCGTCGACTTCCAGTCCTACGTCGCCTCGGCACTGGGCTACCTCGTCGTCACCGTCGACCCCCGCGGCACAGGCTTCCTCGGCCGCGACCACCGCGTCGGCGTCCGCTCCCGCCTGGGCGTCCTGGAAGCCGAGGACCACATCGCCGCCGCAAGGCACTACGCCTCCCTTCCCTACGTCGACCCCTCGCGCCTCGCCATCTGGGGCTGGTCCTACGGCGGCTTCCAGACCCTCAAGACGCTCGAGCAGGACGCCGGACGGACCTACTCGTACGGCATGGCCGTCGCCCCCGTCACCGACTGGCACTTCTACGACAGCATCTACACGGAGCGCTACATGCGCCTCCCTCAGGACAACCCCTCGGGCTACGAGTCGTCGTCCATCCGCAACGCCACCGCTCTGGGCATGAACAAGCGCTTCCTCATCATGCACGGCTCCGCCGACGACAACGTCCATTTCCAAAACTCCCTCCGCCTCCTCGACGCCCTGGACCTCCAGGGCGTTGAAAACTATGACGTCCACGTCTTTCCCGACAGTGACCACAGCATCTCCTTCCATGGTGCGAACCGCATAGTTTACGATAGTACGTCCTCCCCCCCCCCCCCCCCCATACCTCTCTTCCAAAGACTCGCCCATCGCTAACATTTCATGCGCCCCTTCGCTCAACAGAACTGAATAATTGGCTCATCAACGCCTTCAACGGGGAGTGGCTCAAGGTCAGCAACCCAAAGCCAATCGACACCAAAAAGAGGTGATGTGCGCCGACCGGCCTTATGTCATGACGATGATTTCTTTTTCACGGAACGGACTGTCGAATCCTTTCGCCAGCAGGCTGGCTTTGCTTGACGTGTACAACATATTGGCACTCGTGTAGGGGAGGAAATGGGTACGAACCACGAGTCTAACAATATTCGTGGTCGTGCCAGAATTTTGGCAGCGACTACTGATTGCCTCTTCTCTTTCATGCTCTCTCATGCCCAACGAGCGTCGCTTTTTTTTTTCTTCTCTCTTTTCTTTTCTTTTTGGCTAAAAACAGCACTTGTAGCATAAATAGACGCAAAATTTCAATTTACTATCATACAACATGGAACAGCTTCGTTTCTTGTGCCTCTGTGCCGCCTCTGACTTGATACATGTATGCTCTCCGTCTAGCTGAGGCAAAATCAAGGTTTCTTTTTTAATTATACCCCCATGTCAGATGCAGCCATTGCCATCTAACCAGGTGTCTTCTTCCTCCCCCTTGTGAATAGAAGACTCAAAGAGGCAGGGGAAAAAAGAAAAAAAAATAAGAAGAAAAAAGGAAACAAACCAATCCTCTCGGGGGGGGGGAAAGAAGACGATAGAGAGCACACAGGAAAAGCAAGAGTACCAAACATCAAAATGCCATTGCGAACGCATCTGTCCGCCGTCATTTCTCTTTTCCCTTCATATCTAACCATAGCGCAAGGTAAAAGAGCAACGAGTACAGTTTTCATAAGCTCAATGATATCCACGAGTCGTCATCTCCCAGTCATGCGGCTTCTCTAGGTGCTGGCGCGAGTTTTGCCGCTTCATGCCATCTTGTCTGCACGGAGTACTTCTTGGCAACTTGTGCTTAAGACATGTGCATATAACCGACCGGCACTTGCATCTAGTATCCGTAGCCGGTGGGTTGCGGTGCAAAACCGTTTTGTTGCTGCTGGTATGGCATAGACATAGGTGCGTGGCCGCCCATGTTGCCGCCCGGTCCAGCAGTAATCATGAGGCGGCCAGCGCCCAAGATAGGGGCTGTCTCTTCCGTCTTCTCCTGCTCCTTCTCCTTGGCCTTGCGAGCTTCATTGTCAGACTTCAACAAAGCAATTTCCTTAGTCTGCTGTGCCAACATATTGATCATATATGGCATTGTAAAGTCGTGAAGACCATGACGCCATGAAAGTTCCAACACGAGATCAGGGCGGATAAGGTCGTTGCATGCGTATAGCATGCCGGTGTAGCATTCGCGGTGGCCAATATCAACGAACTAAGTGACATGTCATGTTAGTCAAGACGTCGGCCTGTTGTTCATAAAACCATTCATAATCGCACGCATTACGACATGGATCACTGGTTGGACTCACGTAACGCAACAAATCATTGACAATTTCGCTCTTGCCAGACATGGCAGAAGTCTCAATAGCATCTTTGTAAAGCTTGTCTTGCTTAGACAAGGCGATTGACTTCTCCCAGCGCTTGTTCTTGCGGTAAATGTTGGAGGCAATCTGGCGGAAGAAGATGAGGTCATGTTTCTCGAGACGGCCGGCCAACTCATTGGCATCGTAGTTGTCGTAGTTTTGCACTGAATCCTTCAAGGTCTTGTAGTCTTCCTCTTCAATGAGCAAATCGTTGACGGCCTCGTTGACGGTGCGCTTATTCTGCGACTGGACATTGAGGAGAAATGGCTTGATGAGGGGCAGACTGTCGTTCTTCTGGAACATCTTGACAACACGGTTGATGTCGATGCGGGCCGTCAAAGCCGCCAACAGGTCAGTGAGCAATGACGGGTGCTGCTCAACGTAGAACTTAAGAGCGCGGTAGTAGATCTCCAGATTGGCAACCTTGACGACGATCTCCTTGAACTGCTGGTGGTCCCAGGAGTTTTCCGGTCGTTCGATGACCGCCAGAGCCGCATTGTCAAATTCGTCATAATGGTAGTAGCAAAAAACGAGTTCGGGCCACAGATTGGCCTCCTCGCAGGCGCGGATCATCTTGGGCATGTTCATTCTTGACCAGAAAATCTTGATGTGCTCCATCAAGCGCTCAGGGTGGTATTTGGAGAGAGCGATGCCCAGCTCAGTGAACATCCCCATGTGTGCACGCTCAAGACCAAGACCTTGCTCGAGAAGACTGATGAGTTCATCGAAATAGCCGTTTCTCTCGTACTCCTTGACCAACGCCTGCAGCTGCTCGGCATCCACAATCAAGTTGAGACCGCAGATCTGAGCAAGGCGGAATTCCTTCTTCTGAACACAGGCCTCATGAACCTGCTTCCAGACCCTTATGTTGTTCGCCTTGCGAGCGCAATCAACAGCAGCCTGGTAATCAGCCAGGTGAACGAGAGTGGTGGCAAGCTTGGCCCAGTTGGAAATGCTGCTGTAAAAGATCTTGGAGGCCTCGAACAGGCCCTCTTCGTAAGCCTTGTCGCCGGACTCCTCGATATTGGCAACATTAGTGGCGCGCAAGAAGTCCTCAAGTTCAGAAAGCTGATCAAGACGAGCGTAACAGAACGCCAGCGCAGTGTCGATGGCTGATTCTCTGAGAGTCTTGCGAGCCATGCGCAGATACTTGACCAACTCTTCGTTCTTCCCGGCATGAGTGGCAATCTCGATCACCTCATTGTGGTTCTTAGGGTCTTCGGCCTTGATATAGGATTCAATGGAATCGGCAACTCGGAGTCCATCGAGCTGAGCCTTGGCAACCTTGCTCCAGACCTCCGGGATATCAACCTCCTCGGCATACGCCTGAGATCGGTCGATGCTGACGACATGCTCCACCAAAACATCAACAGCGGCGGTCTTGTTATTGGCCTTCTTATAGATTTCAAACGCTTCCTCAAACAAGCCAACATCGATACATGAGGTGGCAATCTCGTCAGCATTATAGCCGTCAAGTTTGTGAATGTAGTCCATGACACGGCCCTTGTCAGCCTTGGCAGCGGTATACATGAGGAGGTTCTGCAAATTCTGATTGTCGCTGAAAGGGGAAGGCTCAAGTACAATCTTTTCCAGGAGCTCGATTAGCTCCAGAGGAAGGTCATTTTCCAAGAAGGAAGCCACAGCAACGGAAACCTTGGCAGGATCAGTTGACTCGGGAACAGCGGTAGAGGTGACCTGGTCCACTACGGAACGACGGTGGATGTTGTTTTCGCTGAGGACGAAATTCCAAAGCTCCGAGTCTGATCTTTCCAAGAGATATCGAGCCTGGGCACGGTACATCGAGTTCTCATTGGTAATGTTGACCAACTCAAGGTCGTTTTGGCCCTTGGAATAGGCTATGTAGGCCAGATTGGGGTCACGCTTCTCGCAGTATTTGCCCACTGTCAGCGTATCGTACTGATTGTTATCCTTCAAGAAGGCCTCTGGATTGTTGTTGGAATCAATGTAAATCTTGGCGAGGGCGTTGTAAACGGCTTGTTGTTGGTTGCCTGCTTGCAAAGTAGCCTCCAGGAAGGGCAGAAGAATTTTCAGGCGGTTTCGAGATTCTACTTCTGACACTAGTTCATCAATGTTGATTTTCTGGGCCTCTACCGTACTTAGAAGCTGTTTGATGATGTTCTCGTCGCAATCGACATCAAGTAAACCACCGACAACCGCAGGAGTCCTGCCAGGATTTACACGCTGGACATAGGCCTCGATAGCCTGGAATTGCTGGTTCTGGTACAAGTATAGAATCAAATCGTGAACAAAGTTGAATCGATCGCAGACAATGATTAAAGGCAATTGCTCGGGCAATTTGGCCTCCTTCAAGAAGTTCTTGACCTTCTCTGGGTTGTAGTGACTGCTGTCTCGGCAGATTCGCTCCACTTCGTTGAACTGACTTGACTTGGTGGCGGCTTCGATGTATTTGAAGTGAACATCAGGATCCTCAGAGAGATTTACAATGCTGCCTAGATAGTAGAAAAGACCTTCCGATGTCTTGTATTTCTCGAAAAGGTCAATCAAGTGAACTGGCCCGAGAAGTTCTGAGTATTTGGTCGCAATATTCACGACAGACTGTAAGTTCTGACGAATGTTGTGCTTCATCATGGCATCAAGACAGTCAAGAGACTGCTCCACAGACAGTTTACCAAAATAGTTACTGAACCACTCAGGATTAAAGTTGGAAGTGCCTGGGATATTGACGATGACGCGTTTGATAGCTTCTGGGTCTTCATAGAGTTCGAGAGCTTTTTGAGGCAATGGTTGTTCGCAAAGCTGGGCAATGCGGGCCTTGTCAAAGTGAGAAAACATGTCATTGCCCAGAATGGCTTCCGCGACTTGAGGGGCGTTGTTCAAGTTCATCTCCAAAAGCCTCGTCTGGAGGCGGGCGTGCTCAGGCTTGTTCTCCTTCAGCGCATCCAGCAAGAAGGCAGTAGCTTGCTGAATCATACCCTGGGCTTGAAAGATGTCACAAACTCGCTCGAAGTCAACCATAGGGCCCTGCTCGCTGTTGGCCAGCGCGGCAGCAAAATCCCCACCCTTGTCGGGGTTGACGCGGATAATGTGTTGCAGAAGCTGGATATAATCAGGCTGATATCCTGTCTGTGCGGTGTATGGCAGAATTTTGTCGAATTGACCGGTCTCGGCAAGACCAGCAACAACCTTCTGGGGGATGTTGGCCTTGAGGTAGATGCTCAGAGCCATGTCAATATCATAAGGTCGCACCATGTCGCCCAGTTGTTCCGAGCATTCCAGCTTGCCTTCCTTGAACCACTTCTCTAGTAGATGCTTTCGATTCTGCTGAAGAACTGGGCCGGCCAGCTCAATGGCCTCGTATCGGTTCAGGCCACCCTTGTCGAGAAGCATACCAAAGTATTGCAAGGTAAACGTCATTTGTCCAGGCTGAGAGGGCAAACACTTGAACCTCTCAATGGTTTCGGCAGTGCGGAGAAACCCCCGGGGCGAGTTTGCGGCAATCTTTGCTGCCTCCAGATAATTCCCAGAGTTGAAGAGTTGGTCGAACTGCTTCGCATAAAGGTTGTCCGCACCAGGCAGTCCAGCTCGGGAAGCCAACTTGATGGCGATTTCGGTATTTGCGGGGTTTTCGAGGAGGTAATGAATGACAGTTGTCTCATCAATAGTAACAAACAAGACCTGGCCCTTGCGATTGATACTCACGAGACCGGCAGACTCATCGTCAGAACAGCTGGTGAAGATTGTTTCGCTCGAAATTCGATTCATGAAGATCATGGTGCCGGTTTCTAGGTCATACAAATGAATGAAGCCGTACTTGGTAACCATGAAGATGACGCCATATTTCTGCGAAATTTGGAGAGCGACAGGGAAGTCATTTGTGGCCTCGGGTGGGAAAAAGATCTCGACAGCCTTCTTCTGAAAGGCCGGGTTGGGTTCGACGTGGTCGACTTCTACCACATGCAATTTGGCTCCCGTGGCCGTCCTGACGGCAAAACTGAAAAGCTTTGTATCTTGAGGGGCACCTTCCAGTCGCAGAGACCCAAAGGCAGCAGCATGACCTTCGATGGCTTGGCTAATGCCGCGATCCTTGGAGTATAATTGCATTGCACCAACCACACGACCTTGTTGAGAGGAAATTCCAACGACGACCATCCACTTGCCGTCCTCGTTAGCACGGTAGTTGATGATTTGGCAGCCCTAATGAAATTGTACGAATTAATTTAATTCCTGAAGTGTGAGTGGAAACAGTCGTTTTCGGGAGAGTGACAAGAACAAACATTCAGGTTGACATTTCGCTCAAACACCTTGACAGGAGCATCTTGCGCAGCAAGGTAAACGTCCCAATGATAGACGCTGCTGGTTGTGACGAGACCGAGCGTAGTTTCGCTGATCCATTTCCAAAACTGGACATCTTCATTCATTAAGCAAGACTTCATCTTCTTCTTCTGCTCCAGATCGAAGATCTGGAGCGTTCTTGATTGAGCCTTCAATGCAATGATCTGTTTATTCCAGTGCATAATGGCACTGTCAGCCTTGATAGGCCGCCGCGTGACGTTGTTGCCATTTTTGAGCTCAACAATGACCACCTCAGGCTGCGCTGCCTCGTTCTTCTTCTCACGGACACACACGTACGAATCGGACTCAAGTGTCTACATCGCGCCAAGTCAGTGACCAAAGACCGATTGAAGGCTTGGTTGTTCCCCCTCGGATCGCCAGAAACACGGGTCGGATGAGGTTGATGAGGTGGGGGAATGTACTTACGCAGGAGTTGAAGCCGATTGATTGCGTGTCTACTCCAAGACTAGCGAGCTGGACCAGCTCTTGAAACTTGATTGGCAGAGGCGCCATGGCGCCGAACTGAAATTGTGTTATGTCAACTGAGAAGTCAAGGAGAGAGAGATGCTATCGACCGCCTTTCGTGTGGATGCAATGGACAACTTTCGCGGATTCACAGTTGGTTCGTGGCGGATGAGTCGATGACAGTTCAAAGTGGATGCCTAGTGACAAGGAAGGAAGAAGTCGGCGGAAGCTTCCATGCGCCTAGCTACTCGGGCGGAAAAGTATGGGCTCAACTGACAAAAAGACAGAAAAAAAGCATACGATAAAGAATTGAGAGTGAATGTAGAAAAGAGAGCACCGCTATCGGGGTTTTGGGTTTAAGCAGGCGGTATGGTTTGCTGGAGATTTGGGATTACGTTGTTTAAGGAGAAGTACGTCTTGTAATTTCGGCCATCTGTTCCCTCGCAACCTCAGGACGCGTGGAGCTGCGAATGGGGGGGAGCTGGCCAATGGATGAATGAGGGAACAAAGAAGTTCCGATCCAGAAGCTGCAGAGCTTCCTGTTCCATGTGGCACGTGCACGGCGTATCTCGGGTGTGAGAGGAACCCGGGAGATCGTCAGCATTAATAATTTCAAGACGTTCTGTGGCTTATTAACTTATTGAGTCCGACGACAAGACACATGATCTGGTTTGTCTCTTCGAGGGCAAATGAAGACAGAGATATTTCCGAGAAAGAGCACAGGTCACGGAGAGCGGCGAAGTAGAAGTCACTACGTTCTCAGCTCTCCCGTTTTTGTTTTCCTTTTCAAGCTCTTCTCCACGTACAGCCCACACCGAACATCCTCGTGAGAAGGTATCCTCAGCCAACTCTTACGGTGCCTGGGTCGAACGCGTTGGCAGCCGAGGTGTTTCCTCGAAACTAAAATCGTTGGATACACAAACTTCGGCATACTTCTTGACCATGCTTAGCAACGCCTCGTTCACCTCCTTGGGACTGGTGGCATTGAGATAGTGGCCACCGCCTTCTACAAACGTCAGCGTCGCTTCCGGTGCCGCGGTGAAGAGTTTGATGTGTTCCTTGGGAACCACATTGCCAAAAACGGGATCCTCGGAGCCCTGTCGCCCATGTTAACCATGGAACACGCCATCAAATTGGTCAGTACAAACCTGTAGCCAGTACACGGGGCATTTAATATCACGGAGTCGAAACAAAAGACCATCTCTTTCAAGAAGACATGCCAAGGCCATGCGCAGCTTTCGACGACCTTCGTCGCCAGAATAGACGGTCTTCAAGGTGGCATCCCAAAACGAGACTGTCTCGGGGCTAATGGCGCCAGAGAAGCCCAACTGAGTGACCATTCTCCGCCAGACCTCATCCACTACAAAGCCCGGAGTCGGAGTGGCGCTGCACCAACCGTCGTAGAAGGGGAGGAGCTGCGCCTGAGGATCCCAGCAACCCTTTTCGCGGGAAGCAGCTGATTCGCAGTCCATGGAGGTGCCCAGAGGGATGAGGCCCAGAATCTGGACATGTCAACATAGGCATCCTGCTAAAGGATTGCTCCGGATTCATTCATCGAAAACAGACGAGGTTGAATCAACATACTCTGTCTGGGGCTAGGAGGGCCATGCGGACCACCACCCAACCACCTTGGCTAGTGCCGACAGCAAACCCCTGTTTGACATGAAGTGTGTCCATTACCTGGAGTGCCATGATGGCCGAGTCCCAATAGGTAAACTGCTCGGATTTTGAGCTGGTTGCACCATGGCCTAACGGCTCAATGGCCAAGAGATTGACCGCATCAGTCACTGCTTGGTCCTCAAACTGCGCATCATAAAGCGCCGAGGTTGTGCACATGGAATTGATGAGCACAACGGTAGGCTTTGAGGAGTCCAGGGAGCCGCCAGAAAGTTTGTACCCGGCACTAATCCCGCCAAGATGGGAGACCTCGACTGTTGTTGTCACGGCCATTGCAAGCCAGGTTTGGAATTAGTGCAGCTAATGAACAGCTAGGACAAATACTCGTACTAGACAAGTGATTTTGCAAGAAGAAGTTGGTTTCTTTATCGTCGTAAAGCGAATGCAGGAGGGAGGTGCCGAAGCTTTAGAGCTGTCGGCGGGGCGAGTCAGTCATGAATCATTTTGCCTTTTTTTTTTTTTTTTCTTTTGCTGACGTGGCTCTGTAGATCATTCATTCTCACTCATTCCAACCAACCAAAAACGCGCAGTGGCAGCAGTGGCAGTGTTCATTCTTATGTGCACCGTAGTGTGGTCAGTGTGGTGGTGCTGCGTCATGATGAGCGAAGCAAGCCACCTCTCCACCAAAAAACACGTCGTTCATATATCTGGGTTGCGTTGATGGCCAATACTCCCGCCTCTCCTATGGCCCATCACGACAGGCATCACGGGACGCCAATGTTCAACAGCTAGGTCACGCCTTAACAAGCGCCCGTCAGAAGCGGGATTCAAGTGCCGCGCCGCGTAAGAAAGCTTTGCCAAACCCGACTCCGTTTGCCTCCTGGGCACGGAATTGGGTTTCGAGGGGAGGTGTACGAGGATCATTTCGAAGAAAATCCGCCCCGAATCTTCTCTGACACGGTTTCTTGGTCCAAAAAAAAAATACCATGCCCGACTTTTGTCCTCACACTGTTGTCCGCGCAGTTGGTGCTCGTCACGATCTAACGTTTTCCGATGTCACGAGATAGCAAATCTGCTTTACCCGGTCTCCCAGGCTATGGTTCGGATAACCTTCAACATTGGGCTGTTGCGGTTGTTGTCTCTGTGACGGTCTGGGCACTCCTCGCTGTGGGACTTCGTCTGGCAAGTCGCCGACTTAATCACCAAACGCTATGGTGGGATGACTATATGATACTCTTTTCCATGGTTGGTTTCTCGGTTTGAGGTGTTTCGTTATTCCTGTTGCTTGCCATTGACTCCTTTAACTAACTGGATTTCTCAGGTATGGAGTCTTGTTTTTGTGGGGTTTGTCTTTGCCATGCATTCATCAGGAACGGGCATCCACGCAGACAAGGTTGATCCTGCACGAATCGTCATGGTGGCCAAATGGCTGGTTGTGGCCGAGGTGCTGTATGCTTGGAACTTGGGTTGGACTAAGCTCAGTCTCTTGCTGATGTACTATCGCATCTTTCGCCATCAGTACTTCAAGAACATGACATGGGCGGTCGGCGCCTTTGTCTGGGTCTGGGTCATTTGTATGACCTTCTTATTTACCTTTTTGTGCGTACCGGTGCAAAAGTTGTGGCATCCGCAGAGCCCGGGCCGCTGCGTCAAACAAGTCAGCCCTTGGATATCGAATGCCGCCTCGAACCTATTGACTGACCTCGGCATTCTAATCATACCCTTGCCGCAAATACGGAAGCTGCAACTGAGAAGGCTTGAGAAGATTGGCCTGACACTTGCACTCGGTCTTGGGGTTTTGTAAGTCTTGACCACTTTTCAAATGTCGTGCGTCTGGTCGGAGTCAATTCAGATTCTCACCACAAAAAACAATATCAGTGTTATTTTTGCATCCGCGTACCGCACCGGCGTACTTTTTACCTGCTCGGATTCCGACCCAACGTACACGTTAGCTCAAAGCGTGAGTTGGACAGCCGTGGCAATGGCAGCAGGAATCGTTTCAGCCTGTCTGCCCACCTTGCTTCCACTTCTTCTATGCTGTGCACGAGCATTCAGGTCCATACGATCAGCAGTTCTTTCCAGACGAGAGGCTAACGCACCGCCTACTTTTGGCGGTACCGGAGGCATCAAGGACAAGTGCAGGAAGGGAAGTGCAGCATCAGGCGTCTCTGCCAACCGCGACGACGACGACGGCCAGGATATCGAGAACCACCTTTATCGCCTGCCAGATGTTTCGGATTCGGACACCATAGCCTCACAATCTATCGCCTCCCGAACCATCTTGCCTGGTGCGCCATCAGAGCCAACTCTCCGGACCGATACTCTTGGCTATAGCCATTCGGTGGAAAGTTACACCATCCGTGGGGTTGCGAATAACGACGACGACATACCGTTGCGCGGCATTCGAGTCCAAACTGACTTTACGAAGTCGGTCACGAGGGAATATTGAGTCGGTTTTGACTAACAAACGGCGCCAACCCTTTTTTTTACCTCATTGAAAGCCGAAGATTCGGTGTTGATCTGGCCCCACCTTTATTCCTTCCCTTCTTCTAAAGCTGTGTGAGCTTTTAATTGGGCGATTGGCCGCAACCTCGTCATCTCTGATTTTTCCATCGGCGGCTTGTTTGATCCTTAACTTCCCACAACTTGCCTTGGCTACTCGTACATCCTCACGTCGCGCGCTCAACCCTACGTTCCTGCCGCCAGCTATGAACAGGCCAAGGAATCGTCGGCCGAGACGCGGGTCGAAAACCAACGGGCATCAGGGCGTTCCGTCGCGACACTCTCCCGCTACACCCCAGCAAGCTGCCGGGACGGTCCCGTCGCTGCTACAAGTGGTCCCAGGAGCATCCGTCCTCATCATCCTCAAAGAGGACCAGCCCACGGGAAAGGAGACTGCTGGCGTGGTTTCGGAGGTCCTGACCCGACACAACCACCCCCGTGGCATCAAGGTCCGGTTGCGAACCGGACAAGTAGGTAGAGTGCAGCGGCTGGGCAATGCATCGGCTCTGCAGACAGCGGCGTCTGGGGGTACGCCTGGCGAGGTGACCCAATCGGCGAGGTTCAGTCATCGGTACACCGACGTGCGGAACGACGTGGATTGCCCGTCTGAACCTCCTTCCAGGAGTCTGGCTGATTTTTTCCCACCCGTTCGTCTTGGGGCCACTGATGTCGATTTGGACGCTCGACGCCCCATTCCCTCCGATCGCGTCACGGTCCATTGTCCGTTCTGCGACTCTTTCGAGGGCGACGAGACTGCCGTTACCCATCATATTGAACGGGAACACCTCACCTGAAGTTGAAATCTCAGACACCATCGCTCATTTCTTGATTCTCGCACCGAGTGCTCCCTCCTCAGTAGCCAATGTTTGGATGGCCAGCATGGAGTTGCTCTGATTTGATAGCAGAGGCGACAAGTCCATTGCTTGGATCAAAAAATCGCTCATGATTGTGGGATTTGTTGTTCCGGGAAAGCCGGGTGCATTTGATATGCCGCCGATTTCATTTGTATAGTACGATTGATATATGAATTGGTATAATAGCCGGTGAACCTTTTAGTACAAGACAATATTCAGGTATAGGCTCACTTCTCAGTTTAGTATGTCAAGTCAGTTTAGGTAGGGTTTAAATTCAAAGAACAAAATTGTGCCATTATATAAACTTGCAGCATGACCATACTTCGATCCTGTTTCAGTAACCACTGAGGATGGTTTTTGGTTTACAACTAAGTGGTAAGTAGTACTCTTGGTACTAATGTAAAGGCGTCGATACACAAAGACACAGTGGGGATTGTTTGGGCTTTATGTAAGCAGACTACCATTAGGCCAAGGCAGCCAATTATATGCGCAATCGACTGTGAGCATACTAGTACGTACTACGTAGAAGTAGTAGTACTACTGTATACCAGTACTTAGTAAGTACTAGTACGTACTACGTAGCAGTAGTAGTACTAGTATACTAGTACTTAGTAAGTACTAGTACGTAGTAGTAAGTAATCCCTTATCCGTTTCACGTTCGCCAGAACATGCCACTTCCAGGACAAGACATCACCTCGCTCTTCGCCCAACATCCATAAACGCAATAGTCGCGATTCGCGGGCCTCATGGCTTCCCAGACGTTACCTCGATTTCTACTGCCGCAGCTCAGCTGGTCCGCCCCCGTTGCTGCATCTCGTTGTGCGAGTCCGTTTGGCGTCCTTGCAGGCGGCCATGTGGTTTCCCGATGGCACAACCAGCCGTTGATGGTGATGGCTCGCCACGAATCGCCTCTCTTGCGGCGCCCGGGATGGGGAGTCAGCCCGGTTCTGTCCCGGACCTTTCACGCGACAGCGCAATGGCGACGGGACCATCACTTTGACACGCTTAAATTCGTCAAGCGCCTACAAGGGGAAGGATTCACGGAAGAGCAGTCGGTAGCGATGATGAAAGTGCTCAACGACGTCATCGAGGAGAGGTACGTGCCGGTGGAGTTTCTGTCACTGGACGCGACACCGAGTCGCCGATCAAGAACGTAAAGTCTTTCTCACGACGTAGCGCCACCAGCATCCAAAACCTGACCCGCACAATGGTCCTCCGAGAAGATGCGGCCAAGGCGACGTACACGCAGAAAGTCGACTTTGCGAAACTCCGGTCGGAGCTTCTGTCGGCGGACAGCACCGAGTCCAACACGACACGAAGCGCGCACGAGCGTCTGAACAACGATATCGCCAAGCTCAGCAGCCGTCTCCGGGATGAGATCTCGCGAACGCAGGCAAGCGTGCGGTTGGATCTGAACCTGGAAAAGGGCCGCATCCGCGAAGAGGCCGTCGGACAGGAGCTCAAGATCAAGGAGACGGAGACCAAGATCGAGCAAGAGGTGGCGGCACTACGGGAGAAGCTGGAACAGGTCAAGTTCCAGACGCTGCAGTGGCTGATGGGCGTGTGCACCGGTTTCGCAGCCTTGATGCTGGGTGCCTGGAGACTGCTCATGTAGTTGGGGGAGACGCCGGGCAAAGGCCGACGACGGCGACGGCGTCGCATGGCATGTATCTACCAGGAGGTATGTATGTACTAGTAGGCATTGTAGTGCTTGGGAGGTCATGTCTTGTTTGTCGGCGGCGCGCACACACACATACACACACAGAGAGACGAATGCTTCGTAGGTTTGCCCACCTAGAGTATTAACTTGGAAACCGGAACATGTTTCCAGACACGGATAGGCGACCGGACTAAAAATCAACTAATTACATGGCAGGCACTGCAATTCGGGAAAAAAAAAAGAGAGAGAGAGAGAGAGAGAGACGGGAAGGCAAAGGGGGAAAGAAGAAAAAAAAAAAGAGGGAAGAAAAAAGCGCGTCGTCGTGGCTTTTTCATTGTGTCCCAGTGCTAAGTCCCTGACCCCCTGCCCCTGGAACAAAACTGGACTGCTACGCTCTGAACCCCGCCAGGGTCGAACCCCGCCGAAGACGGGGACGGATAGCGGGTGGGTGGAGTTCTTGGGGGGGGGGGGGGGGGGGGGGGGGGGGGGGGGGGGGG
>JABAEC010000017.1:192872-267268 GCA_013435705.1 Claviceps paspali | reverse complement strand
CCCCCCCCCCCCCCCCCCCCCCCCCCCCCCCCCCCGGTTCTCTCTGCCAGCGAATCCGCAGCATCATCGCACACGCTTTGCGGCTTCCTCTCCTCCGCCGACGGAACAAGAAGCGAATTCGACCCTTTCCACGAGGCCAATTGAGCCACTCAGGACCTCCATCCGCCCTTTCCACCCCCCCCCCCCCCAGGACAACCGCGCCTCCCGACAATCATGGCCAGCGACAGACCCAAGGTCCTCCTCCTGGGCGAGATCGAGCTGTAAGTCTGTCCCTCCAGAACGAGCAAGTTGTTGCTTCTCCCCAGCCAGAAAATACCTTTGGATGGAAAGATGGCCCGTCGCCCTCGTCTTATCCCGCTACGTGTTTGTCCCTTGTTCTTCCTTTCCTCTTCCCGAACAGGCATGCTGACCAGAGAGGGGAAAGCGCCCACGATGCCTGGTCCGACATCGCCCGGATGGCCGACGTCCTCAAGCCCAAGTCGGGGAACCGCCGCGAGTTCATATCGGAATGCCGGTCTGGCGCGTTTGACGGCGCGACGGTCGCGTACCGCACATTTGACTCCTTTGGCTTGACCGGCAGGATTGACAGTGAGCTGCTGGACGCGATGCCCTCGAGCTTGAGGTTTCTGTGCCACAATGGTTCGTCTCCACCGCTTGCTTGCCGTTGCTGCCAACCCCCCCCCCCCCCCCCCCTTTTTTTTTTTTTTCCCATCTTTTTCGACCTGTGCTTCTTTCTCTCTCTCTGTATATATATATATATATATATATACATGTGTATATCTCTTTTAAACCGCCACCATACACTATAGCAAAGAATGGGTGGTGGTGGGGGGGGGGGGGGCAAAAAATAAAATCTCCCATCCTCCTCCTTCTTCTCTAACGTTTCTCGTGCTCTCCCACACAGGCGCCGGCTACGACCAAGTCGACATCCCATCATGCACGTCCCACTCCGTCTACGTCTCCAACACCCCCACAGCAGTCGACGACGCCACCGCCGACCTCACAATCTGGCTCCTCATCGGCGCCCTGCGCAACTTCCCCGTCGGCATGTCCTCCCTCCGCGCCGGCGACTGGCGCGGCAGGACGCTCCCCGGGCTGGGCCACGATCCGCAAGGCAAGGTCCTCGGCATCCTGGGCATGGGCGGCATAGGCAGGAACGTGGCCGCCAAGGCGAGGGCCTTCGGCATGAAGATTAGGTACCACAACAGGAGCAGGCTGAGCGAGGAGCTGGAAGACGGCGCCGAGTACGTGAGCTTCGAGACGCTGCTGCGGGAAAGCGACGTCCTGAGCCTGAATATCCCATTAAATGCAAGTTTACCTTACCTCCCCCCTCTTTCTTTTTTCTTTTCTTCTTCCCTTTTTTTTTCTCCGCTCCCATCTCCAGCCATTCAATCCGTCGTTTCTATGAAATCCCACGTCAATCAACAATGTCATGCTAACGGAACCAAAACTAAAATAGCCCAAAACCCGCCACGTCATTTCCTCAGCACAGTTCGACATCATGAAGCCCGGCATCGTCATTGTCAACACCGCCCGCGGCGCTGTCATGGACGAGGCCGCCCTGGTCAGTGCCCTCGACGCCGGCAAAGTCGCCAGCGTAGGCCTCGATGTCTACGAGGAGGAGCCAGAGGTCCACCCGGGCCTCCAGTCGAACCCCAATGTTCTCCTCCTGCCGCACATGGGGACCTGGACGGTTGAGACGCAGACAAAGATGGAGGAGTGGGCCATCAGCAACGTCAAGATGGCTGTCGAAAGTGGAAAACTGAGGAGTATTGTACCGGAGCAAAAGGACTTGGTATAATGGAGCATGTTGTCCCGCCTGGTATTTCGGCTTGTCATCATCAATGGTCCAGTCAGACATAGAACGCGGCAGGAGACAATCTATTCGGGAGTGCGAGTCAACCCTGAAAAAAATCACAGTCTCGGCAAATAACAATCGTGAATGCACAAGCACGTCGTGTGTACGAGTACTTATATACATACACACAAGGTCACTGTTTCGTCCAGCACGAGATCTTCAGCACGTGGATTTCGCATCGGAACCCATAATTGTCGCATTACAAGAGACCAACAATACTGTATATTGGCCACGGTTGACGGGGCTCTCTTCGCCAACTCGCTTCGGGCTCGAGACCTTTCTCTCCCGAGAACACTCCATCTTTTATCGTAAGCCTTTCTTCCTTTTCGAAACCTCGCCATGAGGGGGGGAATATATCGTGTCTAGCAAAAAGAGCCAACGCCATTTTGTTGAAAAAGCAGACCTTTCTTTGCCTCCTCCTGTCCGACCAGCGAGATGGGAAAAAAAAAGGAAGTAAATCTTGTCATTTCTTCTGAAAATGACAAGATTACCAATCAAGGGTTAAAGAAAATAACATCTATCCATCTTTTTTTTTTTGAGATGAATCTTGAGAAGGAAAAAGAAAAATCAAAAAAAAAATCAGCAAATCAAAACTGTCCCAATCCATTATGCCATGCAAGTTTATGCTGTTGAATCCACAATTTTGCCCCCATTGCCGTGAACGGAGAACAACGGCGCAAGTCGTTACACATAGGAATCCAGTTGAAGGACCCTTGAGCATGAATACATTAAATTAGTAGCGGTAAATGTCGCTCTTGAAGGGGCCCTCGGAAGGCAGGCCGAGGTACTCAGCCTGGACCTTGGTGAGGGTGCTGAGCTCAGCCTGCACGTGGCTCAGGTGGAGACGGGCAACCTCCTCGTCGAGAATCTTGGGCAGGACGTAGACACCCACGTCAAGCTTGCTGGTTCTGGCAAACTCCACGTACTTCTTGCCGAAAGCGTCGTCGCGAGCCTTGAACAGCATGATCTGGGCCAAAACCTGGTTGGTGAAGGAGCAGGACATGACAAAGGACGAATGGCCAGTGGCGCAGCCGAGGTTGACAAGACGGCCCTCGGCAAGCAGAATGATATGGCGGCCGTTCTTCATCAAGAACCGGTCAACCTGTGGCTTGATGTTCTGGACGGACTTGGCGTTGGCCTTGAGCCAGGCAACGTCGATCTCAATGTCGAAGTGGCCAATGTCTGTAAGAGCTCGTTAGTAAATGGTGTCTACCGAGGGTTTTATGATGCGAGAATCCGAGAGAAAATCTTACTGCAGACGATGGCGTCGTTGGGCATGGCCTCGAAGTGGACACCGGTCAGGATATCACGGCAACCAGTGGTGGTGACAAAGATCTGGCCAATTTTGGCAGCCTTCTCCATGGTGGTCACTTGGTAACCAGCCATGGCAGCCTGGAGAGCGTTGATGGGGTCAATCTCAGTAACCAAGACGCGGGCACCCATGCCGGCAAGAGCCTCGGCACAACCCTTGCCAACATCGCCGAATCCAGCAACAACAGCAACCTTGCCAGCAATCATGACATCGGTAGCACGCTTGATACCGTCAATGAGAGACTCGCGGCAGCCGTACAGGTTGTCAAACTTGGACTTGGTGACACTGTCGTTGACATTGATGGCGGGGACGAGGAGCTTGTTGTCCTTGAGCATACGGTACAGGTGGTGGACACCAGTGGTGGTCTCCTCAGAGACACCATAGCAGTCCTTGAGCATCTCAGGGTATTTGGTGTGGACAAGACTGGTCAGGTCACCACCATCGTCAAGGATCAGGTTGAGCTTGGCACCGTCCTTGAAGGCGACCAGCTGCTGCTCAAGGCACCAGTTGTACTCCTCCTCGGTCTCGCCCTTCCAGGCAAAGACAGGGACACCGGCGGCGGCGATGGCGGCGGCGGCATGGTCCTGGGTACTGAAGATGTTGCAGCTGGTCCAGGTGACTTCGGCACCAAGAGCAGTCAGGGTCTCGATGAGGACAGCAGTCTGGATGGTCATGTGCAGGCAGCCAGCAATACGGGCACCCTTGAGTGGCTGGTCGGCGGCATACTTTTCACGAGTAGCCATGAGACCAGGCATCTCGTTCTCGGCGAGCTCGATCTCCTTGCGGCCGAAAGCGGCCAGAGACAGGTCCGCGACCTTGAACTTTTGAGCAGGAGCAGCCATTGTGATGAGAAGGAGATGTGATGTGGTGAGGGAGGGAGGGAATTGAGTTGGAAGGGGAGAAGAATGGGGGGGGGGGAGGAGGAGGAGAGGGAGAGGGAGAGAGGGAAGGAGAACGACAAGCGCGGGGAGAGAAATATGAGGTTTTTTGGACGAGCTGGGGCGGCGCCAAGTCGGCAATACCCAAATCCTCAAAAGTCTTAGTAAACGAGCGAGGGAAAAAAAAAAAAAGAAAAAGAAGATAGACTAACCCGTCTGGTGCGGGGTGTGCTCGCTGCTGGCTCGCTGGTTGGCTGACGTTAGGGCGGTGTGAGCCGCCAGTGAGGGGTACGCTCTTCAACACACAGCGGCAAGTGTGGCCAGGCAACGTCGCGAGGATCTGGGAAACAATCTGGCGTCTCACCCAGACTTCTCGAACCCGCGTCTAATGTGTTTCTGGGTTGAGAAAGGTATCGTTGCCTGCCTGTTCCTCGAGCGACGGAAACCTCTTAATGAAGAGACAGAATACATGTTTCCTTCCAACTCATCCCTGCTGCTCTCCCACGTATCCAGGGGTGCTTGCTTTGCTCCAATCCTTCTGCTGTAACGAAATTAGGTTTACCTGTCGGGGACGGTCACAAAAAGTCCGAAATTTGAATGAATATGGACTTTGGTATTATTGATGGCCTGGAAGCCAATTGTCATTATAGACAAGACTCGATACAATAAATACGTAATTGCACGACAGAGAATACCCATACTGCTTGTTCATTTCATAAAAGGAAGCAAGGGTAGGTAGTAGCTTTGGTGGGCACTCTATGCCCCGAGGACCTACGTCCGTGCCAAAGAAAATCCCCGGTTCAAAAACTGTACCAAATCGATAGTTCTCTTGCCGCTAAACCTAGACAAAAGAAAACTTTCCTATATATCCGGAACGCCGATGATGCTACCTGCCAGCTGGAGCAATTTTCTTCCCAGAATTCTCCCCTCTTCTTCCCACAGTCAAGCTGGAAATACGTGCGTTCTTGAAACCGCTTACTGCGGCAACAAGTTCTCCCTAACGGCAAACATCTTGGCACTGACATTCGAGGTGAATCCATCAACTTGCTTGCTATATTGCTCCACCTGCTTCGCGGTCAACATGCCCTCCAGACGACTCGGCTCCTGAGGCATCTTGAACAGTCTTTGCCACTCGTCCTCAGGCAGAAGAGGTTGCTTGGCCAGGACACGCTGGGCGTTATCAGCCTTTCGTTTTGCTTGCCATTGCGAGATCTTGGCCTGCTCACGGGCGACCTGGCGTTGATAGAACTGAAAGTTGTTGAGGTCGGTATAGTGGGACTCGATGCTGTCGAGCAGCAGGTCGCAAGTCTTCTCGAGGAAGGGGTCAATAGAGAGATCCAAATTATCGATAGAAGGATGCAGAGGGGCCTTGATGGCATCTCGCTTGATATCAGAGACAGAGTTGGGGAGGTGGATCTCATCGCTTGGTGGCGGAGCAGGCATTTGATGGAGAAATGTCGTGAGGAGGTGAGAATTGTGCACAGTTATGGGCAGCTCGGCCAGAATGCCACGAAAAGTGAGCTTTGACTTTTGCAAGCTATCAGAAGAGTTAGCATTTCGGGAGGTGATGTTACTCAAATGTGATTTGCCAAGGACATTTCTTACATGTCTGTGGTGAATTTCCCTTCTTTGTAAATGGCCATGAACGCACTCGTCAAGCGGAATGCTCTCAATGTCAAGTTGCCCTGTGAGCTTTTGCTGGTATCATAAACTAGAGCAATAGCCCTGTCGTTGTCCTTTTGGTAGTGATACTGGTTCTCGATAAATCCCATGTTGACGAAGTTGCCCATCGTAGCGCTGGTGTACCACCCAGCATTGTTTGCGTCAACGTTGACCTCCTTCAGGTACCTAATCATGTCATTCTGATAGACGATGTTGGCCTTTTGTCGTGGAGCAGCAGCAGCGATCAATGAACTGTCGTTTTGGTGACCACCTTCAGCAGTGGTGGTGTCAACTGTGGGGAATTGGAAGGTATTGGTGACCTCGAGAACGCCGTTCTGGTCCATGCCGACGATGGAGCCGGTGGCAATCGTAGGGAAAGTCGAGGAGCAATGCTTGGCAATCTTCATGATGACCTGTGATCCTCTGGTGTGAGCACCCTTGAGTCGAGATGTGGGGCATGCTGGTAATTCTGCAAACTTACCAAAGCCTCGACCTGGACGGCCTGGAAAGGCGCATCTTTTAGAGAGTCGCTCATTTTGTACGTTCGTCTGTTTTGATATGCCGCAGGCGTATAGGCAGGAGCTGGCGCGTCGATATGGTGGGTTTTGCCTATAGCGGATCGCTTTGTCGATGGAATATCGAACTTTTCGCGTGGCCGATTTGTGGGCGTTGTGGGCGAAAGCGGTCAAGTAAGGCAGAAATGAGTGGGATGGACATGGCCAGCGGCAACCATCAGCAGTAGTTGCTCACATACTAGCTTCCAACAACCAAAGTTTCGGCTACGCATATTATCATCACATGGTTCTCTCTTGCTTTTGTTCCCAAAGTAAAATTTACTATATAAATGAGGACTCTCGCTCGCTTTCAAATATTCCACAGTTCTAATCGCTAAGAATTTCATGTCTAACTGAGAGCAATGGCGCCGTTTTGCCATCTTGAGTCCTCCAGGATAGAACGAATCAGCCTGCCAACAATGTACAAATGAATCACCTCTCCACGCTGTGATATAGGGTCGGCTAATTTTAGGAGAGGCTTGGAGAAAAAATGCTTGTTCTTCCTGAACCATGGGTTCTTTTCTCGCCTGTCTCTTATTCACTCCCAGTCAGCAATTTCCCAGCTGTCGACGTTATCACGGACAGTCAATCGATGCTGGTCGATTTTCCAATAAGCATACAGAGACCGAGTGGCGCCGGCGGCCTTGCGATGAGCCGGACCTGTCCCGCCTTTGATTGCATCCTTGCGAGATCTCCAAACGCATGTTGCGAGATTTCGCAGCTCATTGTCGGGCGACCCAAACCAGTACCTTCACAAAGTCAACACTGTAGGCAGGTTACAGAACGGATCGGGGGGCGGCGGCTTACTTGAGAAAACCCCCGCTGGCAATTGCCTCAGCGTGTGCGGCTTTGTCCAGCTCACCGAGGTGACTGTAATCCGTGCTGGGTTTGATTTGGGATCTGAATGCGACGATATAAAATGAAGTTTCCTTGAAGGGTTTTCCTGACTTGGCAACGATCTGCCTCAACTCATTGAAGACCTCAGACCAGTTGAAAGACTCGTGGTACGAAGCGGTGGCGTAGTCTTCTCGAACTGCACGCAGCTTTGACAGTGCCCTGGATAGAAGAGCGTTCTCGTTGTCTAATGTGTGCAAGTCGAGAAGATGATCTCTGTCGATGTATGGCGACTGAACGAGAAAGCGTTCGTCGGTGGCGGCGGCGTTACTTTGGAGATCAGCAATGGCCTCTTTGTCTCGCAAGAAGCTGGGGATTTCGACTGGGAGGACAGCCTCGACTACTCGGGCTGCCATGACGACAACAGCAGAAACCTGATGAAGTGAAGGAGGAAAGGACCCTGAGAACTTTTGATGTTATGGAATAGGATGAAGCACCCTCGTTATGGAAGGTAAAACCGAGACGAGGAGACCACAAGGCAGATCACGAATGGCACCGGACGACTAACAAATGGTGAACTATTTAAGAGAATGGACATGGCGCACAGCAAGGTGAAATCTGTTGGACGTGCTTCACCGCTCTACAGGCGAAAATAGAATCCAGGAGGTCCGGCATAAGGAAGCAAGATCCGAGCCCGAGCAATCTGAGGATAGCATCAGGCAGAGTAAGGGGCTAGAGGATCAATGCCGCATCTTCTGACCAATCAGAGTGGCAAAAAGCACCGATGAGGTATTCGGAGGGAACTATTTCGCAATTCATGGGATCAGCAAAGTCAAATAATGATCCGTGCCTGGTGGCTTAGCGGATACCTCTTGTAATCAATGACAGATTCAGGGACATGCTGCGTGCGGCTATTCAGCCGACGACTGGTGGAACAACTCTCCAGACCTGGAAACGACCATCGGACGTATGCGAATTGCGATTGCTCTATTTTCCTTTCGAGTGCGAGACGATGAAGCTG
Organism: Claviceps paspali; assembly: GCA_013435705.1. Taxonomy (NCBI): domain Eukaryota; kingdom Fungi; phylum Ascomycota; class Sordariomycetes; order Hypocreales; family Clavicipitaceae; genus Claviceps; species Claviceps paspali. The sequence continues at coordinate 259,149 of JABAEC010000017.1, read as the reverse complement.
AACTCGATCAAACCCTGAGCCTGGTTGATGAATACTTTCATCTAGCCTGCGAGAACTCTTTAGAAGAGAGAAACTCAAAACTCACTACGCATCCTGGCGCAGCCGCCTAAATCTGCCCAGCTAAAATAAAATGCCACTTCTCAGACATCTGTGGGGCTCCTTGACGGCACGACAGTTGACCCTGAATCACACCATCGCGCCGTGTAACTATAAGCTGGTCAGTGCTTTTCATTCATTCATTCATTTTCTTCTTCTTTTTTCTGCCTTGTCATGCAAGGAAACATACTAAAGCATACTAGAAAAGCCCTGTTTGTTCCTTGAGACCTGAGTCTCCAAACCTTCTTAAGCCATGGAGGACGCATTTAGAAGGCATGTGATCTAAGTCTCTGGTCGATGTTCCGTGATGCCCTCCTCGACGTAGAACGTGGGGTCATCGACGTTGCAGCACAACTACAACAGATACATGTTACATCGATGGCGTGCTCGATACCGCATGCAATGTCGGCGTTACAGCGGCCATCGGTCATGCACGTCGATGATCAAGATTGGCGACTGCTGTGAGTTTTTGGTACGGAGCAGATGAGATACTGCATGAATCTCGTCAGCGTTATTGTTGTGTGTGGCCCGCTGACCTACGTACGACGATACTCAATCAGACTCTATCCCTAAGAACAAAAACAAATGAACGTCACGGCCCACCGGTGTCAGAAAGTAATGTCGCATGGGCGACCCGTCTGGAAGCGCGGACACTCGACTTGCTGTGAGATGGAGTGCATATTCAGGGCCATGTGAACACTGTCTATATCCTTCTTCCAGATGCCGACAGGCTCAATGTAAAAATGGCGCGATGAATCGCTATATGCGCCATGCCGTCGAATCTCACACCGTGGCCGGATCTGGAAAGCGCGACGACACCTAGTATAGTCCCCGGCAGACGTACATGCATATAACACCATATGACAACATCACAGCATCCTGTCGTCGTCTGCCGACCCTCGCTTCCGCCGCTTCAACCATAGCTTCGCAGCATCATACGTGCCCAGGTACAATGAGCTCCCTACGGCCGTCCACGCCGACCGGAACAGCCCTCCGCGAAAGAAGCCCCTGGCTCCTCGTTCACGATAAACCATGCTCACAACGGACCAGGTGCTGACGCCGTCCGCACTTCCCGCCATGAGCATCATCCTCGTCTTGACGACATCACTCGGCGTCGTGATCAAGGCCGCAATCGCTCCCGCGCATCCCGCGCTCGTCCCTGCCACCACGCCCGTTTCTGCAACGCCCCTGGCACGGTCCTGTCGCCTTCCAAGCCTCTCCCTCCACGCCCACGAGCGGACCTGCTCGAAAAGCGGGAACTGGAGCGCCGTGAAAGGGAGGTTGCGCGCCAACAGCGCCGTGTATCCCGTGAACAGCCTCCTGGGCGCGTTCTTCCCCGCGAGCTGACGAAAAGCCCGCAGGGACGTCGAGCCCTGCGCCATCCTGCCGTCCGGTGAGCCGCCCTTTTCGCGAAGCATTTGGGCATTCTGCTTGATCACTTCCGCCGGGGCGAGGACCAGGCACGAAGCTATCTCAGCAAGTGCTGATGCGGAAGAATGCACGAGCGACTCATGCATGGGCAGGACATGTCCAATGGCGACCTTGGACTGTTCATAGGTCGAGAAGAAAAGGCCGGCTGCATTTTCCGTCGGTCAGAGCTTGCCAGTCTACAGAAAGCAACGCTGCGTTCGAATGGAAGAGGAGAAGGAAAGGAAACTAGGCGTGAAACATACCGGCCGGGAGAGTGGCCAGCACGACACTTCCTATGCCCTGATACAATCCTCTCAGCGCCAACGCATTTTGCCTCGACGACCCATATGCGGCGATGTAGTCTTGGCTCTGGAATCTCGTCTTGATGGTATCGAGTGGGTAAACGAGAACATCAACAGTGAAGGCGGCAACTGCGCCGGCCTAGGTACCAAGTTATTTCAATTAGCACGCTTGTCGTTTTCCCACGTATCATCTCCATACCAGCTCTTACAATGTATACGTCCATGGGGCAATTATATCAAGTCAAGCCCTGCGAACTCGCCATGCATGCATGGTTGAGGTGTTTGGGTCCGGACATGGGCTGGTTGCGTGATGTCCAATGACATCATGACGTCTTGCGTGACCGATTAGTACTACTACTACTTTAGTAGTTTAGTACTTAGTGCCTTAATTGGGCGACATCTTTTCCCAGCACAAGTCACTCTCTCTCCTGCCTCCTCCTCCCACCTCCCCCCCCCCTTTTTTTTTAAAAAAAAATTGCTAAATCAAAGAATTCATTCAGACTGGTCCCAAAATTGGTACTGTGCGGCGAAGAAACGCACATGCATGTCATTTCTATATCGATTACGTACCTCTCTGCACATGCCTGAACCTCGGCTCGGTACTACTAAGAATACAATAATACACACATACAGGTACATATATAATGCCTGAATCAAACAACTTCTGTCACGTGCCGGTGGTCCATCCCCTGATGAACGTCAACTTCGTACAAGGAAAAGATGACAGTGTTCATGGTGCCTTTCTTTCAGCATCCCTCGAGTCCTCTAAGACCACCGCGACCATGACGCAAATGTCATCGGGTTTGCCGCCGTTCCACGGGTCATCGGGGTAGTATTTCCTGACTTTTTTGGCGAACGGCCCATCGACTTTGGTGTTGAGGCTGGCGGCTTTCGCGGCGCCGACAATCTCGGTAGCCAGCATACTTTGCAGGGTGACGGCCTTGGTCGAGGTCTTGTCGCCTCCGGGCACAGAGGTCTTGCCCGTAGAGCTGGGCGGTCTCGTCAGTGCGTCGATCGTGTCGCCGACACACACGCTGCCCGACGGGGTTTTCTGCCATGCGCCGGTGGACAGCATGGCTCGGCTTGCGATCTTGAGGATTTCGTGGCGAAACAGGTTGTCCAGGACGCCATCCGTGGCGAATAGGAGGATATCGCCGTGGCGCATGCAGTGTTGCGACACGTCTGCGTCGGGCGGAAAGTTACAAAGGTGGCCGCCTCCATATAAGGCCATTTTCGCAATGAGCTTCTGCGGCAGAAGAGAGAGCTGAAAGGGCCTGAGACCCTGCGTCTGCGGTTCCGAATACGCATTGATGGCATTCAGACGGAGGTGCAGCCATCCCGAGTCGCCCAAGTTGGCCACCTCGAAGGTGCCGTCTGGCGACACGATGCCCACGCAGGCCGTGCTCCCGCCGGCTCGTAATGAACGGTCGCCGCATACAATATTGTAGCCCTCTTGCATGAGCCGCCGCGGTGTCAGACGCCCGTGCTTGGAGGTCCTGTGCGAGTGCGCCCAAGCCGCCATGTAGTCGCACAAGGCAAAGGAGAAATCAGCCGGGTTGACGCCGGAGTTGACCCAGCCGCCTACTCCGTCTGCGATGCCGAACGCGACGGAGCCAGTGTTTCTGATGTAACTGGCGAAGTAGGCGTCATGGCCGGAATCGGGACGAGCGGACAACCGCAGGCGCCTGCGGGGTTCCTGTGCGAGGTTGTGGTCGTTGAAATGATGGACATGATGTGATGGATCGTACACGCTGTCTTTCCCAGCAAACGATGCGGCGATGTGGTAGCTGAATCTGGGGAGTGGAGGAGAGGAAGTCGACGATGTCGGTGTGAATGTCGGCGAGGATGACGAGAAGAAGACTTTCGGCCGCGAAACGGAGCCAAGAGTGTGTTTAAAATCGAACGGAGAAACTGGTTTTTTTTTTTCTGTAAAAAAAAAAAAAAAAAAAATAACCACCAAAGTCTCGTCTCAAAAACGCCGAAGGGTTCGAGGGCTTATTTTGGGTAGAGGGGAGGGGGATGCACACCTCGTCCAACAGGCTGTCGCCACGGTGTCGTTGCTCTCACAGTTGCAGCCACCCTGGCGCTTGAGGTAGCAGCCATTTGTGATAGGAATAACTAACGGAAACACGAAACCGGATGGTGGTGGCTAGGAACGCAGGCAAGGCGCGGTAGAAACGAGAGGCAATGTGACGATATGCAAATGTGGACAAGCAACAATGGGACTTCTCCTTGTCATCTACCGGAGCTGTCCCATGTTCGCTCGCAGGCAGTGGAACAGAGCACAGGATGGGATTTTTTCACAGGTTCAGATTCGCTAGTCCATCTCTCTCGCGACATCCATTGAAGGCTTTGGAACTGAGTATTGGTTGTCGTCCAGGCCGCCCCTGCGTGGCCTGTGTCAAGTCAAGAGGATGTCTCTCGCATTACATAATACGAGACGAGAAAGGGCCAAATATCCAATCCAATATCCAATCCAATGCGTCAGTCACCAACCCTAGTGGCAAATCAGAACTGTTACCCGCAGTGTTCCCGACAGATCACGAGCCATCCTCCGGCTTTCTGCTCTTAGCCGAATTGACAATGCCACGCCTCTGATTGGCTCCCGGATACTTTGCCATCCAGTGTCCCAATAACCGAGGATGGCGACCTTACCTGCTCTCAAATTCAAGCAAACCAGCAACCACTGTGACTTTGTCTCTGAATAACCGTCAGCCACGCGCCCTCTTTCCCCTGTGGCGACAAGACCGCCTTCACTGTTCACCCTGTCTGATCTCTGGTTCGAATAAAGAAAAAACCCAATCCATCTGGGTCCTTCCGATTGCCGCCACGCACGCACACCTGCTCGTTTTGCTAGCCGTTCGGGAGAAGTCGTTGTCTTGCCTCAGCAAACAGTTCCACGAACGCCGAGTATTACCATTATCCCTTCGATTACCCGGCCCTTTTTTTGTTCTTCGCGTCGAGAGAAAGGAGAAGAAGAAGAAGAAGAAGGAAGAAGAAAAAACATGGCTGCTATCCGCTCTTCGGCTCGAATGCTTGGCTCGTCCATGAGGACGGCCATGCGCCCAGGAGCCGTGTTCGCACGATCGATGGCCTCTGTTGGCGAGGCTCCTCAGGAAAAGGCGTCCAAGATGAAGACGTTCCAGATTTATCGATGGAATCCCGACACCCCTGCCGAAAAACCCAAGATGCAGTCCTACACCATCGACCTGAACAAGACGGGGCCCATGGTTCTGGATGCCCTCGTCAGAATCAAGAACGAGCTTGATCCTACCCTGACATTCCGCCGAAGTTGCCGCGAGGGTATCTGCGGCAGTTGTGCCATGAACATCAATGGCCAGAACACCCTGGCTTGTCTTTGTATGTTCTCATGTTGTCTCCCGTAGCGGTGCTGTCGAGGTGATGGTACGGAGGGGGGGGGGGAGGGGAAGAAACCAAGACTAATTGCCACGTCCGACAGGCCGCATCCCTGCCGAAAGCTCCAGCGACGTCAAGCTGTACCCTCTGCCGCATACTTACGTCGTCAAGGATCTCGTTCCCGACTTGACTCATTTCTATAAGCAGTACAAATCTATCAAGCCTTATCTTCAGCGAGACACTCCTGCTGCCGATGTAGGTTTCATCTGACCCTGGCTGGGATGTTAACAAGAGCATGCACTGATTCACTCCGGCGCTGCAGGGCAAGGAATACCTCCAGAGCAAGGAGGACCGCAAGAAGTTGGACGGCCTGTACGAGTGCATCCTCTGCGCCTGCTGCTCAACCTCATGTCCTTCGTACTGGTGGAACTCGGAGGAGTACCTCGGACCTGCTATCCTTCTCCAGTCATACCGATGGCTTGCCGACTCACGAGACGAGCGCAAGGCCGAGCGCCGTGCCAACTTGGAGAACAGCATGAGTCTGTACCGTTGTCATACCATTCTCAACTGCACACGTGCCTGCCCCAAGGGTCTGAACCCAGGCAAGGCTATTGCCGAGATCAAGAAGCAAATGTCGCTCTCATAAATTTTGGAGCGCAGAGGAAGAGGGGGGGTGTAGGTGTGTGGGCCCATGCATTGGGGGCAATAGGGTGGTGGCTGATATGAAATGATCTTTGCCCAACGTTTCTATCTTTCTTCTTTCTTGATGTCACACGTTTCGGTGTCTCGGAGCCTTTAGGGTGGTGTTGTAACGGTTTGCGGAGTGGATGAAGCGAGGAGGAGGTTCAAGCAAACGTCGCCCGCCCCTACCCCTCCCTCCCTCTTCCGTGTATAAGATATGGCCAAGATGTGTCAATTTGATGATGGGACAGTCGGGATAGAAAACTCGTCAAGCATCTTTCCTTTGTTGGCAGAACAGGAGCAACTACTAGTACCACTTGTGCCCGTAGGCTTTTTCGCACCAGTGACCCTGTAACGCAGCTACATATAACGCATGTTTCTCACCACCACGTCTGGGCTACGTCAGCCCCAAGGTCACGCCATGTCTTGTCCCATTATCGAATTGCGTCCAGGCAAACATCTTATTCGTTCCGCGCAACCCATCCTGTCCAGGCCATATCGCAAAGCCAGGCAAACGATGGTGTACATGTGCCAAGATGATATATCCAGCCAGTCATGGACGATAGGAATGCCGAGAAACCCCCCCCCCCTCCCCGTGACACGTTGAGGCACGTCCATACACCCCCCCCCCCTCCTTCCCCTCTCTCCCAAAAAAAGAAACAGGAAGGAAAGCATGCCATAAAAAGGGGGGGGACCAGAGGAGGTGGGTATGACATCAAAGGATGAACAGCCCGGAGGGAAGATAGACGAGGCCGCCGCAGACTAGGAATGCAACAGAGGTCTCGCGATCCGAGACTTGACATCGAGGATGAAACGTGATAAATTCAAACTTCCGTGCATGTGAAGTCGGAGGGGACACATTTCCAAGGATAGGCTCTGCGAATGAGGAATTCTCGATCTCGGTGAAAGGGGGGGGGGAGTCGTCATCATCTTCTTGTTCTTCTCTTGTTTAAGCTGTCAAACACGGCTCGAGCGACAACCACCTCCATTGCTGTGGGAATATGCACGCGCGCCACGCCAGATTGCCGAAGAAGCATGGAAGCCCGAAAGCTGCCACAGAAAATTCCAGCCGTGTCGCACACAGGTTTCTCCGAAAATCCTGGTCGCTGATGACAGAGAGCCCTCCCCCCCCCCCCCGGTACCGTGGACTCGTCGTCGCCGAGCCGAGATGGCTTTCCTAGCGCTGACCCTGGAAGCATCAAGGGTTTACGGACATGCAAGGCCATCCATCCATCCATCCATCCATCCCTACATCCATCTCGATAGAGGTCCGATTGAACTCGATCAGAAAAATCATGCGATTTCCAGGGAAATCCCCATGAAAAAGCTGACCGCAGGCAAAAATCTCGATCGGGCCGGTTTTGACTTTGACACACAACCGACTGCATTGCTTCGGAGGGAGAACCTCCTTACTGGCTCCGACCGTGTCATGGTATCAATTAGCGACAGAACAACACCCTGCGAATGTAGCCCGAGACACTTTTTCCTGTCTACCAGGAGCCTCTTTTCTCTTCGAATTCATCTTTCCCGTTTCTTTTAGTTTGCCATTCTTGCCGTGCTCGCAGCTCGAGACATTCCATTGCCTCCTTCTCCTTGGTCCGTCGTTGGGGATAAAAAGGCTGCAAACGCCCGCTTTGTGATACTTGTGACAATTTGCCATTGTGTATCCTCTTTCCGATTTCTCATCGCTTCATGTTTATTCTGAATTCGAGATGAAGTTCCTTGTTCTCTTGTTCGCCGGCACAGGCCTTGCCCTTCCGTCCCCAGACATCAGCATCGTATGCCGAACAATCTGCCTTCGCGCCGTCAACGAGTGTGGTGTCCTCTATGGAGGGTGAGGATGTTCCACGTTGCTACACGAATGTATTGCTTGGACGGACAACTAAGAAACATCCTGAAACCACAACAATAGTTGCTTCAATCCCTGCGCTGAGCCGCGGCCCATACCACCTCCCTGCAGTGCAGTCACCCCGGTGGCTGAACTGCCCGCGCGTGGCGAGGCTTCACGCCATGCCGACGATTGCAGAAAGAGAATCATCTGCGTCGACGCCGTAAACGAGTGTGGGATGATGTACGGGGGGTGAGTTGCCTTTTCTCTCCTTTCCTTGGCCCTGACGAGGCATTGTGTCTTATTTTTTGTTGTAACAGGTGTATCGCGGACTGCAGGCCTTGGTCGTTGTCGAAGCCACCTTGTCCGAAGATGACCCCGGCTCCGATTCCGACAGGGAATCCTTCATATATGACTCCGTCGTAGATGCCTTACCAAAATCGGACTGGACCGGGCAAATGGAGAGGGAAGGGACGTCGGCCACGGGTGGAAAGGTCGACACCGGAGCTCGGTTATAATAATCAGGATGACGGGGCGGCGCAGGGACAATAGATGAATAGACTCAGCAACAAGACTGCATGAAAAGTATGGCTTCATAAAATGGTGAATTCTCTCTTCGAAATTTTCAAATGGCACGCCGTCGTCTTCTAGTAATATGCATTTCCACTGCTGCTCCGAGCGCCATAATCCACCCACGTGCCTGGGATGCCTCCCCGTGTGTTCGGCCCTCCCCTCTCATCGTCTGAACTGGCATCATCGAGCATCTCGTCTTCACCGTCAGGTGGTGACCGCATCGTCTCAAGCACGTCTCTGTCCAAGGCTGGTGGTTGATATGGTTTGACGGAATGCACCTCTCGACCTGACGGCATTTTGGGTAAAAGAGAGTTTATTGGTGGAATGGCTTGTGTGTTCATCTGGATGATTTGTTAAGAAGCCATTTTTGTCTTGTTTTCTTGAAAAAAAAAAAAAAAAAAAAAAAAGGATACTAAAAACTAATCGAAAGAGGTCCCAGCCATGACTTACAGTGTTATTGATCTTATTCCATTTGGCGTCCAGCAGTTCAATGATCCTTGTCTCTTCCTGCCGACCCGCATCGTAGCCCCAATCCGAGTCCTTCTCTACTCGCCGGTCCTCTCGTTTCTCACTGATATCCTTTCTCAAGCGGCTGAGACTGATGAAGCCTTTCTTCTGATCCTTCACAGTCACCCCAAGTTCATGGAGCCCAACGCGCAACCAGCCGATGCCCTCAGAAGTTTGACCTCCAAGCTCGGCGTCAATAGCAAAAAACCTGCAAGCTTTGGCACGACTTGTCCGTCGGAGGTCCTCTATATATTTGAGCAAGACCGGGGTGACTTTGCTGGTACCGGAAGAGCCCGAAATCTGCAGCAAGGAATATGCCTTGGAGGCATGCTCGGCTGCAGCAAGACACAATCTTGCGAAAAGATGAGCCCGGACTTTGGCGATATTCGGAGCTTTAAACATCCACTCCTTATCTGTCTTGTTTCTGTCTTGCGCAACTGCTGCTGGATACGGATCATCTTTCAACACGGCAAGGAGAGTGGCCTCGGCCAACGCCAGCGAGGACAAGGCCTTGACCGTCGTGGGCGACACATCCGTGCAAGGCGCAGGACTGGAGATTTGTTCACTGCGACGACATAAATAGTCGTAGATGGAAGCGGCATCAAGAAGTTGCCTTGTTGCCGTCGTGATGGCCGTGGTCCTTTCCTTGTCTCCCAGAAAATCGGACGTGGTCGCGTACAACGGCTGCAGCGTCGACCTCGCCATTAACGTGTACGCATGCGCCAACGAGGACATGACAAAGAAAATCTCGTACTCCAGCGAGTTTATCTTGACACGGGGCCGTTCCCTTCCTGGCACAATGTCTCCTGACAGGGTTGGCCTCCAGCTAAGAGAGGGCGCCGTCTTCAAGATGACATTGATCACCTCGCCGCCTTCGAGGCTCTGCGAGCTGACTCCAGCATCCACAGCCAGTAGATATGGCAGGTAAGCATCGATGCTGGAAATGATATCGCCTAAACTTCCGATGCGTGACGCCGGCGGCAGTCGCTTGTGCTTCTTCAGGACATGTCGAACAACACCACGTTGACCACTCGCCGTGAGTGGCAGCGACGGATGCGAGTCGCAGCTGAAACACGACGAGAAGGAGAAGGAGGACGTTGTGGGAAGGACGAAAGGGAATGGCATTTTTGGTGAGGTCAGGCTGATTGGGTCTTATGGAGGGCGTCTCCGCCGACGAGTCGCTTGCCTAGCTGTTTCCACGGGGGGCGGGGGAAATATCAGGCATTGAAGACCAACACTACTAGTCATGGCTCTGTAGAACTTGTTTGTTGTGGTGGTTTGAGGAGGGAATTAACGACGGACATGCAGCAGCAGCCTTACGTGCAAGCTCCCGATTTGATTGGCCTGTTTTGCTCAGGCACCGTCTTCGCCTGTATTAATTAATAAGCGCGTTCCATTAATACGGTCCGATGCCCACTGCCAGCAGCTGGTTTGCCACTGACAAAAAAAGTGTTGCCAAGTGTCGCCAAAGTCAGTTGTCCCAATACTGTCACGACGCCTCCGGCGGCCAAAGCAGATGCTCGACTTCAAACACAGCACAACCTCGACCTTGTCTGCGTCGTCATCATGGCTGTGGCAAGCTCGACCCCTCGTAAACCCAGGCGCAAACCCAAGGACGGCGGCAATGGCAGCGACACGCTCGTTCGAACGCGATCCGAAGCTCTCGTCAGAGCCCCATCTTTCCCCCTAGCCGCGTTTCTTTGGCCGGCACGGACTTCCTCAACACAATGGGAGGTGCTTCCCGCTATCCTGATGGTTGCCGGCCTGTTCAGATGGGCCGCGGGGCTTTGGGGATACTCTGGTACGACTGGCCAAACGATCCGATATTCAATCAACCACCCCCCCCCCCCCCCGCCTCCCCTACTATCAAGACTGACGGCCAATCTCCCAGGGTTTCAGCAACCGCCCATGTTTGGCGACTACGAAGCGCAGCGACACTGGATGGAGATCACGACTCATCTGCCCATTTCACAATGGTATTTCCACGACCTACAATGGTGGGGCCTTGATTACCCCCCCTTGACGGCATATCACAGTTGGGTCATGGGTAAGATTGGTGGGCTCATAGAGCCAGACTGGTTTGCCTTGTTCTCGTCCCGGGGCTCCGACGATCCGACACTCAAGATCTTTATGAGAGCAACCGTCCTTGTGTCCGAATACATCATCTACGTCCCCGCCGTTGTTGTGTTCGCTCGGAGGTATAGCAGGCTGAACGGAGTGTCTACCTGGACTAGCTCAGTTGCTCTGGCTGCAATCCTCATGCAGCCTGCCACGATCCTCATAGACCATATTCACTTTCAGTACAACACTGTCATGTTGGGATTGGTCCTGGCCAGCATCAACAGCATGCTGGCCGAGCGATACAAGTGGGCTGCCGTCTTCTTTGTTGCCGCGCTTGGTTTCAAGCAGATGACCCTGTATTACGCCTTCAGTGTCTTTGCCTATCTCCTCGGCAAATGCTTCTGGCCACGCATCGATCTGGCTCGTCTGGCTGGGATTGGTCTGGCCACCCTTGCCTCTTTCGCGGTCCTAGTGCTTCCTTTGATCATTGGAACCTTATTCGACAGGCATCGTGGAATCGACTCCAGGTATGACGTGGATGGACCGCCCATGCCGCTTCCATTGTTCCCCTTTATCGCCGATTACGTTGATTCGCGTTCTTCTGTATACGCTGTCATTGAGCAGATAGTCCAGATGATACATCGTGTCTTTCCCTTTTCTAGGGGCTTGTTTGAAGACAAGGTTGCCAACTTCTGGTGCGCACTCAACGTTGTGATCAAACTTGGCAAGTATCCTGGCGATCTTCTTGCAAAGGCCTCTCTTGGAGCCACTCTCTTGTCCATCATCCCTCCAAACCTTGTCCTGTTCCTCAGACCCGAGAAGAAGATTGTGCCCCTGGCTTTTGCCGCGACCGCATGGGGCTTCTTCCTGTTCAGCTACCAGGTTCACGAAAAGAGCGTTCTTCTCCCGCTCATGCCCATGACTTTGCTACTTGCTGGAAAACAGGGTTTGAACGGAGATACTCGATCATGGGTCGGATTTGCCAACATTCTTGGCGCCTGGACCATGTTTCCGCTCCTCAATCGCGTCGAGCTTGCGGTGCCATACGGGGTGTTGACGCTCCTGTGGGCATATCTCGTGGGGTTACCTCCCACCTCGTGGACGGTGCCATTCATGGAGGCGGGATCTGTCTCGAAACAGTGGATAACGGCACTTGTCCATGGTGCGTTTTACGTTTTCATGCTGCTGTGGCATGGTCTCAATGCGTTTGTGACACCCCCCTTGGGCAAGCCCGACTTGTGGACAGTAGCCAACGTGGGTGTCGGCTGTGCCGGTTTTATGCTTTGCTACCTGTGGTGTCTCTCAAAACTGGTGGTGGAGAGTGGTCTGGCAGGTGGGAAGAGCTTGACCAAGACGAAGACGCAATAAGGTCGATGTTTGGGGTGCCGATAACGTGATGAGCATAGAACGGGGACATTGGGCAAAATAGACGATGGACGCAAAGGTACATGTGTCATTACAACATGTCCCATTATAAAATGTCCCATCACGAGTGCTTACTGCCCCGGTGGGTGCGGAAAGACGTGTGAGACATTGGGGAGCTACGACTACTATGTAGTCCTACGAGGCACTTTTCCCCCACCTGTGGCATCCATCCATCATGCATGGTAGATGGTAGCCGTTCACGTGGCGCATCGTCCAATTTGTTTGCTTGAGCAAGCGAGCGGTGCTATTTCATTACAGTTCTTTGTCGAAGTGGAATTTGGCTATCTCCCCAGTCGCCAAGCCGCGATGCTTTGCGATTGCCGATGCACTATGCACGAACCACGGTGCACGCAGGGCATGGCTGAATCGTAGCGGGCTATTTGCAGCATCTCACTTGTGCATGATGCCGATGGATGTGGGTGCATTCCCGTGCGGATTGGCGTCCGTCCGTCCGTCCGTCTCTCTCTCTCTCTCTCTCTTTCTCACTCTTTCTCTTCTTCTTTATTTGGAGCGGGATGGAAACACCGGGTAGACAAACGTCTCTGTGCAACCAGACAAGTTCAGTTCATTCTTGGACGTCAGCAATGTATTGTTATTATTTTTATCATAATTACCATTGTCACATATATAGTATGCGCTTTGCCAGTCTGATTCGATCTGATCTGCGTCCGAGGAATCCAAGCTGTCATATCTGTCACATTCTCATCGTCGTTGTCGCAAAGCCTCAACCATCCTCGGCTCCTCGACCCAACGAGCTTCGCGTACCAAACACCAACCAGAACTCCCGAATGCTGCTGAAACCGGCATCCCCAGCAGCAGCAGCAGCAGCCGCCGACCCCGGTCTCTTGCTCAAGAATACTGTGTGTTGCGCGCCCCCCTTCTCTGCAGCTTGTCCGAGTCCTTAACGCAGCTTTAATCCCAAAACAGAAACTGGGAGCTCATGCAAAGACCATATGTATGGCAAGCTAGACCGTGTCGGGGGGGGGGGGGGGGGGAGGTCTTTGTTCTCCGCGCCATCGTGTCCGCACAGGTATTTGGAGCCTCAAGCACTCTTTGGACGGCGTGACTGGTTTCTAAGCGACGATCTGCCCAACGATGTCTTTCTTGACTGGCGACATTGTTGCAAAAGGCCCTGCTACTAACGTACTATGGGATGTATATACTACTTCTAGTATATACTATTAGTACCTTAGTACTACTGGTAGTAGGTATAAGTACAAAACCTCGTATCGTACAAGCCACATACTACGTAAGCGGCCGCGGCCACTTCTGATCTATCTATGGAGGGGATGGACGATGGTCGGGGAAGGAAGGAAGGAAAGGGAGGGTGGCGGGGAAGGAACGGGGGGGGCCCCGTGTTTTGCAGTCGCTTCGTTGCTGTTTGCGAACAGCCGCACCCTCTCTTCTGCCTTTGTTGGTTTCACCTTACTTTAAACCTCCACGGCATGGCTGCATTCTTGAATAGGCGAATGAGTCGTCTCTGTATTTTTGTCTTGTCACTTGCCCGCCGCCTACGCTCGGTGACTTGCAAGGGTTTGTTGACGTTGGATTTGGCACAACTCTTTGTCATTAAAGGCCGTTTCAAAGGCTCATCGGCTGCGGGCAGATCCAACCATTTGATCCGAGTGATTTGACGCCTCCGAGATCCCTGGGGGCCTTGTATCGTGTGCTCGAGCCACTTCCTTCGAAAGCGGTTGCGGGAACGGAAGAGATAGGCGGAGGAAAATGTGACGAAACGTGGGCACGATCCAGCCTTTGATTTACTACTAGTATGTATGAGGCGGCCTCGTCCAGCCGGCTGAGGGAACCTGGAATATATCTGCACGCCATTTCTTTAGACTCGACGCCATCAAATGACAAATCTGCTTTGTTGCATAGCATTTGAAATCGTCTGCTATTTGTTGCTGTCGCCATCGTTGTCTGCTTCGTCCGATGCCATGTTCTTCCCCGTCTATCCGGCACTGCTGGTTGTTTCTGGACAAGCGGTACTAGTATATGGCCATGTCGCGGCCACAAGCATACGCGGCGAACGATACGAGCCTGCAGCGGCCAAAAACACAGTGCCGCTGAGTTGGCAAAGACTGAGCTTGTACAACACGGGACGGAATTTCCGCGAACTGGAACGAATCTCATCCGGGGAAGCCCATCACCATGAAGACGTCGCCGTGGTTGGCCTGCACTTAAAGTCGAGTGAAACCTCTGCGGCAAAGCGCTCTCCGGAGACAGAACAGGTTGGCTTGACCTCGCCTTGTGCTTTGCCTCCCCGACAGAATTGCTAAACATGCCGCGGGACCGGCGACAGGACTCGAAGCCACAAGACGTTTCCAACTTGCATACACCAAGCTCCTCAGTCATCGTGGTAGCGGAAGAGGACAAGCTGTGGAAGAACATCGGTCTGATCGCAGGGGTTATTGCGGCCTTGATTTTCAGCGTCGTCCTGACAGGCGTTCTATTCGTGTGGCTCTCCAGACGAAGACGAGATCGCGGTCAGGGCAAAGCATGTGAGGATGTTTCTGCAACAAAGACGCCGTCACATCGACACACACAGTCGATGGCCTCAACGCCTGATCCCGAGTTCTTCATTCCAGCGGCGCCATGCCCAGCGTGGCAGCTGCCGGCGCAGTATGTTGCGCGAAGTGAGGAGCAACTCTCCGGCACCAACTCGATGTGGATGAATAGCAGTGTCGTATCCCCCATCGACTCAAGCGATGGACTGACTCCCTTGAGTAACTTGTATGCGTCTGTCCCGACACCAGCAAGAAATGACCGTCACTGTCTCAAAGGAAGCGAGCACGGATGTGCATTATTATACTAACGTACCGTGTTCTTTCTAGTCAACCTTCGCCGATCGAGTCCAACTATTTTTATATCCAGCCACCGCCCGCCTCTTACCATTGGCAGAACCCCGTGGAGTTGCCGGCGATGAGCAGTCCCGTCCCTGATGACACACCATTGCCGAGTTATAGAGAAGCGTCCATGGCAGACAGACGGTCGGTGCGGTTTTCGTGGACGCAGGACGCCGAGGCCTGTTATCGACCATCTGAAAGAATTAAAAACTGAAAAAAAAAAGAAAATTAATAATAAAACAATCTGCAACTTGTGCGACTGCCTTTTCATTAGTGTTATTGTGTTTGTCGTCACTACGCAAATTCCACTCAACAATACCTCTGATGCTTGACTAGTATTTCATTTCACACTGCCGTGACTGAACTCCTTCGCCATCTTACCATTGAGATGAATGAATACGTAAAAAAAAAAAAAAAAGCATTCAACAGAGAGCATATCACGTCTTTGGTGATGTAAAAGCCGTTCGATTTATGGAGTAACCTTTTCTATTTTGCCGACTCAATCACATAGCCTGCCCATAAACCCGGTCATGAGCATGACGATTTTCACACGCTGGCTTTGCGAACATCAGACGTTGCCGAACAAAACAAGGCCAGAAACTTTCCATCCCGAAGCTTTTTCTTTCTTTTCGTTGGAGCCCACGTTTGTCGCGTGATTTCTACACGTTCAAGTGAACCACATTTAGTCGAAGAGACCGAAGCCCATGTCCTCATCAGACTCCTCCTTCTCCTCCTCCTTCTCCTCGGCAGGGGCGTCAGTGGCAGCAGCGCCACCGGCGGCAGCGCCACCAGCAGCAGCAGCACCAGAACCGCCCGAGGGAACGGAAGCGAGCTTCTCGGAACCGGCAGCAATGAGCTAGACGTGAAGTAATTAGTTTTTTTGTCTTCTTTTGCCCTATTTTCCTGACCCCGCCATCTCAAGGGCCGCCCCCGTATTGCGAAGGTGCTCCTTTGCGTCTTTCTCCGGGAAGTTGCTTGTGACTAGCGTATATCGACATACCTCAGCGATGTCCTTGCCCTCGAGCTCAGAGATGAGCTTGGTCAGGCGGTCCTCGTCGGCCTCAATGCCAACGGCAGACAGGACGGTCTTGATGTCGTCGGCGGAGGGGGAGGTGTTTCCACCGAGGCCGAGGAGCAGGTAAGCTGCGAGGTGCTTCATTTTGATATTTGTTTGAACTGCAGATGCCCCAAAACAGTCAGCAGGTCGATCGTTTCCTCTAGATTTATGTCGATTCCCACTAAGGCTCGCTCATGCACCGGGGCAGATAATCATTGACCGGCTGCCCCTCGGCGGCGTGATTTCCTTGTGCACGCCGATCTTGAGAGAAGAGGGACATCAGATAGCGAGGCTGTAGAACCGCTGTACTCACGGTAGATGAGGATCTAGAGAAACACGAGAAATCAATCAATTTAACCGCAAGTTGGGCGGAGACTGAAGCCTTCGAGTTCTGGTGAATGTGTGCTTGATGAGGGTTGCAACAAGGTTGGGAAAAAAAAAAAAGATTGGCCGATCCGCAATCAGGTCGGCAAATCAATTTTTGCAAAATCTGTGGGCGACCGAAAAAAACGTGATTAGCGAGCACAAGTTTAGGGTGTGAATCTGGCTGGAAAATTTCGGCGGTCCGTGCGACGTGCTTCCAGGGATTAGTGACTCTGAAGAGATAACACCATGAGAGGGGGGGCCCGCTCATCAGCCACACCTTGATCGTTCTACTACTACGTAGTACTACGTAGTACGTACTAAGTACTATGCTATGTGGGAACAAATTTGTAGTGTGAACGGTAAATCACGTGTATGGCAAGCCCGGAGACATGTGGCGCAGGCTCTCCCATGCTTGGGCCCTGCCTGAATTTAAAGGTCTACTTGTCCACGACTTAACCAACGCAGCCGTCTGCTCGTTTGCCTGCTGCTGCTGCCTCGCTTCCATCTGGTTCTCGCGTTATCTGCTGATCTCTCTTCTCCTCACCAAAGAGCCTCCCTTCATCTGGCATCAAAATCCCGATTTCTCGCCTTCTCGGCGTCTGATGACTGTTTTTTTTTTGCACTAAGATCAGACCAAGATAAGATACGACGGGATAAACCAATCACAACCAAACCCCTTTTGAAAAAAAAAAAGGTCACGCTGGTTTGCTACATGAAAGCACAGTAGAAGAGGCAGAAGAGGGGGATCAAGAAAGATAATGCTCTGGAAACCACCAAAACTCTAAAGTTTCATCTGCGGTCAAGTCTTGGATTGAGATCGGCATCGCTCGGTTTCCATCACCACATCTGGATAACGCATCCACGATGCCGGTACGTACATTGTGCCCAGGCTTCCAAGAAGCTTTGCGAGCCCCGCGGAATAAAGCTAATAACGTCATATCCAGATCGGTGACCTGCTCGCGCAAATTAGCGGCGGTAAAGTCAACGGCGAGGCCGCACCCACTACCCGAACAACCAACTTCGTCCCGGTGAAGCGAAAGCAAGATGACGACCTCGGAAGACATGATTGTAAAGCACCGCGCATTGTGTCGTCGGGATCCGGCACAAGCACCAAGCCGAACGCCCCTCAAAGCCGATATACCGGAAGCGCTCGGCCAAGCAGCACTTTAAGTGGCAAGTCGGGTGGCTCGACGCCCAAGATTATGAAGACTGGACTGTCCGGCAAACCCTCGCCCTCGCCCGCATCTGTGACAGCCATGCCGTCGAGGGGACCACCAAAGAAGGGGTCGTTCGCTGAAATCCTTGCCCGTGGCCAGAGAGCGCAGGCTGTCATGGGGCAGGTTGGGAAAATCCAACACAAGAAAGTCGAAAAGGGTGCTGCCAAAAAGTCCAGGGAGGAGTCCCAGGCTTCCTCCACGCCAGCAAAGGGACGAGCCGCCAATGAGGGATACGCCGGAACTGCAAAGCCTGGCCATCGTAACGGCCAGACCGGTTTGCAAAGGCCGCCAGTTCAAGACGCACAGAAAGGCTTGGCTTCCCGACCTGTCATGGCAGGCCGCGGCAAGGGGAAGGCAACAACGGCAGCGGCGGCAGAGGAAGCAGAAGCCGCGAAGAAGTCCAAGAAGGCAGCCCTAGCCACAACAGGTTACACGGGAACGGCCAGACCGAAACCGGGCAATCCAGCTCGGAAGAAAGATGTATCACGTGGCGGAGCACTGCTCAACGTTCCACGACACACCTCAAAGAAGACTTCGCGTGACGAAGAAGAGTATGACGAGGAACTGGACGACTTTATTGAGTACGACGATGAGGATGAAGATGCCGGCGGCCCTCGGTACGATTACGACTCGGATGCCTCTTCCGACATGGAAGCCGGTCTGGACGATATAGACCACGAAGAACGACGCGCGGAATTCATCGGCCGCCGAGAAGACTTGGAAGAGGAACGTCTGGAGAAGTCCCTCAAGGCAGCAAAGGAGGAGAGAAAGCGCAAAGCCCTAGAGGAGATGCGTGCGAGAAGGCGTTGATATCGTATTTGCGTTGAAGGAGCGAAAGCCAGATTCGGGAGAAGGAGGGCGATCATGGTGTATCCGCGAGAGGATCATGAGCAAGACAACTCTGATGGGTGTTGAAGTCATTAGCGACGGAGTTTTTTTTTTTCATTTCACTTTCCTATTTCCTTTTCTCTCTTCACCCCCCCCCCCCCCCTCCTCCTTTGTATTGTTTCTTTTTTTTTTTAAGCTCAACATTGAGGATTCCACTTTTTATGACGGGGAGAAGATACACAAGCTGAGAACATGAAGCACTAAGCGTTGATTTGGAGAGATAACACATACTAGGATCCAATGGTTAAATGACTACTATTTATATGTGTGTAAAATTGGGAATAAAGCCCCCCCCCCCGATTTAAGCTCCTGTAATGCCAGTCAATAATGGAGGTGTGTGCGTCTCAGAAATGCAATAGCCGTGCCCAAACAACGGATGGGGTTTGTACGCCAAAGATACGAGTCCTGATGCCTATAAAAGAAATGATGCCGAGGCACCGAGGACAAGGCTTATTCTGGAATGAAAGACGCACGATTGTGGCGGGGAAATGCTGGAAATATACTGGTACATGGACTTGTGGAATATCGAGCGAGCGAACGAGTAAATAACATGGAGTAAAACGGAAACAGAAAACAGAAACAGAAATGACCGGACAGGTAGAAAACGGCAGCTGGACAAGGAGGATAGACAGAGATATAATGTATGACACATGACTTGTGTTCCACTAATCTGCATTTGTACAGGTTTTCATTGTCCGGGGAAAGAAGAGAGAGAGAAAAAAAAAAAAGAAGAAAAAGGTCGATTCATTCCTCTGTCTTGGACTTGTCGTCGTTCGAGCTCCCATACGGCTTCAGCAGCCATCCCTCGTACGGCTTGGCCTTCTCGGTGCTGGCACTTTCAGTCGAGGGGTCAGCCTCAGCAGCTCCACCATTGGTCTGAGGGTTCACGCCCGATTTCTTGTTTGACTTTCTGTTCGGCCTTCTGTTCTTCTTCTTTGAAGGGGGTGCCGGCAGTGAGGCCGGGGCGGCTGGCAGCAGGCTTGAAGCAGACGTCGCGGGCGCTGGCTCCGCGCTCTTCTGGTCCTGGCTGTTTTGCTGCGTCGTTGCCTCTTCCGCCCGCTCATCATTGCCGCCATCCTCCGCGGGCTCCTTTATGAGGCCCTTCTGCCGAATGTATTGGATGGACTGGAGGACGGCAAGGTCCTCCTGTTCCTTATCATTCAGAATCAAACGCTGCTGTATGGTCATGCGGCCATTGTTCGCTTCACGTTCTTTGATCGCTGCTTTCCTAACCTCAGGATCGTGAACGAAGCGGCACTTGCCCTTCTTTCCACAAGTACCTCCAGTGGAGTAGTACTTGCAGTGTCGTGACACGTCGGCTTTTTTGGCCGCAGCAGGCGTCGGTGCTGTAGGCTTGATGCGAGAAGACATCACCTCTGGCTTCTCACCATCGGACGAGTTCTCCACTAGGTCTCTCATATCATCGCCTTCGTCTCCCTGCTCTCTCTTTCGCTTGATGGAAAATTCAACCTTGGCAAGCTGCTTTCTCAGTCTGTCCGCCTGTTTTTCAAGGTCGGTGGTCTCGTCATGGCCTCTTTGGGCCGCCTGAGCCGCCTTCTTGGCATCAATCCGCGCTTTGGTGGGATAATTTTTACGGCGTTCGGCCAAGAATGCAGCCACGTCACTAATCCTGTGATCGGATGTCAGCCTCGATCGTATGGAAGGGGATGGGGGGCCGGGAGGGGGGGGGTGACATATAAATAGAAAATAGAGAGGAAGAAAAAAAAAAACCGCAACTTACTGCAGAGTCTCGGTTCCGATAAGCTCAGTGAGAGCCTTCTCCTCGCCTTCATCATCCTCGGTCTCTGAATCCGCACCAGGAGTCAGACCAAGAGTATTCACCTTGCGTTTCTTTTTCTTCCCCCCTAGCGGCGGCTCAGCCTTGGTCTTGTTCTCTTTTTGGTTGGGCTTGCCATGGTTGTTATTACGGGGGTTCCCCTGATGATTACTATTATTGTGATGCGCACCGCGACCGCGAGCACCATCCCTCAGACCGCCGCCTCGGCCACGTCGGGCGTGGTGGCCAAGATGGTTTTCCGGTCTTGCCAGGGACGGCGGTACCGCGGGGCCTGTGTATGGAAAGGAAGGGGGGGGGTAGTGAACCGCGCGAGGATCGCTCGGAAAGGGCTGGCCATATGAAGGAGCAGAATGTATAGGGTCAGGGCCAAATCCATGCCGGCTTGGCCCTCCGGGATGCGATGGCCTAGAACCCCCACGATCTCCATAGCCTCCCCTGCTGCGATTACCCGAATAATGTGACGGCGGTGGAGGAGCTTGAAGCCAATGTGGTGGGTTCGCAGCCGCATGACCTTGATAAGAGGATTGTCCGTACGGCTGAGGCGGCCCATATGATGACGGTTGCGGATTCTGGTTCGGGGGAGGAAACGGTGGGGGAGCATAATTTGGATGATAGTTAGAGGAAGCGAGCGGTGCAGGGGCATGAGGATGTGTAGCATGCGGCGCATGGCCGACATGATCAGAACCCCATTGCGACGAGTGAGGCGTATAGGCGCCTGCAGGAGTGTGAGCAGCTCCATACGAGGCCTGGTGAGTCGGATAGGGCTGGCTGGCGTAATCATAATGGACTGCGGGAGGCGCATGATAATCTCGAGGGCGGGGATACTGACCACCGCGACCTCTGGAGCCCTGCGATCCTCCGCCGCCCCCTCTGCCCTGCCCGTGATGAGAAGAATATGGAGCGCTCGAATGCCCGTAGCCAGAGCTCGGCGGTGGCGGAGGAGGCGGGCCGTAACCGTAGCCAGACATTGCTGGGAGACAATAGGGGCAGCAGCTTGCGGCGCTATCGACAGAACACTTGTTTGTATCGCCTCAAGCCTGGAGGTTTTTTTTTTTTTTTTTTAAGTCGTGGCGACCGTAGCGCCAAGCTCGCAAAGCAACAGGGAGGATCTTGTCGCAAGGTGATTCGACGGGGACCGCTGGAAGGTATTCAGAAGGATCGCGCTGAGATGGACGTTCGATATGATGTGGCTCAAAACATGGCAGAGCGAATCATGTGTTTCGACAACAGACAACGGACGAAGAGGAGGAAGTAGAAAGTAGAACCAATAGACCCACGCGCAGCAGGAAGGAACCAGGGAGAAAGGTCGGTTTTTTTTTTTTTTTTTTTTTTTTTTTTTCAGAACGATCGGGAAGAAAACAGTACAACGACAAGCTTGACCAAATTGCCAACTGTCAAAATTTGTCGTGCCGAACAGGACAGAGATTCGCGTCTGATCCCAAAACCATCACAGAAAGATTTCCAACCATTCCATGTCAAGGGCTTTGTTCCGAAGTAAGTTTGGGTGGCGGTTGTCCTGCTCAAAAAAGGCAGGCGGTGGGAATTGAGGATCCAATATTCCCGAGGCAGTACCGGAGCTCAAATGTTTTTTTTTTTTTTTTTTTTTTTGGCGTTGGTCTTTCGCAACGCCTTGATTGGTTGGAGGACAATCAAGACGAAACCTGATGGTCTCAAGAGATATGGCACACTGGGAAAGTTAGCAATGCCCGAGAAACGAGAAACCCGAGAAATTATCGTGTGATTTTGACCGACACTGGATTTCACCGAGTCTCCGGTGTCGCATGGGCCGCTCAATAAAATAATGTTCATCTTGGTAAGCAGATCATTTTGGCCAACGTTCCACGCGGTTTGTTGTCGCCATCACATGTCCGCGGCTAATGGATGAATGAATGAATGAATGAATGAATGGACGCATCTTCTCTCGCTCAGACCAAGATTTCGGATCTGGTGCAGATTGCGCCCGAGGACTTTACCAAGCATAGCATTGTGGCCATACAAGACAACATCAATGCCAAATACTCCAATAAAGTAAGCTCAGTGGTTGCCGTTTCGTCATCCATCCTCTTCTGCGCGGCCAAGACTTACCAGGTGGAATAGGTCATTCAAAAGATAGGCCTCTGCATATGTTTATATGACCTTCTCTGGTCATCCGAAGGCTTGATAGGTCACGGAACTGGCTTGGTGAATGTCAACGGTAGGAGCAACTTGCCCGAGGAAGCACGCCGTGATGCCGCTCAGATACTTACGTGTGTCCCAGTTGAATTCCGAATGGTCGTGTTTCGTCCCTTCAAGGGAGAGGTTATGCTTGGCAGGATCAGAAGTTCTACACCGGCCGGCATAAATCTGAGAACAGACTTCTTTGACGACATTTTCATTCCGTTCGAAGAGCTGCCCCAGGGTGCAGAATAGTGAGTTGGCCAGCACTGCTTACTTACCCCTTTCTTTTTCTGATAATCAGTTCGAACGTTGGCTCACTACGAGGACAGCAACCACAGCGAACAACTATGGATCTGGAACCTTGACGGGGATAGGCTGTTCTATGACAATCACGAAATGGTGCGCTTTCAGGTCATCGACGAGGAATGGCATGATCAGACCCCGGTTGGGCCAGCTCAGGGGGAGGATGCGCCGGCAAAGACTCCTTATAAAGTTAAAGGCAGTATGGCTCGTGAAGGTCTGGGCGTATGCTTGTGGTGGGACGATGCTTGATTTTCAGTTGGAATGAGATGAACGGGACGAAGATGGGACAGTGTTTTGGCATCATAGCACAATTGTATAGTAGATATCTACTTAGTCTGCCATAGCGTGATTTTTACGACTTGATACCCTCGAGGAGACGCTCCTCCACATCGTCAAGGACAGAGTAGTGCTCAATGACGGCCAAATTCTCCGACTCGGCCTTGAACTGCTTATCGGGATCCTGGCCAGGACCGCCCATGGGGTTCGCAGGCATTTGCTGAGATGCCATTTGCTGAGCCATCTGGCTGGCAGCTGGACGGGGAGAAAGAAGAAGAAGAAGAAAAAAGGTCAACAAGGGTGGGCCGTCGTCGTGGCCGGCAAAAGGGGGGCGGAGAGGACAGACATACCATTATCACTGCCGAGAAGAAAGACGTAGACAAACTGCAGACCGAAAATGCAAAGAAAGTACCAGCTGATGCTCGACATCCAGCGAGGATCCATATCCTTGGTCTGAACACCGGCCTGCAGCATGCTCTTGAACTTGATGGTAATCGGGAAAGGCAGTTTCACTACAACAACCATTGTCAGCAAGGGGGAGTCGGGGTCCAGCGGGGACACGGTCAGCAGGAACGTACTGATGACGTAGCCGCTGAAAAAGGCATTGATCCAGCTCATGATCAACGTGTTGGGAATGATCATGGCCATGTTGTTCTTCATCATGCCCATCATGCCTTCCATCTGGCTGGGGTCGCTCAGCGGGTTGGGGGGCGGCTGGCCCTTTCGGTCCGGTTCCTTGAGGAAGGCACCGGACTCGTAGCCAGCGCTGAGATGTTCTCGTCGGTTCTCAAAGGCCCTCTGCGAGAGGACGTGGTAGTTGGTGCGGAGGGCGACGCCACGGCCCAGCGAACGCTGTTCGCGCATGCTCCTGGCGTCGAGCTGCTTCGGCGCCGCAGCCATGAGGACCGAGGCGTAGTGGCGGAGAACGCCGGTGAGAACCATGACGATGGTGATGGGGAGGAGGATCCAGTAGCTGCGACCATTTCTTGTCAGTACGGGGGGGCCTCAGATGATTCACCGCGCACACGCGCGGCAGGTCGTTTGGCTGTACAATAGCTGGGGGTCCCGGTGAAGGGTCTGGACGGGCAGTTGAGCCATGACGGGAAGGCAGGGAGAAGGGCGGGCGGGCGGCCGATTGGTTTGCTGTGCGATGAGGACGGTGGAATGCGAGCCGGCTCGCTCGTTGAGCTGGCAATGCGGGCGTCGATGAAGCTGACGACGAAGTGGTTTTCGGTTCGGTCGAGGGGGTGGCAGGAAGCTTGACAACGGAGCTTCTTTCCGCCGCGCCGCGCACCTTGTTACTACTACTTACTACTACTACTAAGTGCTAGCAGTAAGAGTACTGTCTAGTGGTAGTACCTAGTAGTGGCTACGTAGTACTTGTCCACCAGGAAACCTGGGGCCCGAGCTACGAGCCACGAGCCCCACTCTTGCGGCGTGGCTGACGACATGGGAACAAGCTCTCTCTCTCTTCTCGCAGTTCCCTGCCGCCCCACCACCGCCTCGCAAGTCGCAACAGTATCCAGAAGGACACCTTCGCATACATATACATCTCATCTGCATCTATCAGGTGGTGGCATCGTCCGTCGCAAAACAACCAAACCCGCCCCGCTGCCCGTGCAGGTCGAAATTTCACCGCGAAAACATGGCTTCCGAAAAGATCAGTCTGTACAATCTGGCAGGTACGTCGCTTTCCATCATCCTCATCGCCGCCGCCGCCTCGTTTCGCGCGCACACACACACACACACACACACACACATACACACACACCACCTCTCTGTCGGATTACACGCAACAACTCGAAGGATTGGCTAATGCCCCAGGCTTTTTTTTTTTTTCACAGAACTCAAGAACACCTCGGACGATGCTCTCGCCAACTACCTCAATTCTCTGAAATTCAAACAATCGCACTTCCTGACCGATGTCAGGCTAGCCCTCGGTTATGGCGCCTTCGCCATCGCAGCCGCCTGCTTCGGCTGGGACTACAAGTTCGGCTTCGAAAACACAAAGTACTACACCGCCGCGGCCGTGGCCGTATACGCCGTGCTGAACGGCCTTCTCACGTTTTGGATGTCGAGCGTCGAGAAGGGCATCGTGTATCAGGGCAAGGCACCCTCCGGGGAGAGTGTAAGTTTGTCGCCGAGCCTGGCCATGTGCAAATGCGTTTCCAAAAAGGAGGTTTTCCACCACCGCTGACTTTTTTTTCCCTTGCGATGCCCTCCAGATCACGATACGCACCACGGCCAAGAAGAATGATCCCACGTACTACCTCACTGTTGTGACTGAAGGCAAGACTGGCGGACCGCAGGCTGTCGATCTGTCTAGAAGCTTCACCGGCTGGTTTGACGAGACGGGCCGCTTTGTGGCAAAGGCGTTCCAGGAGGTCTTGGCTACTTCGGTCCCGGCCATTGGAAAACAGGATCCCAAGAGAGTCAAGAGCGTGATGCAAGATCTTTTGGGTGCGAATCCGGATCTGTTGGATGAGGTGGTCAAGGGCTCTGGTTTTGAAGAGGACGCTAGTTCGACGGCAGCAGAGAAGACCGAGAAGAAGGGCAAACGGAGAAAGAATTAGGCTGAGGGGAGGCGCATGACGATGTTTTTTTTCTTTTTCTTTTTTTCAAATATTGAATTGGGCATGCTGAATGTCACGGGGAAGAAGAAAACGATGGCCCTTCTCTCGGGCAGCAGGAGGTTTGTCTGGGGCGCATAGTCAGTGGAATGAATCGATGGAGCAGGGGTGTTGAAATATGTCAACTGTCGGA
Source organism: Claviceps paspali (assembly GCA_013435705.1). NCBI lineage: Eukaryota > Fungi > Ascomycota > Sordariomycetes > Hypocreales > Clavicipitaceae > Claviceps > Claviceps paspali. The sequence goes on along the minus strand of JABAEC010000017.1, from coordinate 233,238 downwards.
GGGCGTCTTTCCAATGCAAGTCAGCACATTTGAACAGCTGTGCCTGCTTAGAGCCCTTGACGGAACTCTATTTATATATATATATATATATATATACATAAGGGAGGGCAGGAAGCAGGTAGTAACTTGCATCCGCTGTATACTACAAAATCTACTTGTTGGCAAGTGTATACATGTCCTCTTGCGATAGATGCGATACCACTCACCGTCAATGCAAATGGTCTGTCTATTTCACATCCGCCCAAGCACCACGCGCCAAACGAGCTGTGCTCCGCAGCTCACGCACGCCGTGGCCGCACGCCATGGACAGATCCCTTCGAACCTGTGGCTCAAACGTCAAAAGATGGCGCGGCTCAAACATCCGCGGCAGCCCGCCGACAATCTCAAGCGCGAGCTTGCCACAGGCAGCCTGCACCTCCAGACTGCCGGGACCAGCTCCATAACCCACCGGCAGCCACCCAGGCCGGGTCGACGAGCACGACGCCCTGTCGGCGAACATCGAGGTGCATATCTTGACCAGGCTGCGGATCTGGTCCTGCGCCTTGTCCGAAGCCTCGACGAGAATATCCCTGATGACCTGCAGCGCCGCGAGGCCATCTGGCCCGATGCCCAGGTTGTGCAAGACACCGATGGCGACGCGGAGGACCTTGTCGGCATCTGCCTCGTAGATGGAGAAGCTCATGTGCTTAACGATGAAGAGAACGGCTATGCCGAAGTTTGTTCTGATGAGAGGATCCGTGCGGGCGGCGTCGTTGCCGAGAGCGGCATCCAGGAGGGGCTGCACGAGCGACACATAGAGTTTCTGGAGCCAGAGCGGCCTGACTGTGGCAAAGCTCTCCTTTGTGAGAAACCGCTGCGGCGCGACCATGATTTCGAGACCTCTTGCCAGGCGGTATCCCGAGCCCGAGTTCTCAGGCGCCGTGCGGAGCAGCTGTAGTAGGGGGAGCACCTTCACGCCGCTGCATCTCCTGAGTAGGCCTCCCATCAGGCCGAAAATGGACAGAGCTGGTTCCAGAGCGTGCGAGGAGGTTGACTCAGTGGTGCTCTCGTTGGCTCGCTTGAGAGCGGCACCCAGGTTCTTCTCTATATTCTCCATGACTGCATCGCTTGTCTCGATGCTGTGCTTGTTTGCTAGTATAGCTAGAATTGATCGGGCCACTGGCCTGGAAATTGCGTCCGATGCGGGGTGGTCGGTTGAAGTTGCATCGAGGAGGATTCGCTGGGCGATGTTGCTTTCAAACTATCGTCATGATATTTTTTTTAGCGTCGTTCCGCGTGAAAGCGGAGTTGGGATGAATGAAGTCAGGGCAAAAAACTTACAAGCTTGGCTACGCGGGAAGGCCTCAGGGCTTCGAGTATTCCAAACGACAGGATGTTTAACGGCCCGTTGGTCAACCAGATCCATGAAGAGGCACCATTCGAGATGTCGATATCGCTGCTGCGGAAGAGATTCAACGAGAAGGCTTCCACTCCAAGGGCGGCTTGTTGGGACTCGCTCAATCCGTGGACGACAAAGTTGGCCAACTCGGACAGGAGGTGAAGATAGCGCCGCTCTTGTTGAGCTTCCGAGCCGCTGAAGTCGGCACTCAGTGAAAGCTCCGCCCTTGCAACGACCGTTTGTGTCGCTCGCTTGTAGAGTAGCCTCACTATGAAGAGACTCGCAAGTAGTGCATCGCTACGGGCATGGCCGATCGATGTGAATGGGGGGATGGAGGCTGCTGAGAGGCTCTCGGTAGAGTCGCCTATCGAGGATAGCAGGGGATACTTGGTGTGAACCTCTTCCAAGGTTGTCGATGACTCTACTTGGCAGGCCGTGGCATCTCTCTCCAAGCACGCATCGTGCAGATACCGCACCGAAGCGTGTATCCCGGCAACCAACGAACACCAGATCCTCGGGCTAGCCTTTCCGTCCATGGCAAGGACAAGTTCCGTCGCAATTGCGTGCGAGAGTTCAAGGAAGTGACCCATTGCCTCCGAGCCTTCTTGTGAAACACAAGAACATCCAATATATGCTAGAAGGGGACCAAGTGACTGAATCAAGTCCAATGACTCATGCGTCAGATTCGTAATGGACTGTCGAAGAAGTTTTGTGCCCTTTCTCAACAAAGGCTGGAAAGCTTCGGGGTATGCCTGAACAATGCGCTGAAGGGTCTTGGCAGCTTCATTGACAAGATCGTCAGTGCCATCTCGACGTGCTCGTTCATCCCAGTGTTTCGTTGCAATGTCAAAGAGTATGTCGCAAGTGTCGGAAAAGGTTGAGACAGGGAGTAGAAACTGGGTCTTGAGACTCTGTTCTGTCGTCGCAGCTGGAGACGGCACGGCTCTTTGGGTGAGGAGAGCGCCAAGACCTTGGACTGCCTCTGTTGACAACTTCAGGTCCTCCTCTTTCGACGCGTCCCCCTTCAGAGCCAGCCCCAGTGGATTCTTGTAGACCTCGGCATAGAGCGTTTTGAAGGCACCATCGACAGCAGCGAAATCGTTCCTGTCTTGTCCAGACATGTCGAGATCGGTCAGAAGCAGCCGAGTCTCGAGAATGACGCGCAGGATCTTCAAAAGTTCTAGACCCTGCGTGGAGGATTTTGCATGACGAAGATTCTCCTTGATGTGTGTGATTGCGGGTGCTGCAATGAGCACGAATGAACTCGGATTGGCGCTTAGGACGCTGACGAGAAGACGACCAGCAGGCGTCGTGTACATGGGCGTTGACAAGTCTGCCACGCAATCTCTTGTGACCGTCAGGGTATAATCACGCAGATCATCGCCCGTCAGTCGCGTGGCAAGGGTTTTCAGGACTTCGAGAGTGGCCCACATTGTGTCTTCGATTTCTCCATTTCGGACCTCGTATTTCAGGCTGGTCCAGATTCTGTTGGTGTAAGGCGCGATAGACGCTGGCACGTCTTGATATTCTTCAAGACAAGCCTTGATGGTCCTCAACACGTCGAGCTAGACCTTTACTCAGCATCAGATTATAAAGCCATGGAAGGGTAGCAAGAAACAAACCTTGACATTGACCGTGACACCATCGCCCTGATCCAGCTTGCCGATGAGGAAGGGCAGCGAAAGGGAAGCCAAGCGGTCAGTCGATGAGAAGCACTTGCGCAACTGAAGCTTCAGCTGTTCCGGGGTAACACCACTTTGCGCAGTTCGTGGCAACGTAATGGGAAAGTAAGCCTTGAACGTATTATATACTTTCTCTAGGGTCTCTTTGGACGGAGAGTATCCCGAGGCAAATTCGCCAAGAATGTCAAACCACACAATCAGGCAATCGGGATCTCGTTCGTTGCCACAGAGCAGAAGCAGATCTTTCATAAATGTTGCGTCCTCCCCACCATGCTTCTCCAGGTCTTTGGCCACATCAGCGTTGAGGATGAGCGTTCTAACAAGCTCATAAACCGCAAGTCGAGTTTTGGATAGTTGTCGAGCAAAGTCGTCTTTCAGATTACACACTTTTTGTATGATATCCTTGCCACTTCTTGGGTGGAAAGACTTCATGGATGTGATACGTGACAGTGCCGTGGCAGATGCCAGAATGCCGGCTTTGTGGTCAACATCAAACATGGCTCCGAAGAATGCAACGAGGAGGTCGACTGAACAATGTCAGAATTCTGATGGTAACCATGGGGCCTTTGGAGGTGCAGTCTCCGCAATCATACCTTGGCTGGGTTTCAACGTATCTGTTTTCAGATAGCACAATGTGACAGACAAAAATTCCAAGGCTATGCAGAATGAGCCTATGTTTCGCGCGATATGGCATGGACCAGAACCTGCTTACCCTTGGCCCTTGCAGTCCTGTCCGGCGTGCTGTCGACATCCTGCATTACATCATCGTCTCCAGAGTGCCCAGGCATCCATGGCTGGACGGACTCGACCCATCTTGCGACGGGATTTGTACTTGAAGAAGCGGTCTCGATCTCTGGAGACTGTCAGTCGCCGGGAGGGCGTGTGGAGGTTATGTATGAGGGGCGGCACCAACCTTTGGCAGCCTGCTGGGCAATGCGAACTGACGTTGCCTCGTTGTCTTGGAGAACGAAGTCAATGGCGAGCTGCCGGAAGTCCGCCATGGTGTAAATAACGTGTGGCGCACTAGTCTTGGGAGAGTGTGTGCTTCAACGAGACAGACATCGAGTGATTTTCTTGGCAAGAAAGGGCCTGGACTTGGAGAATGACGACGGCGCAATTCTGGGGAAGTGGTCAAGCAGTCCTCTGGCCATCGAAAGATGGGAAAAGGAAACTCTGACGAAGTACGAGGGACGCGCTGGGACGCCCGCTATTGGCGGCGGGGCCGACCTGCGAAGGTGACCTACCTACCTTACCTTACCTTACCTATTACACACGTTCATTCATTCATTTTTGGACGTGTAAAAAACTCCATTGACCGGGGGCAGCGGAAACATGAAGCGCGAAGAGAGAGAGAGAGAGAGAGAGAGAGAGAGAGAGAGAAAAGGACTTGATGGCGCAATCAACAAATCTACCGACATGTCTTGATATAGAGAGGTTGTAGAATGGGCACTAGATAGTTCTAGGGTAGCTAGGACAACAAGCAGAAAGCAAGGTATAGTACTCTAAGTACTACTAGTAGTGTGATTGCGTACTGTAGGGACGGCCCTGTTGGGTGGGCGGTTTCCACAGGCAGAAAACGTGTCATGATGATTATTTGGAGAAGAAACCCGATGATGGGGGAATAACAACCTCCTACATAGTAACAACATGAACCTAATCATCGTTTATCCAGCCAAGAGCCATCTTGCAATTGAGACATTTCTCTACCTTCAGGACGGTATCGTCACGCTGGGATCGTTGTCGTACAGTCTTACACCCGTGAGAGGCCCCTTACAACTTTCAACGAAACCAGTTTGAAGTGCAGCACAATGTACTGTGATATCATCGCCGCCACATTGGATATCAACCAACACCTTCTTCCCTCCCACGTCAACAACAACGCCCCCGTAGAGTTCGGAAACCCGCACCCCGAGGCTGTCGCAAAAGTATGAAGACTACCTATCTATTAACATTCCTTTTCTTCCTCTCGGCTCCGTAAGACACGCCATTTAGCCAGTATACACCTACATTTGGCTGAAGAAACCATCCTCTGTGCAGTCCTCGCCTCTCTACCTCTATAGTGATACTACCATGTACGATGACCAGTAGTTAGCCTAAAGGTAGAGAGACCAACCTTCGTGCAGAGACTCTGTCGGAATATGATAGCCAAGAGCAGACCGAATTTTTGCACAATAATATGCAGGACAGACGAGTATAAAAAGGTCACACGATCTCCTCTTCGTCTACGTGCGACATCAAAACACCACCAATTTCTCACGGGTCTCGCGTTCCCCCTTTTCAGATAGGCATATGACATCATGAATCGTATCTTTGTCATTATGCATGGGTACTTTTATCGTCATTGCATTTGTTACTACTAGTACGTATTGCTTTGTATCCTGTCGGAATCATCGCACGCAACATCACAACATTGCCATGTGTGCCGCACGCGTCTGTGTGTAACAGGCTCGTGTGAGCGTTGCTCTCGATAACAGGGATCTCGTTCAATCTCGTTTGGACTCCCTATGTAATAGCTACGAGTACTAGGTAGCTGAAACACACATAGATCGTTTTGTCATTATGGACCTTACTATGAGCTGCTGATGCATATGCATTTGACCCATCTTCGTAACGACACCCCTTGGTGGAAAGACAATATTTTATGGCGTGTGGTTTATATACAAAGTCCGAAGATGGAAGCTGCCAGCAACCAGCCACAAAGTTGGGTGTAAAACATCGCAAACTCGATGCATTATAACCAGACCCTGGCTCTAAGGTTTGATATCATAAACAATGACTTGCTTGACACCCTCACGGCAAGTTGTCTCACCGGAATGAAGTGCAGTACAATGGAAAAGAATGTCCCTGTCGCCGCACTTGATATCAAGCAATGTATCCTTGTCTCCTGCGTCAACCACAACGATACCTCCATCTTGATGAACCCGTACCCCTTGTTTGTCGCAATAGAAGTGTCCAGCGTGGTTTTCGCATACAACTGGGTTGATGTCAACATTGTAGCCTATGTAATTTGCTCCTCCTTCGCCACAGCCGGGTATCTTTGGTACGGAGCCCTGTGCGGCTATCGAACCGGCGAGGTATAGAGTGGATAGGAGGAACTTCATTGTGACTGGTGATGATATAAGCTAAGATGATAGTTAGCATTTGTGTCATGAAAGCAAACAGTGGAAGTAATGGCACTTTTTACGTGGATGTAAAAATATTGTGACGTTTTTTTTTTTTTGAAGAAGAAGAAGATTAATGCCGAGTGTTGATGGAGTTACGGCGGTTGGTTGTCGGGAACACTATAACACCCACCCACACACACACACACACACACACACACATATATATATATGTGTGTGTGTGTGTGTTCTGTTTCTTTTCGCTATCCTCTTCAGCTACGCGATGTAGTATTTAGCCAGTTGCTCCTTCCGCTCCGCTGTTCAGCCAGTCGTTCCTTCCGATCCGCTCTTCAGCCAGTCGTTTCTTCAGCTTCGCCATTTAGCCAGTCGTTTCTTCAGCTACGCCATTTAGCCAGGCGTTCCTTCAGCTACGCTGTTCAGCCAGTAGACACATGATTTCAATAGTTTATGCTCTATGCATTGCTTCATTTCATCCATTAGCCCAAGGGTAAGGATTGGAAGAGCCAGGCAGAAGCAATAGGTACTAGGTCATGTGTTGTAAAATGACTGAACCTTGCGAAGTGGTACGCTTGGTGGAGCACTCGGCACGGGTACATGTGGTTATGATCGGGTAGTAGTTGTTGAGTGTGTTTGAAGTCTATGAGGAAATTACAAAGGAAAGAAGGGTGATGAAAGGGAATTATGTGTGCATACTAGTACGTAGTAGTAGTAAGTTATGGCCGAAACATTTGCGATTCTGCACCAGCACGCAATCCCCACGTCATTACTATGCTTGTTTTAAGTTTCCCTCGGGCTATGCTTTTTTTTCTAGAGGTAGAGATTTTTTTTCTCCTTTGGTGAATATTGCGATCCATGGGGGAAGGGACTTGCTTGATAAAAGTGTTTGACTATCAGAATATGATTGGAGTTATAATGCATTCAGTTTGCGATATGTTGCAACCAACTTGGGCATCTGTTTAAAATGCAAACCGACTTGTGACTTGTGACTGCAGCGCGTTTCCATCAAAGGGGTTTTTTTTTTTTGCCAACTGAGCATTACTACAGCTGATTAAGCATCTCTCTCTGGGCTAGAGCGCTTTCATATTTACTTAGTACATAAGAAGCTGCCAGCCACGATCCACAAGTTGGGTGCAAAATAATAAAAAAAATGGGTGCACCGTAAGGATTTCTTTCTTTCTTTTTCTTCTTCCTCTCTTTCTTTTTTGCTAGAGTTTGGGTGGGTCGTTGTTGTTGTGGCTGGCGAGAAGTCGAAGTCTGGGTGCAGGATGGATGCACAGATGATGACGAACGTCGAACCTCAAACCTCGACAAGAACCATCGGAGCTCCGAACCCTCATCTTCTACCCTCCGCCCGCCGCACCACACATACACGCACGCACGAGCGGGCACTATGGCGTCAATCCAGGTGTCAACCCTCCGCCAGCTGGCCGCTGGCTTCCTCCGGTCCCCAGCGCGAGTGCAGACGCAGAGACGATGGGCCCAGGTGCACGATGTCCGATTCCTCGCGACGAAGCAGCCATCGCAGGCAGTCCTCGAAAAGTACCGCAGGAAGCTCGAGGAAAAGGCCAAGAACGAAGGTCTCGGCAGCATAGAACATCTCAGGACCGCCTACGCCGACCGAATCGAGGCCCAGCGCAAGAAAGACGTCGCGCTCGAGCACCCCGTCCTCAATGTCCCCCAAGCCGCAGGCACGCCCATTTCCCAACCGAACCGGGGACCTCTCCCGTCGCAGGCCAAAGCCGCCGACGGGGCCTCGAGAGCATCGGCCGCGTCCGGCCTCGCGAGCGGCAAAGCCACCATACGGTCGTTGGACGACATTGTCGATGTCGCCAAGATCAAGGCGCTGCCGGAGAAGGAGCTGACGGCCGTCTGGCGGCTGAGACATGCCGACTCGTCGCAGAAGCTATGCGCCGTCATCCCCGCCGCAGCCTACAGGGCCATGGAGGAGATGGCGCGCAAGTCGCCGCACTTTGTGCTGCCGGTTCCTCACGAGGGCCAGGGAGCCGAGATCCACCTCCTCCAGTGGACGTTTGACGCGGCCTCCAACACGAGCACGGTGCTTTTCACGCAGCTGGCCGAGTTCAAAGCCCATGGCGAGTTTGCCCTGCCGCACACCACCGTCACGCACCATCTCGATTTGGCCGATGAAAAGGGCGTCGTGCTCATGCAAGGCCAGACGATGGAAGACCGGGGCCTGTCTCCCGAGAATGCCAGGTGGCTGGTCCTGTGTCTGCACAGATTCTACGGCGCCTGGGATGGCGCAAGGGAAGAGCTCAAAGGCGTGGCGAAAGAAAGGGCCGAGGAGCGGAAAAGGCTCGTGGAATGGTTCGGCACCGGCGATGCCAGATTCAGCGTGGAAAGGCTGTTGGAGGAGGCCGAGAGGTTGGGATAGAGTCAGGGGTCTCTGTGTTTTGGTGAGTATGGCTGTATAGTAGACGATGGTAGACGACGATGGTAGACGACGATGGCAGACATGGACACCAAGGTGTAAGATGAGTAGAGAGGGGGAGGGGGGGGGGGGGGGGTGATAACGGGGCCAAAACCACCATCCCCTCAGACCCGGGCGTTCAAGGACACAACAAATATGATATGGGCTGCATCCCCACAAACCTACAGACACCTGGAATTTATTTCTGCGGCCACCGGAAAGGAAGAGAAAAAAAAAGCATAGTCTGACGAATATATATATATATATATTCAAAAAAATAAAAATAAAAAAGGGCGCGTTGCCTCGTTTTGAAACCACCACAGACCAAGAATTCTTCGTCCATGGGACAATATTGACGCCTCACACTTATCACACAAGCGGACCAGACCAATTCAACTCAGAACAGGAGGTCCTCGGGGTGAACGCGCAGCAAAGCAAAACAAGATCAGACGTTGTTGCTTTGCGCCGCGTGGCAAATCTGCGTCTCTGTGCCTCTGTGCCTCCATCGCTCTCCATGCACTCTCTCCCGCCTCTGTCGGTCTTGTTTCTTCCCGGCTCATTCTTGAATTTCCAACGACACGGCATCGGCCATGGCGGATGGGTGCCGCGGTCTGCTCCTGCGTCGGACCCGAGCCTCGTCGTTCGTGTCCTGGATTCCTCGGAGGCGGTTCTAATGGTTTGCCATTTTCCCTGAACAGCTGGGCTCGGGGGCGAGCCTGTGTCTGGAATGGCCTCGGCTGGACTGAGGAGTTTGTAAATCGCCCGCCTGTGTTTCTGTTTCCTCTGGGTCGTTGTTTATTTCGACGACGGCCTCTTTTGCATCGTCCGGTCGGCGCTAGCTAAATCGGTAGCACGTGGGCTCTCTCTCTCTATCTCTCTCTCTCTCTGTGTGTGTGTGTGTGTGTGTGTCTCATCCACTATTGTGCTTAGTTCGACGCACACAAAAAGACGCAGTTTATGGCTTGACACACTGGCCCCCCTCTATTCGCGGGCTAGTGGGGGTTTTTTTTTAAAAAAAAAAAAAAAAAAAACTTTCTTCTTGTTGTTTCTTCTTCTTCGACAACTTGAGCCGTGTCCCAGCCAGAACGATGGGTCTGCACCCGCCGACGCCGTTCACCAGTTTCCTCAGAAAAGAGGCTTGACGGTGCAGCGCCTGAAGACATCGCTCGGCACGCCACCCCGGCAGTCGCGGCATGTGGTATGGACGTGCTTCATGTCAGCGCTCGGCGTCGCATATTCCACCTTCCTGCAGCCCGCCAGTCGTCGGCAGATGTGATGGAAGGCGGTGTCGAAGTGCGGCAGGTTGATGGGCTGCGAAGAGCGCTCCATGTCTTTGTGGCATGAGACTCTGTACTTGGCGGCCAGGGCGGGTACACCGACCACGAGGACTGTCGCGATGGAGATCTTCATAATGGGCGCTTGATGAGTTTGATATTGGTTATGACGAGTGAAGGGTGGAGGTTGTCTGGGGGGGGCCTTCGGGCGTTAAAAAGGATGAAGTGCCGACTTCTGGTGTCGTTCATTCCATCGAGACGGAAGTCAACGTGGTTTATACACATTTGTCTCGAGTGGCCTGATTCGTGGCATTCTACGTAGTATGTAATGAATGCATCCTGGCATCCTGGCTTGTCTCAGAGCACAATCCCACCTGCTTCTCCTATCTATATTTAGGCTAAATTGGGGCGAGTCGCCGTCTCTACCAGCCGGCATTCACTACTGCCGCGAAATGCCGCAGGGAGAAGAAGTTAGACTTTTGCTTCTTGTACATGGAATATTTTGTACCGAGAAAAACAAAGAGTCTACCTCGTACTCTCCCTCCTCCAAGTCCAAGCGCCGTGTACCAATGTAGAACGAGGAGCTGATCGCCGACTGCCCCCCCCCCTACGAGGTGGTTTTTCAGAACCAAACTCAGGGTACGAAATATGCAGCCGTGAAGTCGCAGTCACCAGCGGGACCCTCCGCGCCAGGCGTGCATCCAGAGCAGAAACCCACATAGTGAGTCCCATCAGTATCCAGCTGCGCAGAGTCCAGAGACTCGCAATCTGCCTTTTTCTCGCAGATAGGTTGCATCTTTTGAAGAAAGTAGGAGTGTTCCTCGGTGGTGGTGCCGCCTGCTATCGTCCTCGGGCATCGCACGATGTAGTTGGACTTGGCCTGGACGCCGATGATGGCGGCGGCGAGGACGACGGATACGGCGGAAGCGGTCTTCATGATCTGCGGGGGATGGCGGGGGCGCTGTTGTTAAAGACAAGGCACGAACGAGAGGTAAAGTATGTTTTGGGGCGGACGACGTTTACGCACTGGCATGAGAATTCAGGTCCGATAGCGTATTGTCAAGAGTGACGGGGGAAAGGATGGAAAAGAAACGCGAGCAACCTGAAGAAAGTCGGGGGTCATGATATTTCTACTAAAAAAAAACGATGTCAGTAACTGCTTCTCGGACCAGACAATGGCATGGAAGCGGCCCCCTGACCAGCCCTGCCTGGCTCTCGTCAAGCCGGAACCATGTGAAGGTCGAAGCAGCTTTCTTCTCTTCTTTTTTATTCTAGGCAGAAGTTCCTTCTTCATCCTTGGGGAACTACCCATTTCCGAGTGGCCCGGGGATGGATAGGCAGGAGTGCAATTTGGATAAACAGGCGTATATTTTTGGAAGCTGGTGAGGATAAGGTCCAGAGTATTCGCGGTTAGCTGGTGGCGGTACTAGCACAATCGATACATACTACTAGTACGTACTACATACTAGTACTACATAGTAGTAGTAAGTTTATAACGTTTCCGTTTTCTTTTTGCCCATATTTCCCAATGAGGTATAGTGGCTTGCTCTTCCAGACTGGAATCCGCAACCGTGTCGAACCTCTCGCTCGGCATCTCTAATCTACAATGTACGCACTCGATCTGAGGAAAGAAGAAGAACCGGCACCAGGAAGCTCCCTCCTGCGAATGGCTGGCCTGTTCCACGAGCCAACCGATTAATCACCACGCCTCTGCTATTCCAACGATCCACCCGTCTCAACTCGTCTCAACTCGGCATGTCTACGATCGTGGCAACTCGCTCAGGGCCTTGGTCGATCGCCCAGGCGAAGCAATGAGCCTTCCAAGAACTTTATACATCGAGACCCGCCATCATCACCCAGCCAGCTTCTCGCCTGATTTCCCCAGCAAGCTACCGGGACTGAAAAAAAAAAAAAACTCCCAAGCCAAAAATAACATCTCTCTCGTGAATCATCTCAACTAGGCCTACCCTAGGATCCCATCCATGACATGTACATGTGAACACGAGCAACAATCTCCTCCGAAGAAACTCCTGCCCCCTCCCCCTCTCATCTCACCTCTCAACTCCCCCTCGTGTCGCACACGATCCACGATCAAAGATATTTGAAGACGCAGAAGACAATAGAATTGAAAAAAAAAAAAAAACCTCGTCGACGCACCACGTAGACACCCAACAGCCCAAAGATCGTCATGCCACTATCAAAGCCACGTCAAGGAAAAATCACCCGACCAGCCGGCTCCCGGTTTCCAACAGGCTCCGCCCCAGAAAGCCCAGCGACGTGGTGGACAGGCCCTAAACAACCGGTCTGAACCTTCACCACCTGAGACCTGGACTTGTGGCGCCGCCAGCTTGACGCGAGGGAGACGGCCGGTCCAGGGATGGACGAGAAGGTCCTTGTTGGCAGGGCCTCGAGACGGGCCGTCATCCAGACATCATATATGATGTCGGCGATGGCCGTGCCGAGGGGAGAAAAAGAAAAAGAAAAAAAGAAAAAAAAAAAACCCCTTGAGGACATTGTTACCATTTTCGCGCGTCACTTGTCATACCGTAACCATGCGGGGTGAACGACTATTGTCACCTTTTGTTCCCCTTCCCTACCTCCCTACCTCCGTCCTCAATCTCATCGATCAGAAAAAAATAAATAAAACAAATAAAATAAAAGCCCAATGGCAATGTCTTATGACGACCCTTTTTGCGTTGACCCTTTTTTTTTCTTCATTTTGACAGGTGCCCCTTCCAGCACATCTCTGCATATCTTGTCTCAAATGCAAGCCCGGGTGATCGATTGGCAGTGGAGACGACGACGTTGCGATCGGATGTGCCGTTATACGCAGCCGCAGCTCTTTTTTTTTTTTTTTTTTTTTAGAAAAAAAAAAAAAAACCTGATGATCCCTGACACCCGCTCTCCCCTCTCCTCCTCTTTCCCCCATCAGCAGCCAGCAGGATCTTGCCGAAGGGATCCGGACTGGCCGGCTGCGAGTAGGAACAGCCCCGGTCACATATCTCGCCGTTTCCCCTACCGAGCTGCTGAAAGCAAAGCGAACATGAAAGTGGGAAAACGAAAATCCCTTCTAGAAAGCGTCAGTGGCAATAAAAAAAAAAGCCATGACTTGCTTGGCTTCCCGCATTGCTGGAGCATCACATGTCAAGAAGCCCGACGGGAGAGCCTCCATGTCGATGTTGGTTACTACCGGACACGCAAAACGGCACGTGGCCAAGATGTAACGACATGATAACTATCAACCTTGAGCTTGGTTTTTTTCTCTTCCGTTTCTGGGTCGAAGAGTAGCACTGCCAACAGGGATCCAGCATCGCTCTTACGAAGCATAGCTAGATTTCTGTCCGAACGAGTGTGGCCCTCGTCTTTGTATCATCAAAGCACCCTGAACTTGTTGTTGTACATACACAAAGGGTCCCTTACGCCACGGTAACCTGCTCGGTCAATGTTTGTGGCACTTCCCTTTTGGTCGTCTAAAGCACCAGGAAGATAGAGAGGGGAAGGAGGGAAGGAGAGAGAGGCAGCCGCAAGAAAGTATTCTAGGCAAAATAAAACATCTTTTTTATTCATATGTTTATTCGTTTTTCTGATATCGGGCGCTTGACGTGCCACGCATGGTGATCGAGACCAAACGAAAAGGAGGCGGGAAATAGGAATGGTTGCGAGACGTCAGGGTTCACAGGTTGTTTCAGCTCGTCTTTTGCTCAAACAATATACCATCGGTGGCTGACTGACTCGAGTCTGTGATCCTGGGTCCTGGGTATGCCTAGACAGGTTGCACATACACGCATACGTTTGGTTTCTGACACATAGATCAGTACAAGTCGACAGGAAAGAGTTTCCCATCAGGTAGCAGATCAGACCATTTTATGACGTGAGATATGCAAGCCTCACTTGTTGCACTGAAAAGGCAAGGCCTCTTTGCAAGAAAAAAAAAAAAACCGATGAAGCAAAAGTGCCCGCCCAAGATGCCAACGCTCTTTGACAACCCTGTCGTCCAGCTTTTCCATCTGTATTTTTCGATGCGAAAGAAGATGTTCGTCAAAGTTCTACCTACCATAGTGAAAATGTTGGCCAGGTGTGCCGGGGGATGTTCTTTCCTTTGCAGCATCGTGCCGGCCGTCTCATCAGCACCCCCAGCTCGGTGAATTCTATCGAGAACAATATCCACGACAGAAAATAAATGGAAGTCCAAGCACGTTTATCAAGGAACATTGATGCAGATTTCAGCGCTCAAGTAAAACTCTTCGACTCCAGAAGCTGGTCCGTGAACGTAGTATAATCAAGGCTTTGCCGCAATTCTTGACAGGTGGATGGTATGGCCACTCAAGCATGCGAATCGTATCAAGCCAAGCGTCATCTCGAGTGACGAATCTATTTTTATTTCCGACGGGTGCAAGAATGTCCAAACCGTTGTATTAGAACATGGCGAATTTCGACGCATCGCAAAACGTACTTGATGATCTGCCTGTTCCATCTCAGGTCAGGGGTGAATATCGTCACCCCTACTGCTTGACCCTGATCTGTCACGGGCTTCTCAACCAGGATGTTGGATACACTTATGACGATGATTGGCGTTTCGCGTGGATAACGTTGACGGAACTCCAGGATTGCTTGACCTAGTTTCCGAACGAGCCGTTTCCGTGCTACATTTGCCTGCCAACGTCTAGCGTTGCAGATGGTTGTGGATGTCCAAACCACATCCATGTCTTTCTCATGTAGGTTTATGTCAAATGTGCATGTCGACGTCGGTGTCACGGGGCAATGCACATGGCCAGATGTGGGTTTTCGCAGCTAAATCCAGAGCGAAGACGACTGAAATCTCGACGTCATCAAATCGACGACTCGACTCGAACCGCCTTTTTGACCACATCAGACTGCTCACGATATAGATGCGAGGTAGAAAACTTGCGCAAAAATGAACGTGACGGGAGGCAGTTTATGGTGACCAACGGTAACCAGCCATCCCTGCCTAGTACTTAGTATATCAGTCCCTAACAGTAGTAGTAGTAACTACCACCGCCTCAGTACTGCTAGTAGATACGATACTAGGCGGGTGGTAGGCCATGGAGGAGACAAGACTGGCGTACAGGACGAGGAGCTGTTTCCAACATCGATGTTGTGTTTGATGGTGCCGACGGAATCAACACCACCCAGTGCTTGCAATAGAGAACCGACCAGACGATGAGTGAGGCGTCACAGACTGCAACTACGGCCTGGTCGCCGTTTCGCGTCGAGAATCTTGGCGATGGTCGGATTCCACGTCGGTTCTTCTGCGCAGTGCAGCCAGCCAGCCAGTCAGTCAGCCACGTGAAGAGTTGGGTTTGAGAATCGGGGGAAGGCACGACGGAGCCAGTGCTTGCTGCTTGGTGTCGCACGAAAAGGAAGGAGGGCAAAGTGACAAAAAAAAAAAATAAAAATAAAAATAATAATCATTGATTAAAACCAAGACTCGGCGGGCACTGTGCAACTGTCCGTCGATCGCTCCTCGCATCGTCTTGACGAGGAGGATCCGGCGCGCCAGAGACGCCGTCCATGGTCAGCTTTCACCGTTCCCGCCATCAGCAGACGCACTCCATGTCGTATGTATTGCATTGTGCGTCCGGATGCCTGACCGGCCATTGGCCCCTGCCGTCAGCCCTGTCAGACCAGAGTCCGGTAAAGCGGCCGCGGGCATAGAGTTTGACGCTCTGCCGCCTGGCATTCTTCAGCACATCATGAGGCGGTTGCACAGGCGGCATGTGACGTGTTTGGTTTGATCCGACGCTGACCAACATTGGTAGTTGCTCTTTTCGGCCTCGGGGAGTCAGTCAGCCTTGCTCCGATGTTGCGAGGAGCCAAATGCGTCGTTTGCTCTCGGGGGCCCGTCAAAGGCAACAACTGCTGCATGCCGGTGCCGCGGTGCGCGCGTGAGACGAAAAAAAAAAGGGGGGGGGGGAGAGAGGGGAGGGTGACCGAAGGAGTGACCAAAGGACCAAAGGCCGGGGGGGGCAAAGAAGGACCAAGGTTGTGTAGTGTGCCAACACAACATGAAGATAGCTGCGTGGGGGTGATAAACGAATAATAGCGGCCGAAGTAAGGTCCATCATGGTCTTGAACCTCTCTCGTCTTGTGCTCTCATCTTGGACTCGGCCTTTGTCCGCGCCCCCCACCACCCAGTGCGCGCCGGATGTGTGGTCTGCCATGGTGGAACAGGCTGGAATTGTCCAGTGCTCAAGTAAGTCATCGTCATATGTAGCTTTACATGGTCTCGGGTCCGACCAGTCCGGTAAACGAAACGTCATTCGATCGACCATGAGAACGCATAACCGGCCAAGGTCCCATGAACATGCAGGAATTGCCGCCGTGTATAAAAGTCCACTTGTCGTCCCGGCAAATCCTTGCTGCTCCGTCCCCAATTGTATCAACAGCAAAGCTTGGCCTGACGCAATCGGTGGCATCATCGAGAAGGGTCCGCTGAAAAGTCAGTCATGTTACAGCTATTACTCATTTCATGTATGCGGGAACTGGGATAAGATGACCATGGGAGCCGAGAATCAAGGTGTGACTGGGAGCGGAAACCTCATGGGAATGGTCGATTCATACACATGCGTCGAGACCGGACATGCAGAGTTTACCAAAACAATCCAATTCGGCAGCCGAGTTATTACTCCATTGAGGAAGATCCATGGGCGTAATCTGCTCCTCGCAGCTCTTCTAGAAGGGCAGCGTGAGACGTGGCTTGGAAGCGACGTCTATTTGCTCGGGATGCCGCCGTATCAGATACCGCCATTTTAACCCCCCCCCCCCTCCCCTTTTATTTTCAATGTGTGCGGCGATCCTTTGATTGTCGCTTCCCTCCACACCCGCCTGTCATGACACCCCCCCCTCCCCAAAAAAAAAAAAAAGCGCGGAGAACAACCCGGCGTGTGGCTGCCAGGGGCGCGGGCCAGTCAAGCGAGAATGATGAGCAAAGGAGGTGAAAACAAAAATATGACGAAAGCTGAAATGAGCGCGTCCGTCGTCTCTTTCTTCCCTCCTATGCCCAATCACATCTCGCGTCGATGAAGAGGAACCTGCCGAGGCGGAGGCGGTGGATGCAAGGATAGACCAGGATGGCACCGTCAGATTTCATTCCCACAGCGGCATTCCCGTCTCCGGATTTCCCGTCCTCTGATACGCTACACGCTCATCGCCATCCGACCAACAACGGCAAGAAAGAGACTGCTGCCGGATTGTCAAGTGCAGGATGTCGAACCCCTTTCATTTACCATGTGTCTTGCATTTGACAGGCGGTTTTCTCCTCGGCTTTTGCTTCTTCTCTTCTATATAAAGCCAGTCGACGTCATCCACCCGAAGTAAGACAGCTTCCTCCGTCTGTGAATATACCGTCGCCCAACTCAAGTTCTTGATGCCATTGGAATCGTGACCAAGACAGCTCCTCTTCCAGTTCAAACAGCATTTTCCAGCACCGATCATCACCGGCATAAGGCAAGAGACGGAGAGAGAGAGAGAGCGCCATCGGTTCAAGAAGAGGCAGAACAAGAGAGAAACAGAGACAAGCATATCCAACGCACATGGACATCATGAGAGAAGTGCAACAAACGCTCGACGGCCATGACTTCGAATCTACCAAGCCGCTATCTCGGTGCTCGCTGGATCAAGCATCAAGGCAGGTCGAAGACTGCACACACATTGGCAACGTGACTGGAATCACGAACCTATCAAACAAGAGATGTGTGCATGCCCTGACGCACGAGTGCCCGTTCCTCGCAGATTCACACTCCAGCTTATGCATGCCTTGTGCTCTAGCTGCATCAAACGGTCAGCCTTGCTCATAACGACAAACAGAATTACCCGCGTTGCACAGCAGCAGCAGCAGCAGCAACAACAACGTTGCCGGCCCTTGGTCAGAACAGGTCAAGCAGGGACCAATCAGTCGCGCTATCGCTAGTATTCTATTCGCGTGGAGTGTTGGAAACTCTTTTTTTTTTTTTTTTTTTTTTTTTTTTTTTTTTTTTTTTTTTTTTTGAAAAAAAAATAATAAGGAGTTTGAAACCGGGCAATAATATCACGTGGATTTTGAAAGAGAGAAAAAGGGAAAAAAAAAGGGGGAGGGGGGAGGGGGGTTGGAGTTGGAGTTCAATTCTCATATATATACGGCTACGCTGCTTTCCCCCCTTTTCCTCTACTTCTCAGCAGCACATCATTCCATGTCGACCATCTCGGCCTGCATCTGGATACCTGATGTCGCCAAAACTTGGTCAGTACAAGAGCCATCTCTGACTCGCCGTCTCGAGTCCTGATGATAATGCGTACGTACCCCAGAGCCGGTTGGCAGCCGACGAGATGACTTTGGCTTTGGCAAGCATCTTTTCCTCCATCCCCGTGTCATCCTGCGACTTTTTCACTCGGAGTTTATTGGGTTGCGCCTGAATGATTGTCAGCAGCTGGCTGGGACGGTTTTTTATGGTTGTGCAAAAAAAAAAAAAAAAACACACAAATAATCACCAAGGGACACAAGGTGAGGGGCTGTGGTCCCTTGCGGCGGCACACTTTGTGTATATATACATATACACATATGCACACATACACCATGATAGCAATGTACATACCTGCATCAGAATCGGAACCAGATCCTTCGGGTTGGCGTTCGCCACGGCCGCCACGCTGCGGTATCCATTGTCGAACAAGACTCGACTGCACACAACGCCATCAGCTTCGTCAACATCCCCGTGAAACACGTTGCTTCACTCTTCGACGGTTACCTACGCCGTGCGACTCTTGACAAAAGGCAACTTGGATAGCGCGAGAAGCTCCGCGCGCGCGCCTGCCATCAGCCGATCCGAGAAGTGGTCCAGTGCGGCGGCCATGACGCTGCGGGGAAGAAAACATCAGTGAGAAAGGCGGTCTAAACACAAGACAGGGAGTGAAAGAGAGAAAGAAAGAGAGAGATAGAGGTAGAGAGAGAAAAAGAGAGAGAGGCAAAGAGAGAAAGACAGAGAGAGATGGCGGAAAAGTCACTTCGACATCATCAACAACAACAACAACAACAACAACAACAACAACAACAACCCCTCCGACCGCTCTCTCACTTCACTCACCCCCAGCCCATGTGCTCGCAAAACTTGACCATGCCGGCGGCGAATCCCTGACACGTCTGCGACAGCGTCTGGACAGAGCCCCGCGGCATGTCGTACTTGCGCGCCACAGCATGGATAGGCACTTCGTTGCAGAGATCGCGGAGCTGCATGGCCAGATAGAAGCGGCGGTATACGCGCGCCACCTTCTTTTCCTCCGCCGTCGTTTCCTTCAACGTCGCGCCCTGGGCTCTGTGTTTTTTTTTGTATCCCCCACGCCATACCGAGTTGGATACGTTAGAAAAGAAGAGCAATGGAAAAAAAAAAAAAGAAATCGCAGCCTCGCCCCGCTGCCCCCCCCCGGCCGGTTTGGTGACGTGATGGTGGTCCGCCGTCTCATCAACCCAGCCAGCCCAGCTAGTCTGCCACAAGAGATACACACACGCAGGACTCACAGGCGAAGAACCCAGGTGGGCTTGATACCCAAGTGGTTGAGCACGCGCAGCCCGCTCTCGTCGAGGCCCTCCATTTCGCTACGAAACACCTGCCAGTTGACCGTCATGCCAAAGTCTTGGACCGGCGTGAACACGTAGAGGATGTGCATCTCGCCGTCCATGACGAACGCCCTGAGAGCCCTCTTCATCTCCTCGTGGATGAAGACGCCGTCGTCCGGATCGATGGCCGAGGCGACGATGGCTGTGCCCAGCTGTGTCGGGGTGAAGCCGGAGACAGGGTCACCCGTGATGAGCCCGATGCTCTGCAGCTCCTCGAGACCGGTTTCAACGCCGCTTCGAATAAAGTCAGAGGACTGGGAGCCGTGGAGTAGGGATTTCGAAAAGTATTCCAAGATAGAGTCTAGACTCTTTGCCAGTCGGATTGATATGACTTCCAGCAAAGCCCTGGCTTCGTCGTCAGTGACGCTCTTCTTCCTCTACTTTTTTTTTTCCCCCTGCCGAGGTGAAGAAATACTTGACGGCTCGTAGTGTTTTTTTTTTTTTTTTTTTTTTACCTTTGTAGCCTCCTGTTCTCCGTACTGAGACAGCTTGTAACTTTGGGAATGTCCGCATGCATGAGATCCAAAACATGATCCAAGTCGGACTCCCGACAGCAAAGATACGTCTCCCCGATGGGCGTTTTCCCTTGTCTGCCTGCTCTGCCTCGCATCTGCCGCAGCATGGCGGGACCGATGTACTCTCTGCCCATTCTGACGTTGTGCAGAATGACTCTGCGAGCCGGTCTTGAACCTTTGTCAACACACACACACACACGGCCATGCAGGAAGGACTCCAGAGGCAAATCCGGCGGCTGCTTTTTCTTCTTCTTACAAATTGATACCGGCAGCGAGACTGCAGGTGGCCACACAGACCAAGATGACACCGGAGTCATAGGCAGCGGCGACAAGCTCGCGCTCCTCGCTCGTCAGGCCGGCCTATACGGTCAGTTTTGTTGTCTGGGGTTCCCACGCGGTTGTCACGAGAAAGAGAGAGAGGGGGGGGGAGGGGTGAAGAAAGAGAGAGAGATGGAACACTGGACTTGCATCTGATTATGGTTAGCATACACAGAGTTCATGACATGACTAAATATAAAGTCATACAACAAAAGGGAAAAGGGGAGAAAGAAAGAGAGAGAGAGAAAAAAGAGACCAAACCCACGATGGAATGCCACGCCGCTTAGCACTGTTTCTTCGAGAACAGGGTCGACCCCGGTACTCAAGCTACGAAGATCAGCCAACAGGTTCAGTCGTTTATCGACAACACGGGGATCAAGCTCGTGCGGATGCGGCATGACTCGGCTGACCCATCGGGCATCCGACTCACACAGGCCCCGGCTGCCCGCAAAGACGAGCACGCCATGGCCCATGCTGGCCGACTCATAAGCAAGGGACAGGACAGAATTGAGAAGAGGGTCCGCAAACTCCCTGTGCGTGGATATCTCGACGCGTCGTATCGGCGCCGCATCGCCGCCCTTGACGCTCTGGCTGCTCAGCTGAGAGGGGGTGTGCCCGAGGCCGTCGTCCGGTCCGGCGAGGAAGACCTTCCCGTCGTACACGAGATGTTCTTCAATCGGCACGGGGCGGTATCGCGTTTCGTACGAGTGTGCTTGGAGCCAGGTCGCGAGCAGTCCCAGGTTCTTTTTTTTTTTTTTGCCCCTTTTGTCAGCCGACTTTTTTTTTTCTCTCTCTCTTCCATGTATGTAGACTGAATATATATACGAGGGACGGAGCGAGCGACCTTACGGGTAGTGTTGCGCTCATGCCTACGATTTGGAGCTGCTGGCCGAGGCTCATCAGTTTCGTGGCAATCAGCTCGAGGATGTACCCGCGATGGTCATCGTCTATCATGTGAAGCTCGTCCAAGACCACGGCTCGCAGCTTGGTGATGGAGCAATCATCGATGGCCGTGTTGACGAGGGAATTTGCCTGCAGAGCTTGCTTGCTTAGCCGGAGGACGAGGAGGAGGAGGAGGGGGGGGGGTAACATCAAACCAGAACAGAGCAAGGCGCGCAACCGTCCACTCCGGACCTCTCTTTTTTTCCTCTTTTTTCCCCCCCCTCTTATTTACCTTTTCCAAAGTACAGACGCCAATGTCAAAATCATCCCAGGTGGCACGAATCTTCCCACCTCCAAAGAAGCCCACGACGCGAACGGTACCGTGGTCTGCCCGGCGTCGCCATGGCCTGCTTGACACGTCGCCTGCGGGTTCGTCGTCTAGGATTTTTACATTATGAACGATTTTACGAAGCCAGCCCACCTTCTCCTGCACCAGCGCAACATACGGCAGGACGAGAAGAGCCTTGGTGCCCGGTTCTTCAACAATCCGCTTCAGCATCAGCACTGCGCGCATGTCGTTATGTTAGCTGCCCGGTTCACATGGCGCGCGACTCGGGTGCAGGGCATGCAAGGTTTCCGCTCACAGTCCGCCACCAGCGATTTCCCACCCCCCGTGGGCGCGCAGTATACGAGGTTTCGCTCCCCCGAGAGGAGTCCAGGGCCCTTCAGGCAGTTCTTCTGCCATGGGTAGATGTGGTTGATGCCCACGGAAGCAAAGTTGGATACTATCTGAGGGGGCAAGGCATACACGGCATGAGCGAGGCTCAGCTCCGGATCATGCGAGGACCATGGCGTCGCCGAAATCAACCGCCTTTGACTATACTCTGTCGTGCCCCCATGGCCCGCGTCCAGCCATGATATTTTGCTCGCTGACAGGCGGACGGGAGCCGGGGGGAGATGAATGGCCTTTTGGAACTGCACAGTCGTGGTGTGTGCATCATCAGACGAGCCAGAGCCATGCTGCGGCGTGTCCGGCATGTGGTTGGAGGTCCACGTTCGTTTCTGGCCAGCAACAGGCTTCGAGTTCTGCTCGCACGCTTGCTGGACGCTGGTCTTGTGCAGAATACCTTGCATGCTCTTCATGATGGCGGATTGCCTGGGCGAAGGTGACAAGGAGGACACCCCAACCAGGAAGAAAAAAAAAAAACAACACACGGGCGACGAGGGGCAAGTAGCAAAATAGTTAAAAAAAAAACGAAGAAAAACCAAGAAAAAGCGCAGCGGCGTATTCAGCAAGCGGCAACGGCGACTCAGGCCATCGTTGGAATCCTTGTGTCGGACAACATTTGCATTGGAGAGAAATGATGGCGGTCGGTAAAAGCCGACCGGCGCACGGGGTTTCTGACGACGAACATGTGAGTCACGAACGCGCAATCACGTGCGACACTTTACGTGGCAGTATTCAGAGCCTCCACCCATAATTTCATAATCCCATACGTAGTAATCCCATACGTACACACACTACTATGTACTACTATGTAGTACATACGTAGTAGTAGTAGTAGTACGTACGTAGTAGTATGCATCTAGAAACAGAAGGAAGGGCAGAGCCAGAGCCACCTTGGGGCGTGGGGCGTCCCTGACAAGTGTTCACAGCTGCTGACACTGACCACTGACCACTTACTGATTACTGATTACTACGTACTGACTACTGACTACCACTGACCAACTGCCAAACTGACACTGACCGTGGACGCTCGCACACGCCCCTCCCTTCCGAGCCCGCGGCGCCTGGCACACGCTGCAATTCCGATTTACAGGGCTCTCTTCAGGGGCCGCCCCGCGACCCGTCATTGGCCGGCTTCCAGAAACCCTGCGCCTAACCGCCACTCGAGTTTTACCACATCAACTTGCGGCCGGTGATGGATGGAGTGCCGAGGTACCGAGTGCAAAAAAAAAAAACCAGGCACATTCATCTCCTTCATTTCCTTCCCCCAGCGCCATCGTCATCAAACAATCCCTGTCCACACAATGCCTCGCGCTGGTTGTTGGCAAGAGTCCAGGAACGGCTGCGCCGGTGCCGTGTGTTTCATCACCCATGTATGGGCATCGCATCGTGAGACGATGCGGCGTGGGTTTGTTGTTCGCTGGGGCTGAAAAATGGCTTGTATGCAGCTCGCAACAAGGATATTTCTATCCGCGACCCCGAAGCGACAGGAACCCTGGATTGCCTTGCTGGCTGTTCGGGAGCAATCAGTAATCACTGGGTTTGGGACGTAAGAGGAGCGCGTTTCTTTTGGCGACCCAAGACAACAAAAAAGCACGCTGCGAGGCATGAAGGCATGAGGCTGGAGGCCTTCAAACCCATGCGAGTGAGCGAGCGAGATGTCGGGCGACACAAGCCATGGCCGTCGTGAGTACCAAGGTTAGTAGCCAGGTACCTACAAGTAACTACTACTACTAGGACTAGTAGCTTGAACCTACGTAGTACTCTACTAACCCATCATGCAGGTAGTATGCAGGTGTATGCAGGTATATATACCAGGTAGAAATGTTACTAGCCACGAGCTTGAGCGAAATGCCACTCTTCAGCCACACTCGGCGGCACCATCCCCTGTCGAAATGACTGACAATGTTCAAGATTTGCGTGTGGCTGGGGCCCCCATCCGCTTCGTCACATTCAATGAGTTGGTAACCTCCACCACCATCCTCATCCATCATGAGATTTCGCCCCCTCGGCCAGCTGCGCTCCTCGTGTAGTGATCTGCATTTTGACTTGTCGCTTCCGCAGCATGCATGGGTGCCGTGCCGCCTGTTTCGTTGATTCTTCCGCTGGATGTGAGTGGAATTGTTCTCGTCTCAGCCCATCTGCCTCGTCGGTGTCTCTCCATAACATGTGGTATCGGCGTCTACTGAGCGTGGTTTGAAAAAGATTGAACACTGCAGTGTGCTTCGCTGAGTGCATGTGTGTCCGAAATGCGAACGGCAGAGAGGGCTGCTGCTTCGCTTTGATTTCTCGAGCCTCCACCTCCATGGTGATTCACTCAATTCACGCAACACAGACGCAAATCTAGCATTTTTTTTAAAAAAAAAAAAACCACTGGACGACTTCCTTCGGCTTCCCTCTTTCTCCGCTGCGCTGCGCGCGCCCGCGGGGGGGGGGGGGGTGTTCTGGGGTGAATGAGGCGGGGGCACGTACACGCACATAGCACACCGTAGGCGCGCGACTTCATCTTAAAGAGCAGAACCAGCCCTCACCGTATTGGACTGTTTGTGGCATGTAAGACACGGGCAGGAGTTCAGACTCATCCACTTAGCCTATGGTCGTCGCTTGGCCAGTGGTATGCCGTTTGTGGACTTGCTAAATAGCAATCTGAGCGCTCACGTGTTTTCTTGGAGGATGAAATTTGCCAGGGAGAGGAGAAAGACAACCAGGCAGGTAGAAAGTTGGAAGCCATGGCAGACGACGGGAGATCGGCTGGCCCACCAGATACCAGATGGCCACCCACCTAGCAGGTTGGGTAGTAGAGGTGCACAACAAACCCGACAAACGGCGTGACGGGAGCAAACTATGATGGATGTGAGTAGTGAAGTGAGTTGAGAGTTGGTCACGTTCGTGTGATGGATGATGGATGATGGATGATTTGCCCGCTAGGAAACTGCTAGTAACAGGCCCCACCCGCTTTCCGACCAAGACCAAAGACCAAGCAACAAAAGATGGGTGAAGCCCAGTCAGTCAGTCCTTCCTGCCATTTTCATTTTCATTTCCATTTTCATTTCCATTTTTTTTTTCTTTTTCGTGACCCGTCAACACCCCCCTTCCCCCTCTTCCAGCCACAGACCACAGATCCAGTCGGCGATGACGGAAATTGACGAAGAAGCAAGCGTAAAAGAAGAACAACGCCACGGGAGGGGACCGCAGCGAAGGCATCGGGCAGATGAAGCCCGACTCGTCTTGCCAGAATGAGAACGACCGTGAAAGCGTCTCAGGCGTGCAGCCACCCCATGGCTCGCAACTCTATTCTGTGTGTGCTACATGAGCCTACATGGGAACACAACACAAGCACTACTACTACTACTACTACTACTACTACTACTACTACTACTACTACTACTACTTCTAAGTACTAAGTAGCTAAGTAAGAGTAGTAGGCAGTAAGAGCAGTAGGCAGGCAGGCACCTCGAGTACCCAAGGCAAGCACCTCCCGCCCTTGCCCTGTCTATCTGCAACGCTGGGCCTGTCTCTTTGTCTGTCCGTCTGCTCTGGTGGCTCTGCTCTGGTGGCTCTGCTCTGGTGGCTCTGCCCCATCCACGCTCTCTCTCTCTCTCTCTCGTTCGTTCCCTCACAATGGACGTGCATCATGTCCATCATCTCCCCCAGAAATCTCGGAAGGGCAGCGGCGGATGCTGACGAGGAGGCGAGAACAAGACGCATTTCAGCACACCGTGGCAGCGCGCATGCCTGTGGCACCATGCGGCGACGACACTCATCAAGCAAGCCCGTGGACATGCCGCGTGGATGCCATGGCTTTGACGCCCCCCCCAGCGCAGCAGCGCATGTTGAGATGCCAAATGCGCTGGTGATGTGTATGCACATGATGTATATACACAGACACCGATACAAATACGTCAACATCTATTATGTACTACATGTCCAGCTATACTACGTGTATCTCCATATCTAGTATATATGGTATAATGATCACGCAATGATGTCCTCCTGTTCGAAGCGGACTTGTTCTCGTCCCCCAGCCAAATCAATCAGGCGCAACGCGTAAAGCCCATAGGATCATTTGCCACCACGACAGAGAACTGCCTCCCCCCCCCCCCCCCCCCTCTCTTGGAGGGATGCCCTCCCGAGCGGCGCCTTCCTTCCATCGCCTATGCTGCTATGCTGACCTGGGCGCGCAAGGTGGGCGCCTCGCAAAGACCTGGGCCAAGAAGCCGTCCATCATCAATGGGGGTGAGACCTGGCGGGCCTTCGTGGAGACTGAGGTAGCACTGGACGACCAGGGGGGGGCGCCATGTATATATAAAGTGCCTTTAAACTTTCATGCAAAGGAAGCCCGCCCGAGCTGGCAAGCAAACATTTGGTACGGGGCTAGCAGCTACTAGTCGAGTACCTCAGCCGCCAGTGCCGTCCCACCCATGCACTGGTACCAGCGTGGATGGATGTATCGAGCCTGGCCAGGGACCGCCGTCTCGGGGGTGCCAGGACGTTTCTTCCTTCTCCCGGCGCCTGGGAACCAGACCTCTCTTCTCTTTCAACCTTGTCTCCCACTCCATACGCCGTCTTGCGAGCCGATTCTCCTCATTGTGATTTTTGCATTTTCGCCTTTTTTTTTTGCGCGTTGGTAGCGTTGGCGTGGAGCGGGACAAGCCCTCTGGCACTTTGGCTTCGCCATTGCTCCATCTCACTCTGCTTGGCTCGTCTCATAGATCTTTTGTTCCTCTTTCCATGTAATCGGTCTGGGCATGCCTTGTTCACACACAACTCGCCTCATCTCATTGTCGCGCAAATGATCTACTGATGCCATGGCACAACAAAGTGTAAGTCCCACACGGCTTGTTCATGACCTTTTTTTCTTTATTAGGCCCTCCTGCACTATTTTTCTTAATCCTCCTCCCCCCCCCCCCGTTCACTCCAACTTGCACCTTTTTCCTTCCCTGCTTGGTTTTTTGTTTTTTTGGCCCCCCCCCCCCCATTCTCTCTCCCTCCGGCATCCTTTCTCTTACATCGCTTGTCTTTCTCTATCATACGTCACATTCTGGCTGACCTGGGAAAAAAAAATACAACGAAAATCGTATCTTGTGCAGGACTCTAAAGTCACGAATGTGGACTCGCAATCACCTTCCCGTACTGTGAGAGCCTCATCCAATACTGATCCCGCCAAGGATATGAGCGCCGATATGACTGCGCCATACGGCACGCGCTCTCGCAACAGGGGAGGTCGCATTAACTACGCAGAGGACAAAGACATTGATATGGATGTCTATGACTACTATGACAAAAAGGACCAAGACAATGCCAAAAAATCGTCGCGAAAGTCAGACGTCGGGACAGCTGGCGACAACACATCCCGATCAGCCATTTCGCGAAGAGCCGCGGCAGAGGAAGCAAAAGCAGGCGTGGCCTCTCAGAGCGGCCCCAAAGACATGACACCAGGCCCGTCAATGAGTGCGCAGCATCAGGACGCTGCAGCAGCGGCTCCCGGCACGTCCCAAGGCACTCGGAAACGTAAGGCGACGGCTGCTGCGGCGACGGCGGCGGCGGCGGCGACGACGACGACGACAGCTGGGGCGCCAAACAAGAAGGCGACGCAGGCTGTGCGGGTGTCGGGGACTACTACGTGGCCAGAGAGCAACATGCTCACTTTTGAAAATTGCAACCATGGCGTGGATGCGAATGGACGCATGGTGGCCGACGATGGCACGGTGCTGGAGCCAAATGGTAAGTGTGGTCTGGCCTCGCCTCTCTCTCTCCCTCCGCCTCCCACAAAAAGCGCAAGTGCAAAGACGAGTGGACTTTTGGGCACTTGGGACTCTGGCATCTTGGTGGTTCGTCGACGTGGCTCGCCGTGCCAATTGCATTGCATCGAGCGGCGCGGCCGGGGCCCACTCATTCGCCCTCATTTTGCACTTTGGGACAGACAAGGCCACGGGCAATTTCAGCAGCATGCCGGCTAACGACACGACGCAGATCATGTGTACCTGGTGTGCGAGCCGCCGGGAGAGCCCTACTACCTCGGGCGCATCATGGAATTCGTGCACTCGCCCGGCGATGGCTCGGGGCGAGTGCAGGCGGTGCGCATCAACTGGTTCTACCGCCCCCGGGATATTGGTCGCAAGACGACCGACACGCGCATCGTCTTCGCCACGATGCATTCCGACGTGAGCCCGCTGACGGCCCTGCGCGGCAAGTGCTGGATCCGCCACCGCGTCGAGATTGACAACCTGGACGTCTTCCGCAAGACGCCCGACTGCTTCTGGTACGAGAAGCTCTACGACCGCTACATCCAGAAGAACTACGATCTGCTGCCCACCTCGACCATTGTCAACGTCCCTGACCGGGTCAAGAGGGTGTTGGACGAGCGCTGGAAGTTTGTGTTGGTGGAGCAGGGGCGTGGCAAGGAGCTCACTAGCGCCGTCAAGCTCTGCAAGAGATGCTCCGTCTACTGCGCAAGGTACGTACATATACATGCAACATACATGACAGAACCACCCCGGCCCTTTCCTTCCCACGTCTTTCCTTCCCACGCCCGTCATCTGGCCGTTCCTTCCTCTCTCTCTCTCTCTCTCTCTCTCTCTCTGGCTGGCTGGTTCGACCGAGTCAACAATTCAATTTGCGGGGCCATCTTGGCCACCCTTTTTCTTTCTTTTTTTTTTCTTTTTCTTTTCCTTTTTTTCTTTTTTCTTCTTTTCTTTTTTTTCTTCTTCTTTTCTTTTTTTCTTTTTTTGCCCCTTCCGCATCACCGCCTCCCTCGCGTCTGCCACCTGCCATCTGCCACTTGCCGGGTGCGGCGCTTGTCGTCGTTCGCTGTCGTTCGGACCATGTCCTTACCAGTTCCCACAAGTCACCACCTTTTTTCCCCCTCCCACCAGATCTGGGATGGGATACGTCGTCTGGATGGCGCTTCTCCATGCCACCCCCACCCACACACACACCCACTTTGACCACCTTGCATCCATGCTTCCTTCCTTCGGACATCCACATTGCCATTGTCAGTGCCACTTGCTTGCTCGACGACATGTTGCCAATGCCACCACGCATTGCCTTGTCTGCATCGTGGTGACGCGACGAAATCGCTGTGGCTGTTCAAGTGAATAAAAAGCAAGAAAGAATGAAAATCGATTGGCATTGAAGCTGTCGCCGTCACCCATTTTCACTCGTCGTTTTCCCCTTCAACATATTTATTTTTATTTGTTTTTGTGTAAAAAAAAAAAAAAAACCGTCTCAATCCCGCTCTAACATGCCTTAACCTCCATCAGTAATGACTCGGTAGATTGTGCCGTGTGTGGGAACACGTACCACATGAACTGTGTCAAGCCACCCCTGCTCAAGAAACCATCTAGAGGTTTTGCGTGGTCTTGTGCGGCTTGCAGCCGAGCACAAGAACGCAGGCTCGAGGCTCACAATACACCCAACGGCCTCGAGGCCGAGGACGATGATCTTGTCGACGATGACGACGAGGACGCGCACTGCATTGCCACTGACCGCACCACGCCCACCGAGACCGAAGAGCACCACCAAGGCACTGCGGAGCAGATCTACCAGGCGAGTCTCTGGCCGTGGCGCTACTTGGGCATGCACTGCAAGCCAGAAGATGCCCTCGATTATGATGACCGGATCCATCCTCGCGCGAGTACACGGATCGGACCCAGGCACCAGGCCAATGTGGGTGCCTGGCCAGGTCGTCCCGTCGAGTATGTGAAGCCGATGGAGATTAAAAAAGGCAGAGGAGCCCCCAAGGTGTCCAAAGAAACGCAAATGGCGCAAGAAGCCGAAAAAGCCGCGCGCCATAAGCGGCCCAAATGGGTGCAAGATGAACCCCCCGGCTACCAAACACGTGGAGAGGACCTGGACGAGAATGATCCCGATGCCACTTCGACCCGCCTCTGGGTGCCTCCGCCTCTGGAAAAGGCAGACAGCAGGGATCGACTCGTTGGCTACATGACTGACGCGCGGGGCATGGCCAAAAAGCTTGGTCTGCGCGTGCACTCGACGAACCTGCAAGACGTTGCATTGGAGACGTTGTTCCGCAACAGCTATGATGCCACAGCGGCTCTCAAACATCTTGCCCATACCGAACCGAGCGCCTTTAAGGAGCCCTCGCTCACATCCGCCGAGCAGAAAAAGTTTGAAGATGGCGTTGCCCGATATGGCTCAGAGCTGCACCTTGTCATGAAGCATGTGAAGACCATGACACCCGGCGAGGTGGTAAGGTACTACTACACCTGGAAAAAATCCGCGCGGGGAAAGCAGGTATGGGGCTCTTACTCTGGCCGCAAAGGCAAAAGGTTTGCCAAAAAGGAAGACACGGCCGCCTCCAAGGCGGCGGACGACGTCGCCGACGGCGATGACGACTCGGCATTCGACAGCAGCAAGGCCGTCGACAAGAAGCGAAGTTTCATCTGCCAGTTCTGCTCGACAACAACATCCCGCCAGTGGCGCCGGGCCCCCACGACGCAGGGGTTGGTGAATGAAAATGGGAGCAAGGCGACGAGCAAGGACAAGGGCAGCCAGTACGTGGTGGCTCTGTGTCGGCGTTGCGCAGAGCTGTGGCGCAAGTACGCCATCCGATGGGAGGACATGGACGAAGTCGCCAAAAAGGTTTCGCAATCCGGCAGTAAGGCCTGGAAGCGCAAGCAGGACGAAGAACTTCTCAAGGAGCTACAGGCCGCGCAGGAGATGGGCCTCATGACGCCGGACCAGGGCTCCCCCCCGGCCCCCGTCACCAACGTTCAAGAACCGCCGAGGAAGAAGCTGAAGGGGGCACCGGAAAAAGAAAGAGACACCGACACCACCCCGTCCGAGGCGGGCAGCACCGCGACCGTGCCGCGAAAGAAGGACAAGACGGCCGACTCGACCCCGGTACCGGATATGCCCAAGCCTCGCACATTGCCGTGCGCGATTTGCGATCAGATGGAGCCCCTCGGCGACCAGCACGTGTCCTGTCGAGAATGCCGTCTGACCGTTCATCGCAATTGCTATGGCGTGGTAGACCACCGAACGCAGGGCAAGTGGGTATGTGACATGTGCTCAAATGACAAGAGCCCGCAGGTCTCGATTGTAAGTAAAAGGAGTGTGCATACACACATATCCACACATCCACACCCACATCCACACACATCCGCATATACATACCCCCATGGCTTTTGTCCGAATCGAGTCGATGCTGTGTGCGGCGCTAACCAGAGGGGAAATCCGTAGCATTACAAATGCATCCTATGCCCGGTAGAAGTCACCGAGCAGGATCTTGTTGAGCAACCAAAGCTTACCCATCACAAGAAGAAGATGTCTGACAAGGATCGCGAGCGTGAGAAGATGGAGGTTCAGCAGGCACGCAAGGCAGCCGAGTACTATCGCAAGCAGCAGGAAGACCTCAACAGGCCCGTCAACCCACGAGAGCCTCTGAAGAGGACTGCGGACAACAACTGGGTTCACGTCACATGTGCCGTCTGGACCCCCGAGGTCAAGTTTGGCAGCGCCAAAGCACTGGAGCCGTGCGAGGGCATCCCCTCCATCCCACGGGCTAGATATGACGAAGTGTGCCAGGTCTGCAACCAACAGGGTGGCGCTTGCGTCTCTTGTCACCAGTGCCGTCTACCATGTAAGTGATGCGCGCGCAGGCTCCATCTGAATGGATATCAATCAAGCGAGAGTTAAGAAATCCGGGTTGTGCTGACTTTCTTCTTCTTCTTCTTCCTTCTCCAAACTCTAGATCATGTCGAGTGTGCTCACCAGCAGGGCCACCTTCTTGGATTCGACATTGCGCCTGTAAAGAGCTCTCGCCGTGATCATGCCAACATCGTAACTATCAACGGCGAGAGCGGAATCATGTCTGCCGTCATGTGGTGCAAGGACCACACTCCCACGCGGACGATCACACACCAAATGCATGAAGTGGTCAACCAAGAGTCGGGGCTCACTGCTCTGCAGCTCTATGTACAAACCTATAAGCAAGCGGACTTGAGTTTGACGGGGAGCGTCCGCAAGGCAAACCTCATGCTGCACGCCACGAGGATGTCTGCATCGCCCGCACCACCCGGCGGCACTCGACGCACATCGACCACGGGCACAGCTGCGGCATCGTCGGCGGCGGCGGCGGCAGCAGCAGCAACATCTACCGTCACCGCCATCAGCACTCCCGCGCCAAACGGCGTCCCAGTTCACGCCGAGAGCGGAGAGGCCAAAGAGGCGGCCGCCAATGCTCGGCAGCCCGGAGTAAAGGTTTGCATTACGTGTGGCATCGACGTCACCCCGAAATGGTGGCCGATAGACAACTCGCAGCGCAGTCGGCTCACGAATGGGCACCACGGGACGATTGGATTCGAGGCGCAAAAGTTTGTCGAGCAACGCAAGTTCCAGTGTCACAAGTGCAAAATGAACCCCAAGTCATTCACCGCACGCCCGACACCACCACCGACGTCGGAGCCTCCACGAAAGCACCTACCTGCCGGGCCGGGTGCTGTTGGGCCGCCGCCCCTCCGAAGTCCGCCACGACCGACATGTTCGGAATACCGCGCCACCGCTCTCCGTCCAGAAATACACTCGCTCCTGCACCATCCGCCAGTGGCCACCGCGGCGGCACATACGCCTGCCCCGCCGTCCATCGGTCATTCCCCCCTTTCTCAGCCTCGTGGTCTCGGCCAACGGCCTCTACCGCCGACTCCCGGATCGCACGGATATCCTCAGGCGCCGCCATCCAGGTCGGCCTATGCTGACTGGGGGCCCCGGCATGCGTCGCCGCCTCGTCACCTGAACGGCGCGCCTCCGCCACCGCCGCTGCACGGCGGCGGACCGTCTCCGGTGTCGAGCCTCACGGCGCTCCGCCCGCCGTCTATGTCAGGACCCCCCCCCGTTCCGCCGATCTCTGCGCCGCTGCATCGCACCCACGGATCACCGATATACGGTAGCCCGATGCCTCCGTCACCGCGGCGGATCAACGGGTCCGCACCGCCTCTGGCATACGTACCGCCATACGCAGGCGCTCCTCCACAGGCACTCGCATCGAATCCCCGACACAGCGCCTCGCCAGGCTCTACCAGTGGAGTTCTGCCGCCCCGATCCGACGCATTCTCTCACGGGCTCCAACCCCAGCGCTCCCCGTATCCCGTCGAGCTGCACACCAGCCCACCTATGGCACGAAACGGCCTGCCGATGCCGGGAGGGCCACCGCCGCTGGCACCGCCGCACGAATTGGCACCTCCGGGTGGTGGATTTGGACGTCGTCTGCCAGATAGCCGCCCAGCGAGCGGTGCAAGCGCAAGTCCTTCGCTGCGAAACTTACTGTCGTAAGAGTGGCATATCTGGGCTGAGAAAGGAAGTCACGTTTCGGCTGGGCGGGTCCTCTTCTTTTTCTTTTCTTTTTTTTTTTATAAAAAAACAAGAAAAAAAAACAAAGATGTATCTTGATCTTGACCGACTGGTTTTTACAGGCTCACTTCACCCTGTCCTCACTGTCCTCAGGAGAGGACAGATAGTGTGGCCGTTTGACATTTTAGTGGATCTGCTTGTCTTCTTGATCCTATTTCTCTCTTTCTGTTTCTTCCCTACACCTTTTCCGTCGTCGCAAAATAAAGACGAGGGACAAGAGGGGAAAGGGAAAACCCCAGCATACCCGGAGATGTTGTTCCCCCCCCCCCCCCCCGCCCTTTTTTTTCCCCCACCTTCCTCGTCGAGAAGGACCGCAGAGGAGTGCTTTTTTCTTGTAACAGAGTGTCAAGGCATGGCATTGACCCCGACGATCAGGCGTTTTGAATGGTGGTGTTTTTGGATCAACCTTGGATGGAGTTGGGTCGAGAGGGAGGTCGCGCTGGAGAGGTTCTTTTTTCTTTCTTCATTGCCAATGTAAATTAAAGGTGGAAACTAGACCGGGTACCTAACAGATACCCAGCAGTGCTAGCACCTTGAAGTGGTAGTGTGTACTACGTAGGTACCTAAAAATGTACTAGTAGCCTGCACTAGCAAATCAAGACTGGAGAAGCTCTCCAGACGGCGCCGGTTGGTGCACACACCCCTGACATGTTGCTGACACCCCTGTCCCACTCATATGACCAATCACGGACCAGAGAGCGCCATCTTGACAGCTGCCATGGAATTGTCGCAACGGGCAACGAGCAACGGACAAACGAACTGAACGGCCTTCGATTCTCCCTCGCATACATTATACATTGGAAGCAGCGTCGTTGATCTCGATTCATCTACATCCTCCAATTCCGGCCGATCCTACCGAGCTTCAACCAGCTGCGAAACGTCTATCCAGCGGCTTTCGAATCCCGTGCCAAATGTCGGCCATGGCGCAGTTCGTCCTGGACCTGGTCTACTCGTTTGGCAATTGCCTCAACTGCTTCCCTGGGTCGCCCACCCTGAAGATTAACAGTCGGAGCTTCAAGATTCTCCGTCTGCTCGGCGAGGTACGCAGCATTTGAAAGGAAAGGGGAGAAGGGGGAGAAAGGAGAGAAGACGAAGAAGAAGCACCCATACATACACACACACACAAAAACGGACCATAGAGTTGAAAACAAATAGGGCGGATTTTCCTACGTGTACCTAGTCGAGGACACGGCGTCGCACCAGCTCTTCGCCCTCAAGAAGATACGATGTCCCTTTGGCGCCGAGTCAGTGCAGCAGGCGATGCGCGAGGTGGACGCGTACAGGCTGTTCGCGCACATCCCCAACATCATCTCGGCCATGGACCACTCGGTCGCCACGGAGCGCGGGGCCGATGAGGGGACCAAGACGGTGTACGTGCTATTGCCGTACTACCGGCGCGGGAACCTCCAGGACATGATCAACGCAAACCTCGTCAACCGGACGTCGTTCCCGGAGAGGCACCTGGCGATGCTGTTCCTGGGGGTATGCAAGGCCCTGCGCGCCATGCACGAGTACAAGGCCCCGCCGGCGGAGAGCATGCGGATGGGCAATGAGGCCGACAATGACGACGACGACGACGACGACGACGATGACGAAAACGACCCGGCCGCTCCCCGCGAGCGCACCGCCGACGCCGACGACACACATGACGAGCAGCAGCGTCCACTGATGCGCCCGGAAGACCAGGCAGCCCTCGCGGGCGGCAAGGTCAGGTCGTACGCGCACCGCGACATCAAGCCCGGCAACATCATGATCGACGACGCGGGAACGACGCCGATCCTCATGGACCTCGGATCCGTGGCGGCTTCCCCCATCCCCGTCACGTCGGCCTCCCTCGCGCTCGAGATCCAGGACACGGCCGCGGAGCACTCCACCATGTCCTACCGCGCACCCGAGCTCTTCGACGTCCGCGCCGGCTCCGTCATCGACACAAAGGTCGACATCTGGTCCCTCGGCTGCACCCTCTACGCCTGCCTCGTCGGCAAGTCCCCCTTCGAGATGCGCTCCGACGAGACGGGCGGCACCCTGAGCCTCTGCGTCCTAGGCGGCGACTGGCGCTTCCCCGACGAGTCCCCCAGCGGCGCGAGCCGTCCCTCCGCCGCGAAAAACACAATCGCCCGCGCAAAGGGCCGCGTCGCCTCCGCGGACCACGCCGCCTCCTCAGCGCCGGACCCCGACGCCGCCCCGTCCATCAGCGAGCCCATGCGCGCCATCGTCAGGCGCTGCCTCCGCGTAGAGCCCGCCGAGAGGCCCGACATCAACGAGCTGATCGCCATGGTCGACGAGACCCTCCTCCACGATCTACCAGACCAGCCCGCTGCCGCATCATCGTAGAAACAACCCCCCCCCCCCCTCCAAAAAAAAAACGAAAAGAATAAAGAATAGCAATGTAAGAATCATAATGAAACGAAACAAAGATGCAAGTTGTAAACTGGTGGCCGGGGGGGGGGGGGGGCGGTTCAGAACCTTTGCCCCCCATTTGCGTGTCCATATACCCTATATAGTATGTACGGTATACCGCTTGCAAAGTTGTAACAAAAAAAAGGAAGAAGGGAAGGGGAGAGAGGTATTGAATGGGAGCAAGAAGATGGGATGGATACAAGCTGTTTTCTGTTCTGTTTTGATTTGTTTTATTTATAATAGCGGCTCGTTGGCGTTACGGTAAATTGAGAGCGAATATATGGATGGGGGAGATGAGAAAAAGAACCACGTGATGGTTTGGATGCAATGCATGCTGTTGTCGAATCGAGTCAAGGGGTTCATGTTTTTTTTTTTTTTTTTTTTTTTTTTTTTTTTTTTTTTTTTTTTTTTTTTTTTTTTTTTTTTTTTTTTTTTTTTTTTTTTTTTTTTTTTTTTTGCCTGATACGTTTGGAAGTGTGTGGATTACGAAGGTAGTGGGTATTGACTCTTTTCTTTTCCCTATCATATGACAATCTTATCCGACTACATTTGGCGGCCCTCTTTACCTCCTTACCTCGTTACCGCCGCGTGTCCAGCATCACGCGGATGCTGGCCCCTGGACACACGCACTCAAGCTCGTTGACATCCTAGAGCTGGAGCTTGTACGTAGCCACCTCGAACGGCCTCAGGGTGATGTCGAATTCGCCGTTACGCAGTTCCATCTCTTCCAGCTCATCTTCCAGGATGCTCGCCTTGCTCACGTGCTTGGCATTGTATGATGTCCTGATGGTGCCCCTGCTGTGCCCGCCCAGCGACTCGTACACGCGCAGGATGATGCTCTGCCCCTTGTTGACCCGCAGACCCTCGTGGAGGCTCACGTCCTCGTCGTCGTGCCCGCGCTTGATTGTGTCCAGGACAAGGGAGCTCGACTCGTCCTTGTTGATGAGCCTGATGGGCGGGTCGCCGCCGGACATGGCCTCGATGGATGACCGAGGAGCCGACAGGAGCTTCAGCGGGTTGTTGAAGGCATACGCCGCCCTGACGGTCGCCGAGGACAGGGAGCCCCTGTGCGGGAAGATGGCCCACCGGATGGCGTGTCGGCCCATGTCGGCGTGCTCGTCGGGGGCCTTGGGGGCGCGGAGGAGGGAGAGACGCATCAGCCTGCCCGCAGTGGCGAAGCCGTACTTGCTGTCGTTGAGGATCGACACGCCGTAGTTGTGCTCCGAGAGATCGGCAAACTTGTGGCAGCAGACCTCGAACTTGGCCATGTCCCAGCTGGTGTTGTAGTGCGTCGGTCTCTTGGTGATGCTGTATGCCGTCTCGTACGAGGCCTCGGTGTTGACAATGTTGACGGGGAATTCCACCTTGAGAAACTTGGAGTTCTCGTGCCAATCGACTTCGGCAGAGCAGTCTACCTGCGACTGTTGCCCCTTGAGCGCCGCCGAGAGAGTGATGTAGGACCTCATCGAGCTCTTGTCGCTGATCTCGATGTCCGTGACCAGGGTCACACGGTGCGGCTTGCTCTCGTGGATCTTGGTCTGGCCGTATTTGAGCTCTCGGCGAGTATCCAGGTGATAGACCTCGACGTCCCACGCCTCCCAAAAGAGGGGCACGTCGTCGAAAATCACAAACTTGTTGGCCCGGCCACCCTCGTCGACGATTTCACGATCATGGACCAGGTCGTACAAGGACGTTATGCAGCCGCCCTCAACCACGACACGGAGTTGATCATTCTGCAGAACGTAGACCTCGCCGTTCACCGTCACAGTCACGTCGGGTTTGTCTTGCCGGGCCTTGAAAGTGCGAAGTGGGAGCATGTTGCCGTCTCCGCAAGCAACACCGACCTCGGTATCGGACACCTCGACGATTTCCTTGCGATGCCAAGGTAGAGTGTTGACAACAACAGAATCATGGATGCAGCTGGGCTGTGTAGAAGAAGCCCCCAAAATGTTGTACAGCTCTTGAAGCAGCTTGTCGCCCGTTTTGAAAACCTCGGCGTAGAACTGCCAAATGTGTTAGTGGCACAGATACATGATATCATGTTCCCATCATATTCCCGTGCGTCAGCTGCAGTTTGTGGGCGCGTGGAGGGGGAAAAAACTTCTTCTCACCTTGTTTGATTCGTCATAACACATTTCGATGGAGCTTCCAGGCAGACAATCGTGGAACTGGCACAGCAAGACCTTCTCCCACATGCCGTCAATGTCCACCGACGGGTACTTGTACTTGGAACTCTGGATGGAGGCGATGGTGGCGAGGAGCTCAATGTCTTTCAACAACACTTCGGACTTGCGGTTGAACATTTTGTTGTTCGCTTGTGTGGTGTATGTTCCACGGTGTAGCTCAAAGTAGAGCTCACCGTACCAGGTGGGAAAGTCCTTGGCTTTCGGAGCCAGACGGTCAAAAAAGTCGTCCACGCTCAGGCCAAGTTTGAGTTTGGGAATCCCTCCCACGGTGTTGCTGATGCCGGCGCATCGGCGGAGCTTTTCCAAATGCTGCCAGGTTGGGCCGCCGCCGCCATCGCCTTTTCCAAACACAAGCAACGATGAACTGTCCACACGCATCGTTTTGTGCCTGCTGACGCTTCGCCTCAAATCTCCAAAATCGGCCTCGGACGTGTACGTCTCGGAAGGTGGCATGTGACACATGACCTGGCTCCCGTCGGGGCTCACCCACATGAATGTTGTGTGTGGAAAATTGTTGATGTTGTTCCAGCTGAGCTTCTGCGTCATGAAGCGATCCATGCCGGCCAAGCGGCAAAGCTGAGGCAGCTGGCTAGAGTATCCAAAGGTATCTGGGAGCCAGAACGTGCGGCAACGGGTGCCGAATTCGGCCTCAAAGAAACGCTGGCCGTAAAAGAACTGACGAACCAGTGACTCACCGCAGGGCATGTTGGTGTCGTGCTCTACCCAGCTGCCGCCGATGGGATGAAACTGGCCCTCGCCTACCTTGCGCTTGACGCGCTCGAAGGCGCCTGGATAAAGCTGCTTCAGCCACTTGAATTGCTGGGCTTGAGAGCAGGCGAAATGTGCCTCTGGGTAGCGGTCCATCAGGTCACACTGGCTGGACCACGATCTGGCGACTTTGCGCTTCGTCTCGGCAAAGGGCCACAGCCAGCAGCTGTCAATATGACAGTGACCGATTCCGAATACAAGAGGCTCCTTGCCCACTTGGTATACCTTGTGAGAGTCCACATCAGGCCCCAAAATTTCTTTCGCAATTTCCCTGCATCTCAGAATGGACTCCTGGCTGTTGACTTGGAACGTGTTGATAATCCGCATGGCAACCGCGAGTGCGTGGTTTTGCTCGGCAGAGTCTTCTGGAAGCTCTCGTGCGGCGTCTCCAAGCTCCCACATGTCAAAATAGAGCTTGCGAGCGTCAACGTTGACGGCGGCGATGTTGGCTTTGCTCAGAGCATAATACTTATTTGGGTCCGGAGGGGAAATGCTCTGCTTACCCCCCGGAGCGTTGCCAAACATGCCATTGCAAGCCATTTCGATGTAAATGACATGCTCTTTGCCATCCCGGAAGGAATCGGGAATATTCCACTCGATGCGCTCACCTCCGCCGGTGAGGCCCTGGAGTGGCATACCGTCCTCTGTCCATACAAGGCCCTCGTTGTTGGCGTCCCATTCCAAGATCAACAATTCCTCGTGCAAGATTTCCTTGGGCACAGTCAAGTGAAGTCGAAACCAGTGTGTCGTCCATGACGGGCCAAAAGCAGCGCCGACGTGAGTCTTGTTGAATTCGTGAGAGGTTGCCTCCTTGAAGGTCGGCCGATCCTGTCCCGGGGCGCTCCATACATATATGTTGACGTGAGGCGAGCCCGAAAATCTCGCTTTGTAGAGGACACTACTCCCGTAATCAGCCGCCGTGCAGGAATATGAGGTATTGTTCCAGCGCCTATACAGCGCGCGGGGCAACTCACGCTAAAAGATTGATCTTATCATATTGACTAGATTTATAGAAAGGCTCGATTCGGTCCTTCAGAATGCTTGTCTTGGGAACGCCAACAGGCCTCTGGGCAAGAATTGGGTAGGAGACTTTGCTCCTCATTTCTCCACCACCGCCCATGTTAAAGGTTTCAGCGAGAATGCCTGGCGCCGGGGGAGCTGAGCGGTTGGAGATTCTTCGCAATTTGCCAGAAAGAGGAGCCAGAAGAGGCAGACGGGGCGATGGAGTTAAATGTCGCGAACAATCGGCAGAAGGAGGGAGTTTGTGGTTGACCGTGGTCTCGAAGGTACTGCCGGATCCGGATCAGCAGCTGATCTGGATAAATGACAAGCGACCTGAGCACCTTGCCCCGCCCATGTGTCAAGTTTGAGCGAGACGGAGCAGGACAGGTACGACATCAATACGCACACCGTCAGGTGAAGCCTGAAGACGGGTAGGATGAGCCGGAGCAGTGTGAGGCACTCGATACGATTGCAGTCTGCGCGTGAAGCTTTGGAGTGGTAGATGTGCGCATGGCCAGTTGATGTAACCAACAGCCAACAGGTGGTGGGCAGCTGAAGGGACTAGACGGGACGGGGTGTGCCAGCTGCCGGCTGCACGGAGCTGGGGCTCAGCGCCATTCGGTCCGGGGTAAGCGGGGGGGGGGGGGGGGGGGGGGGATGCAACCCCCCCCCACCACCCACCCCCATGCGGCTAGTGACATGCG
>JABAEC010000017.1:102616-192862 GCA_013435705.1 Claviceps paspali | reverse complement strand
CCCCCCCCCCCCCCCCCCCCCCCCCCCCCCCCCCCCCCCCCCCCCCCCCCCCCCCCCCCCCCCACGCAACGCGCCGCCACCTCCCAGCCCCATGCGGCTAGTGACTTGCGGGTCGAGGGCGGGCGGGCGGGCGGGTGCCACAGAAACAGCACAATAGGTAGTAGTAGTAGTAGTATGCACTACATACCTCATTTTGAATGAATGCCTCGGGCTCGTTGCGACAAGGTACTCAGCGTCTAAATACTACAATGTAGGTATGAATCAATATCAGGTGTTCCGGAATCGGTGAGATTAGGGCGTGGTCACTGGCTCAGTGGCGTGCAGCAAGACTTTTGGCCAGGTGTTGTTGATTGTTGTCGTGGTGTTCAAGTGGACCGCAGCGTAGGACGAGAGCTTTTTGGGTTGGATGACCGTGGAAGTCACAGGTGTGAAAAAAAGATACTATGTTAATGATGCAGGCAATAAAGATGGTGGTGAGGAGAAATATACATGAGTTATCCGGCGCAAAAAGCCTGCCGGGGTGGTCTGGCTTGGAGGGAGGCAGCTGTGAGGCAGCTGTGAGGCAGCTGTGAGGCAGCTAGCTGGGCGGTACTTACTACTGCGTACTACTACTACTACTACTGGAAAGAGCTGCGCAGATTTGTGTGGAGACTGGCAGTTGACGCACGACTCAAGACTCAAAAATTCACCACTCTCTCACCCAACACAGTCGCCACCACGCCAAGATCACCAGACCCCGTCGTCCACCAAACGACTTCCCACTCGGCTTGGCTTGTTGCATTCATGCAAAGTCACATCGAGCAACCCCCTCCTTGTGCCTTATGTTTCGCCTGCCCCCGTCACGCGCTCGTCGACTTCCCTACTGCCGCCATGTCTCCCTTGCCACATGTAGAACCGCGCTGCCACCGCTTGTGGTTAGCCGGCAACCTTGGCTGGTAGCCTCATCTGCGGCGGCCGCGGCCACGCATCCGATTCAGTTTCGCGGCAAAAAGACGCAGACCACCATCAAGCTGGCCGACCTGCCCCAGGGTCCTGTCCAATTTGAGCCTCAGCCCGTGCCGGAGCCAGAAGAACATGGCGAGCCGAGCTACCCCACCGTCATCCTGCAGGCGCGCCAGAACATGCGCAAGTTCGACAATTGCGTGCTCCTCACCCGCGTTGGCGGATTTTACGAATTGTACTTTGAGCATGCCGACGAGTACGCCCCGCTCCTCAATATCAAGTTGGCGTCCAAGAAGACCAACGCTGGGCCTGTGCCCATGGTGAGAAGATGCTTACTCCTTGGGTTTCTGAATAGCCTACCTACCGGTCATGGTCATCCAAGGCTGACCTTCTCGCGTGTCAGGCCGGCTTTCCATTCTTCCAACTGGACAGGTACTTGAAAATACTGGTGCAAGACTTGAATCGCTACGTGGCAGTCGCCGAGGAATACCCCTGTGACGTGGAAGACAAGATCAAATCGGGCGGCCTGATGCATCATCGGCGAGTGGCCCGCATCATTACCCCCGGCACGCTTATCGACGAGAACTTCATTGATCCGTATGCAAACAACTATGTTTTGGCCATCCACGTTTCCCAAAGCGAAAACCATCGTGTCGAGGAACCATCTACGCGCGCTTCAGACAATCAAGTCTCCCTGCCACACTTGGAGCCTTGCTTGCCTCTTGGTTTGGCTTGGCTCGATCTGTCGACTGGACACTTCTTCACACAGTCGGTGGATTTATCTTCCTTGCCATCGGCCCTGTCCCGCATCGGACCCCGCGAGATTGTTCTCAGTGCCGAAATCGAATCTCAAAAAGACCATGACATTTTCCCTACTCTTGCCCAGGACAGGCATCTGATCACCTACGCTTCCTCGGGACAACTTACAACCATAGAGGACTGGAAACCACTTCTAGAGTCTGAAGTGTCGGCAAAAACACGAAAGACCTTCACCAGCGAGGAGGTCTCGGCCGGGAATTTGGTTCTGAATTACGTCAAAGACAGATTGCAGGGAACGACGATGAAATTGCTGCCTCCTCAGCGACACGAGAGCATGCAGATCATGAGCATCGACAAGAATAGCCTGCGAGCTCTGGAGATCAAACAGACAATCCGAGATGGCTTCTTCCGTGGCAGCCTTCTCCATGCCATCAGACGCACAGTCACCAAGAGCGGTGCCAGGTTGTTGCATGAATGGTTAAGTTCTCCATCGACATCTCTCGAAGTCATTGGCGCACGACAAGATCTCGTGGCCAACTTCATCTCCATGGAGAATCTTCGTGACTCCATCGTCACGCTTCTGCGGCGTTGCCATGACTCTCAGCGATTGGTACAAAAGTTCTCCATGGGCAGGGGCGACGCGGACGACTTGCTTGCTCTGTCACACACCATACGCGCTACCAAGGATATTGTTGACATGCTGGATAAGAACGATGCATCGCAGAGCGGCTGCTTTCGAGAACTTTTACTCCGGATAGACCTCACTCAGCCTCTCAAGCTCGCCCGGAAAATCAAAGATGCTATAGACGAGGACGGAATTGTTCACCAACATGAAGTCGAAGACTCCGAAGCCAGTCAGATGATCGCCCTTGCGCAAGACATCGTCGCCACTGAAGGATCAGAAGAGGACACATTGGCACTGCCAAAGGGCAAAAGGAAACGGCCTACATCCGTCAGGGAATGCTATGCCGAGGACAACGACTCGTGGGTCATGAAGCCTGGCGCGAGCGCCGCCTTGAAAAGACTGCATTCCGAGCTCGCGTCTCTGCTGGAGGAAAAGGATCAGCTGGGTGAGAGCCTGCGCGAAAAACTCGGCACCTCAAGCCTCACTCTGCGATGGACTCCAGGCCTAGGGCACATCGCTCACATCAAAGGCAAGGACATCAAGAACCTGCTTGAGGTAAAAACACTTTCCTCCAGCCGGTCAACGAAATCACTGCATCTTCCGGAATGGACAGCTCTCGGACAACGTATAGACCAGGCACGCTTCCATATTCGCCGCCAAGAACAGAGCGTCTTCCAAACCCTGCGCCAGCAGGTGGTGCGTAATCTCGTCAAACTGCGTCGAAACGCAGCAGTCCTAGACGAGCTTGACATCGCCACATCCTTTGCCAAACTAGCACTCGAGCAGAATCTCACGCGTCCCACGATCAACAACAGCACCGCGCACACCATCATCGGTGGCCGGCACCCGACCGTGGAGGGGGGCCTTGCCCAGCAAGGACGCAGCTTTGTCCGAAACGACTGCCTCGTCGGCGCCCCGGGCGACGGTCTCGTCTGGCTCATCACCGGCCCCAACATGGCAGGCAAGAGCACGTTCCTGCGTCAGAACGCCCTGATTACTATTCTCGCCCAGATTGGCTGCTATGTGCCTGCGACGTACGCACAGGTGGGCATTGTGGACGCCATATTCAGTCGCGTCGGATCCGCGGACGACTTGTTCCGCGACCAAAGCACCTTCATGGTCGAGATGCTGGAGACAAGTCATATTCTGAGAAAGGCTACCCCAAGGTCGTTTGTCATCATGGACGAGATAGGTCGGGGAACAACGCCCGAGGACGGCACCGCCGTGTCATACGCCTGCTTGCATCACCTTGTCACTGTGAACCAGTGTCGGACACTGTTTGCGACGCATTTTCACCGGGTGGCCGATTTGGCGGTGGCGGATGGGCTGTGTGGGCCTCATGGACAGAGCGGAGCCGTACAGTCCTACTGTACCGACGTCGAGGAAGACGACCGGGGAGGGTTCGTCTATGTTCATAAGCTACGAAGGGGAGTCAACCGACAGAGCCACGCGCTCAAAGTGGCCAGACTGGCTGGCATTCCGGAGCGAGCCATCAAGACTGCTACAGAGGTCCTGGACAAACAACAAGCGAATCCGGACAT
This sequence comes from Claviceps paspali, assembly GCA_013435705.1. NCBI lineage: Eukaryota > Fungi > Ascomycota > Sordariomycetes > Hypocreales > Clavicipitaceae > Claviceps > Claviceps paspali. The sequence goes on along the minus strand of JABAEC010000017.1, from coordinate 188,995 downwards.
GTTTTCTACGAAGACGCGGGTACCGCCGGAATGATGATGAGTCTTGTACTATGCATATACAGGAGTACAGGTGGGCATTTGTACGATTCATGGGTGTAATACGTGATTGGATTTCAAATCGCAAATTCTTGAACACATGTTAGCACAAACGTGTTTTAAATAAATGTAAAATAAAACTGTGGCATGAATGAGGAAGATATGGGGATAGTCATAGTGTGTTGATACGTGTTTCATCAATAGAGTTTCAGGGTTAAAAAGCTCATGATGTGTTTTCATAATCATCCAACCGGATCGCAGTATAAATCAACTGGGAAAAATAAGAAAGAAAGAGAAAAAAAAAAGCACGGACTAACCTTTTTTGTTCATTCAAAAATGTCACTTCACGACCTCTCTTAACGTTTTTTTTTTTTTTTTTTTGCATTTCACAGGCTTGCATCTTTCATGCTTGGCATAGCTTTCATTAACGTGTCGTGTATCCTGTGACCAGAGACGTGAAGAGAAATAAACGTCTCGGTCATCGAGAAAAAGCGACCTATGTAACCGTATTTCAAGATGCTTGTAATCGTGAACCCAACCGGAAAGTGGAAAGCCAGCCAAACGCCATTTGTATTTTTTATGATTCCGTTTAGTCGCTGAGAAGAAGAAGGTTAGTTTGATTGGCCAGGAGGACGAAGTTTTGATTGGGATAGGGGATGTCTCGAGTGTCACGTACAAGAGACCACCGAAACCTTCGTCTTCCTCCTCCTCCTCGGATTCGTCCTTCTTGGCCTCCTCGGCGGGGGCATCTCCGGAGGAAGCACCTGCGGCGGCGGCGGGAGCAGCTGAGGCGTAGGCATCGGGGTTGGCGATGCGGTCCTTGAGCTGCTCGATCTCGGGCCACGAGAAGTCGGTCTCGACGGCGACGGCGAGGACCTTCTTGTACGAGTTGACCACGGAGTGCATGACCGAGGGCAACGTGGGGAAGTTGACGGCCAGCGAGATGGTGGCAATGGTGGTGATGGCCGAGGAAAAGGCCTTGAGGAGCTGCTCATCACCAATGTCGAGGATCTCAGGGGGGAAAGCCTGGCCCTGGTCGTAGACCTGCTCGATACCCAGACCGTAGGTGAAGGGGGAGATGTTGAGCATGTTGAGCAGGGTGGCCTCGGAGGGGCCGACCTTGGCCTTGGCCTCGACAAGCTTCAAGTCGGTGGTGATTTCAATGGTACCACGGGCAATCTTGGTGGGGACACCGAGAGCCTGGAAGAAAGAGGTCTTGCCGGGTTCCATGCCCGTGTTTCCAGCGGGGACCCAGACATCGACGGGGGCGACGGCACCGGCACGAGCAGGGGCGGCGACGCGGTTGGACAGAAGCTTGTCACGGATTTCCTTGAGGTCGCCGTTGGTGAAGACGAAACCGACGTTGCCCTTGACGAAGGGCAGAAGACGCTCGTATTCGGGGGTGTCGGCGATGAAGGTCTTGAGGGCTCGGCGAACCTATTTTTTGAGGAAGAGCAACAAACGCATGACGGGTTAGCTACTGTATTCGGTCCACGATTCTCGTCATAGCTTCGATATCCTCTTTTGATAGGCCAAAGCTTGGGACGAGGAACAGAATTTTGCCTCGTAGCGCAGATTCGGGGCCAAAGCGATGTTTGGTGTGTAAGATAAAGGAAGAGGATGGGTGGAAAGCGTACCATGGTGTTCTTGCCCATCAGGACAACACCCTGCTTGCGCAGGGAGTGTCGGATCTCGTGCATCTGCTGAGAGCTGACATTGTCGATGGCAACGACGAAGACCGAGCGGTACTCCTCGAGCAAGCCCTTGAGCTTGTCGAAGTAGCCGGCCTTGTTTGCAGTCTTGCCCCCCATATCTTCTTATTTAATGAAGGCAGGATATTTCAGGGCAAGGGGTATATTGTTGTGTGTGGTGAGGAGAGGAAGTTTAGTCGGGCGAGCGGCGTTTGGCAAAGAAAGGACCTGCGGCGAAACTGCAGGCGGAATTTTCAGTCCTTTTTTTTTTTTTTTTTTTTTTTTTGCCCACCCAATGGCCCTTTTCGCCAAATTGTGTGGCTCGTTTCTCTCTCACGGCGTCCACGGTGGCCCCCGCCTTGCGCATCCTTAGGGCTTCTGTGGCGCTAAGCGGCTTTGGGAGCGCATGTGGGGTTCGTTCTTGGATTCCAGCAACGACAACTTTGTGACTAATCAGAGCATGATTTGAAGTGACGTTTTTGCGAGTGGTTACTACTACTACTACGTAGTATAATGCACCCAGTTTCCGATAATTTGTAACTGCTGCTGGTTTGCAGCTGCTGTTGGTTTGCAGCTTTCTGACATCGGATTCGATATGGCTACACGTGCGTTTTTTTTTTTTTTTTTTTTTTTTTCTTTTTCGCTTGGAGCGATTGAATTTGTGAACTTAAAAGACCTTTTAAGAACCGCCAGAGCATCCATCCCTTTTCTTTCTCATACAATCTTGACCTGCTCACCCACGCCGGACCCTGTTCTTTTCTTTCGCACCAGTATATCGAGGAACAATGAATACAGATAACAATCGGCCCTGTTCTGCCTGCACCTGGACGCTTGAACGACAAGACGAATGCCTTTACAACAGCCACGTGAGCCTGTTCTATGGGGTTAGCGACCGGGGCGTTTGGGCTGTAGGGTCAAAATTAATCATTAAGGAGATGCGCGATGAACAGCCCATCATTGAGGCAAAGAATTTGCGATTTGTTTGCCAAAACACAACAATCCCCGTTCCAAAAGTGGTAGAAGACTGGTCTGAAGATGGACGCTACTTTCTGATCACGACTCGCATACAAGGGACAACATTAAAGGAGGCATGGCCAACCTTGTCAGAAATCCAAAGAGACTCAATCGCAAGGCAGGCAGCTCAGTTACTCAGCCAGCTGCGCCAACATCCATCTGATACTTTGCAAAATATTGACAATAGTCCCTTATACTCCGCCTTCTTGTTTTTTAGTGGTGATGATATTCCACACGGTCCGTTTACATCAGACAACCAGCTCTGGAAAGAAATAGCTAAGGCTCTAAGAGGAGCAACTGCTGAAGATCTGCATCAACTCCAGCAGCGCATGCCAATAGCTAAGCCATACGTACTTACACATGCGGATTTAAACACGGCTAATATTATTGTGAAAGATGGGACCCTGGCGGGGATAATTGATTGGGAAATGAGCGGGTATTATCCGATTTGGTGGGAATTCGTGGCAACACGTATTGCGCACGATGAAGACGATCGTGCGTGGAAGGCGTTGCTGCGCAGCTACATGGAAGACTTTACAACAGCTGAAAAGTTTTGGGTAGATTGTTACCGCCTCCGTAGATAGTAAATTGTGAGCAATGGATGAAGGCTTGGATGTGATGAGCTGCGATTCTTATTAAAAGTGCTTGGTAAGTTGTAACAAAGTACTAGTAGTAGTAGTACTACTACGTAGTAAGCTGTTTCAAATAAATACTTAGTAATAAAAAACGCTTAGTTCGACTTTCTTCAGCAGCGGCGGTCTTCAGCCACTGCAGCCACAAGTTGGATGCAAGATGTCGGTCGGAAACTGGGTGCATTTTAAGCGGTCCTTTTTTTTTTCCCTTCCCCAAGCTATCATAATAAAGCTGCGTGAGAAGAAGCCATTCCGAGAAAGCAGCAGACGTCACTCAGCCCATTGGCCCCCCCCAAACCACATCCCAAACCCTCATCTTACCCCCCAAGATTCTCGCCTGACAAGAGAAGAAGAAAAAAAATGAGTCTCAGGCCCATTCCCTACAATCGCGTGCAAACAGCGCGCGACAACATCCTCTTTGCCACGCGCGCCGGCAAGATTCACTCATTCAGCCTCTCGGATGGCAAGCATCTGTCCACATGGCAGCACCCAGACGTGGAGAAATCGGCCAAAGGCGCCTCTGTCCAGAAAGACACGGAGCCTCGAAACGAGAACAGCGCCGTCCTGACCGCGTCCGAAGCCGGTGTCGAAGCCGATGAACCGCCAGCCAAGAGACAAAAGACGGCCGCAGGCAAGGACGTCAATGCTGCGTCTGATGATGGCGAGCGCAACGACAAAGTAGATACAGCGGGGAGGCCTGATGGTGCAGATCAAGGGAAGAGAAAGGGGAAGAAGCAGAGCAAAGGTCCGAGTCACGGCGACAACTCGAGAATGGGAAAGGTTGTCGACCGGCCGATCATCACGCTCATGACATGCACCAACGACGGGGCGCATTTGATCGCCGTCTCGGGCCACGATAAGGCAGTGTGGGTGTTTGAGCATGATGGCCAGGGTGCTCTCACCCAGCTGAGTAAAAGGTAATAAGAATCATGTATAGCTAGAATGTCCCCCCCTCGTTCGCCATGCCGAACCAAGGTCGAACCGAACCCCCGCTAACAACGCGTGTCGAAAAAAAAAAAAAAAAAAAAAAAAAAAACAGAGTCATGCCAAAGCGGCCCAGCTCCATAACCCTCGGATTCGGTTCCCGGATCATCGTCGCGGACAAGTTCGGCGACCTGTACTCCCTTCCGCTTCTCATGACGTCCGCTCCCCCTTCCACTCTCGGCCTCCGCGCCCCGTCCACCTTGGTTCCCAAAACCACCGAGCCGGCTGCCAACACTCTCACAGTGCACTCCAAACGCAACCTCGCGGCCCTGGAGCACCAACGCAAGCAGCTGGAATCCGACAGGGCAAAAGCCGGCGGCACTCCTAAACCAGAAGGTCCCGGCTTCGAGCTCACTCTCCTCCTGGGTCATGTCTCCATGCTCACCTCCCTTGTTGTCACCGAGTCGGAAGGGAAGAAGTACATCTTGACCGCGGATCGGGACGAGCACATCCGGGTATCGCGTTACATACCACAAGCACACATCATCGAGTCATTCTGTCTCGGCCACGAGGAGTTCATAAGCGAGATCCTTGTGCCCCAAGGTCACAGCGACATACTCATCTCCGGAGGCGGCGACGAGGACCTACTCACCTGGGACTGGAAAGCCGGTTCCATCCTGTCAAGAACAAACCTGCTTCTCATGGCGCAGGAAATCGCCCCGCAGACCTCCAAGGTCGCCGTCTCGGGATTAACCTCGTTGCTGTACCCCTCCAACGAGGGCCAGCTGACATACGTGCTAGCCATCTGCGAAGAGTGAGTCAAACAAGCAGCTCAGATCCTCTCCAATTTTTTTTTTCTTTCAAACAAAACAAAAAAAAAACGGGTAGGAAAGAAAAAAAAAACCCAAATAGCGCTGACAAAACAACCCACGTAGCCTCAAAGCCATCTTCACATGGCAGCTCACCGATGGGAACCAACTCAAAAACCCAAGCATCATCCAACTTCCCTGCAACCCCCTCCACATGACCACCGCCAGCCCGCCAAAAGACTCGCCCCCCAAGTTGATAGTCGCCATGGACCCGGGCCAAAACACCGACGTAATGAGTCTCCACGAGTACACCCTCACCCGCAGCGAAGGACGGTTATCATCTGACGTGGAGCTTCCGCTTCACGGTCAAGCGGTGGACGGCGCAGAGGTGCAGGCATCCGAGAAAGAAATCCGCAACTTGTTTTACACTGTCGAGAACTTGCGTAAGCAACAGGGAGGCGAGGACGGCGAAGGTGGCCAAGAGAATGGGTCGGCGGTCGTTGGAAATGACGACCAGGAGATGTTATCCAATCCGATATCAGTACAGGATTAATTACGAATCATGTAGACCTTTTCACCAAAATGACAAATGGGCGATTACTTTTTCAAAAAAAAAAAAAAAAAGGCATTCAAGGATTTTCATTGCAAAAAAAATAGTCTAGGTCTGCAACAACTAAAGCTCATTCGAATCATCTATATCCTCTAAACGCCAGCCAGCCTGAATGAATGATCAAAAAAACTCCGTCTTCGGCAGCGGAAGACGGCTTTTCGAGCACATCATCCTTCCCCTCCCATAAAACCGCCCCTGTCGTGCGTCATGATTCCCATAATGCGTGCGCGTAGAGCTAGTAATGCTCATTCCCTCCTATATGATATCAATGAGATTGCGGCAAGGGATTGCCATGTGAGTGAGAGAGCTTGACGCCGGTTGTTCTGCTCGTCACGCAAGACCATCTCAGCGTTTCTTTCGACAGCACACGCTCGCGGACATGCCTGTTCCGTTCCAGGACGTTCAAGTACAGCCTTGCCGTACTGTCAATCGTGAAGTAGACATGAGTTGATTTGATTGCCTCCACACGCTGCCTGCCGGCCACGATTCTCCAGCCTTGTTTTTACTGGGAGGCGCACTGCACGCGCTCCGCACCCGGATGACCATCCTCGTCCTCATCTTCGGCGCTAGCGCTGCCAAAGACTTTGTTCTGTGATGTAGAGTCCAGATCATCCAAGTCGACAGGCTCAGTCATGGCATCGGCCGGAGGGATGTTCTGGACGGATGGCGACGGCAGAATGTTGCGGAGGGCCTCGAAGGCAGATTCATCTTGAGTCCAGCCTTTTTCGGGGAACTTGACGTTGAAGTGAATGTAAAGGTTGCCAAAGTGATGGTGTCGGAAAGAAGGCATACCCTGCGCGCGAACCAACTTGACGGAGTCTGGAATTTCAAATCAATACTTGACACGTCCTCAATCGACACGCGTGAAACGGGCATCAAATTCCTCCTTACCTTGCGCAATAGCCTCACCAGGCAGAATGTCGACGCTGAGCCAGCGATCATCCAAGTGCTCGATGAAAATCGTACCACCGGCAAGAGCTGTGACCAGCTCGATATCGCATTTGTAGAGCAGGTCGTCGTCCTTGCGAGTGAAGCGGGCGTGGGGCTTCTGCTCAATCTCAAAAACAACGTCACCAGCTTGGACTCCGGGGGCCTGGTCACCCTCACCGCGGAATTCGACCTTGGTACCACTTCGAACACCCCTGTCTACGTGAACGTGCAGCACCTTTCGGTCGACAATCGTCTTCTTGCCCGCACACTGCTTGCAGCGATCCTTCTCCTTGATGATCTCGCCCTCGCCGTTGCAGTCTGGGCACACCGTCTGAAAGCGCTGGATCATGGGACCCATCTGCCTCATCATCGTCTTCATACCGTGGCCGTCACAGCCGGGGCACTTCTTGACAGCGCCATCCTTGCCTCCAAGACCGTCGCACTTGGGACAGATGACGGACCTTTGCAGGGCCAGCTTGGAGATCTTGCCCCTGTAGATATCCTCAAGGGAGACCTTGTGGGTGTGGTGGATGGTGCGAGCTTTGGGGGGGCCACGGTTGCTCATACCGCCGAACATGCCACCCATGCCTCCAAAGCCACCCCCACCGAAGAACTGCGCGAACAGGTCCTCGGCTGCCATGCCGCCACCGCTAGCGGCACCACCCTCCAGGCCAGCTTCACCATACTGATCGTAGATTTGTCGCTTTTGTGAGTCGGATAAAATTTCGTAGGCGTGGGAAACTTCCTTGAACTTTTCCTCGGCAGCGGGGTTGTGTGCGTTCTTGTCTGCGTCTAGGTGTCAGTCGAACGAGCGTCTACTGCGAAAAGCTGTCATCATGAGGACAGGGCACCTAGCATGACGTACCAGGGTGGTATTTCAAGGCATTGACTTTGTATGCCTTTCTCAACTCCTGCTCGGTCGCAGTGGGAGAGACCTAGTCATCAAGTTAGAAAACGAATCTTGTCGTGTTTTTTTTTTTTGAGATATCGTGAAGGGTATCCGTACACCGAGGGTGTCATAATACTTGGTCTCCTTAACCATGATGATGGGCGAAGTGGAAACTTTGTTGACCTAGATGGTTGGCTAGGTGTTGCGATAATTGCCGGCCGATAGCGGTCCGAAAATTTCAGTCTCAAATCGCGATATGGAGGTGGTATTGACTTCGTCGGTCCTGCTAGAATGAAGAAAGATGGGAGACTCGTCAGATTTTTGAGAAATTCAACACAGAACGTGGCCGAACTTATTCGGCTTGTCGTCGGCACATGCAAGCGACAGAGCCCAGTGAATCGACATTTGCGACAAACCACGATGCGCATATTGCCTGCTTGAGACTTGACCGGACTCTCTGCCGTATAGAAAGCGCCAACTTGGGAGAATGTTGTCTGGCATGGAAGTATCGCACGATCCGTCACACTCACTTACCCCTCGAGTAACGTGCTGACTCTGCGCGAAAGAAATTCGAAGCGTGTGCAGGTAGCAAATGATATTCTGAGAAGCTTCTCCTCTTTTGCGGCACGTCTGAAACACCAGAAAAGGACGAAAGCATAAACAGAAAGAAACTTGCAGCGAAGGACTCTTACGAATGTCAGGACGGGTTAGATGAAATTTAACAGCATTTGCCGCGGAGAAGGGAAGAGGGAGGCTACAGGGGGTCCGCTCCAAGGCTGTGCGCCTCATGGAAGTGTATCGAAGAAAGTCGACTATGTGGCGGTGCCGCTAAAAAAAGACTTTGAATCACCACGTTCGGACAACTGCACTGCGCGGCGGCTGCTTAAAGTTCTACTACGTAAAGGACCCAACCAACATCTTGGCTCGTATAGGCTGCTAGCGGGAAAATGGCTTGTTCGAAAGAATGATTTTGTTTCGTCTCGCTAATCTTGGTCCAATGACCGCTGTCATGGCATTCATTGTATTAGCTGGAAATTTACCTGTGGGTTGAATGGTCTCTCGCCAACCGGTTCCGACCTTTTTTTTTTTTTTTTTTTTTTTTTTTTTTTTTTTCTTCAACCCCCCCCCCCAATGATTTTCTTCTTGTTCTTACATGCACTGTCCAAAGGCCAACCTGTCATCCTATGTCCTTCTTTAGCGGTTGGCCAGTTCCTTAAGGCGCACCGCACCGCCTCCTTGCCTACGCCTGGTATTAAGATGTCTAACAAGGCCGGCAGTTGGCGCCGCCACAAGGTAAGTGAGTACAAGCATCAAGTGATCACATCATTGTATCTCGTCGCATCTATGCCCAAGCAAGCTACAACGCTTCACTGTAAACATGGAAAAAGAGGAGGGGTATGGTGGTATCTTTAAGAATGTTCCGATAGTCCAAACAATGCTCTCTATAAAGTGGCACAGACACGGATACCAGACAACAGCGTTACGCCACTGCAAAAATGAGCTCACGACGTCTCCCAATTTCTCGTGCCAATGCTTCCCGTACCTTCGTGCTCAATCGCCTCACGACCTGGTTCAGAACGCATCCTCAAAGGGGCAGTCAACACTGTCATGTCCGTCGCGTTCACATACTGCACACCACTTTTCGGGATCCATGATACCACTCTCCTTGCCTGCCACTGGCCCAGACTCCATGGGGTTTGGCAAAATTTTCGTGGCCGGAGTTGTAGCGGTAGGCGTCCTGGGCTTGGTGGAAAGAGGGGCAGGGTGAGCATCGTCACCCTGCAGTGGCCTGACGTCTTCATGCACGACCTCTTTGTCTGTCATGACATCGTCCGCGGTGTTAACACCTTCGGGCCCAAACATATTGGTGCATGTCAGAATGTCATGGCCGCCCGTCTCGCAAATTTCGCACCAAAGAGTGCTAGTCTCTGTGGCATTCGAGTTCGCATCGCTCTCGGACATGGTGTCAAGCGTGTTTCCCCGTTTGTGGATCGGTTCTCTCTTGTGTGTTGTTTCAGGAGACCGAGGCTCAAGAGGCCAAGTAGGAATGACCGTATCACGAGAGTCTCGATGGGTGGATCGATGGCCTGAGCTTGTCTGCGTACTCAAGTTGGCCCCACGAACAGCGTCAAGCTCCTGCATCAGTTCTTCCTCTCTGATGCTCTTCTTGTCAAGAAGCGCCTGTAGCTCGCCGATTCGTCTTTCGAGTCCTTCGCTAGCCGCTTTATCGTCTTCGCCAGCATTCAGAAACAAATCTGGGCGTTGGGTCGGTGTGTGCTCTTCCGTGTCGCCGACGGAATCTCTGCTAAGCGAATGAATGATGGCCTTGAGTCCCCTAATCTCGTCTTCCTTTTGCTCCAACTCCTTGGACAGATGGCCTTGGTCTCCAGGAGGAGCTCCGTTGACGCTGGACTTTTCCCGCTCCCGATCGAGCTCAGTTTTGGTTCTTTCGACCTCGCCTCGGAGGAATTCTGCCTCACCACGTGCCTCTGCCTCTCCTCGACGTGCGTCCTCTAAACCTTCCTCAAGTTCTTGTACAAGCTCTTCAAGCTGTCGCAACTGACTTGCGACGGAATCCACATCAAGGTTCCTGGCTTCAAGCTCTCGGACTTCGCCTATCAACTCTTCAATTCGTTTCTCGTACACTCGTTCCGTTTCTGTGCTGGCTAATTCCAACGTATCGATCGTGCTCCGAAAATCAGCCCGATGAGCATCGAATTCCGAGGTGAGCATCGCAATCTTATCATTCTTCTCCCGAAGCATGGCTCGCAGCTGAGCAGAGTCTTTGTCATCTATACTGCTTCTCCGCGGTTTCGGTAGTTCTGAATTCTCAATCAGTCCCTGGAGCTCGATAAGACTGCTCTCCATCTCTGCCAGAGTTGTTGCCTGATCCTTGAGCTGCTTATCACGATCCTCAAGCTGGGAGCGGAGACGCTCAATCTCTTCTTCATTTGCCGCGTTGGGTCGCGACGCCGGCCGCCGCAGGTTCACGGCGGACCCGGAACCACTCAGGCCATTGTGTCTCGCGCGTTGGGGGCTGCCAGGCATGGAAGGTACCAAATCCTCATCGAATCCTTGGACAGATCCTAGAGCGGAAACACTGCGTGGGCCAAAGCTTGGCTTGCGATCGAGACGAACTGGCCTCTTGCTTGGATCACCGGCTGTTCCGCGAACGCTTTGGCTGAAACGGTTACTGTTTGTAGGGCTGCCGTACCTCACCGGCGCTTTGGGAGCAGGCGTCGCAATTGACGGGCGAGGACCAGGAGTCATCTGAGAGCGACGGACTGGAGAGTCGGGCCTCGGGAGTGAGGTTCGTGGGGCTCGCTTGCCTTGCGGACTGATCGCTCGTGTGCCAGGTCCTACAGATGCGCTAAATCTTGGTAGGCCAGGCGGGGTGAGGTTTGTGCCATTGAAAACACCAGGCGCGTGTGGTGTTGGTGTCATTGGAATCGAGCTCGTCGGGGAATCTCGGCGCGAGGCCTTGGATACTGGAACGAAGATGCCAGATCCTGGCACAGAGGTGGCAAAGTAGGAAATCCTGGCGCGGACAAACGCAAACGTCAGGATCATGAGAAGATGATGACACATGCCAGAGTGATTTGAGAACATACCCGTCTACATCGCCGTTGTTTTTGCCTCTCGCGACAAAGTCTGGGTCAAGCTCGATTCCAGCAAAAACGCCCTTCTTTCCTTGTACAGCGCCGACAAAACGAACAGTACCGGACAAGCCACCCGGGACATCGACGGCATCGCCAACAAAGATGTCGTCGACCGAGCGCTGCGCAGGCGTTGTAGGATTCATGGCGGGCGGCAGTGACGACTCGCTCAAGACCGTTTCAAGTGCGTAACTCTCGCTCACATCGGGTATGCTGGCGAGTGATGTAGGGGTTAGAGCAGCGAGAGACGTCTTGCGCGGCAGGCCCAGCGGCAGGAGCTTCGACTGTGCTGCGAATAAAGTATTCAGATTGGGAGTCGAAGCAGAGGCCAAGGGGCCTCTCAAAGATCGCGATGAGGGTGGTCTGGAGCGCAAAGTCCTTGATGTTGCGGTTGTTGTGGTGGTAGAAGTCATTGCGAGGCGGTGGCCAGATCAAACCAAGAGTAACACCCCCCCCCCCCCTTCACGTCGTCCAGTGTGAGGGTCCTTCAGTGTGACACACACTGCCGGGGAAGGAAAAGGTGGATTGCGGCTGCGATAGTGGCTCCTGTGCCCACATGCACTCATGCATACAGCAATAAATATGGCCAAGTCGTGTTCGTTGTTGTCTTGGTCTATTACAACAATTACAGCACACACCGGGACCCCACGTTTGAGACCTGGACAGCCAGCGACACGAATAAGGAGAGCAGGGGGAGCGTATTTCCTCCGGCAAACTCTTGTCGAATTGCTTTGCGCAGCAAGAGCCGTAGATGAGCTAGTCGGGTTTGTCGGATGGAATTCGAGGGCCAGGGGGGGTGGCGGACACTTTTATCGGGGTTGCTTTACCGACAATGCGATGAAGCCAGCTGATTAGCCACCCCAAGCGCTGCTAACTCGGTGAGCTCGCCAAGAACAGAACAGAACCCCACGGCAGCTTTAGGAAAAAACGGGCGAATGGCGAATGGGAGTGAATGGGGGTGAATGGGGGCGAAGGAGAGACAACAGATGAGGAAGAGAGAGGGGAAAGTGGAGGAAGGAGTAGATCATGAAGGGGAAGGATTGATATTATTGCTGCGACGACGGCACAGGCGGGTAACGAGCCTGGCAGTGCTCTGCAATTGTTGATCCACAACCAGCCAGCCGGCAGCACCTGTGTGTGTAGTGTAGTGCGGCAGTGCGCAGTGGCGAGTTGGCGTGCGGGAGAGGGAGAGTGCGTGCGAGTGAGTTTGGTGTTGTGTAGTACAGTGTGTACAGTATGCAGTATAACCGTATACATACTAGTACGCAGTAGTGCCTCGTCCCTAACCCTGTCAATGCATCATCCACCTCGTCACCTCGTCACCTCGTCACATTCATGGATTGTTTGTTCATGGATTATTTCATGGGTTGCCTCCGACTTCGGTCTGTACGTAGTAGAGCCTAGAGTTAGAGTTCAACCGTCAGTCCTGTTGCCCCGTCGATGCCCGTTTGATCAGCCGCAGTGTGTGACATCGCCCATTCTGGGTACTACTAGTAGTGTTGTAAGATGCTCACCGTGGCAGAAAGGCACCAAGCCGATCCGTGTCGTTCGACCCTTAAATGAAAAAAGAATGACAGGAAATGATTGATTCCTTGTTGGCTTGTCGTGGCCTCGCCGTCGTTTTATGTTTTATGTTTTATGTATGCCCCCTGGGCCATGCCCACTCACTGGCCGACAGTTTGCAAGGCCAAGCCACCAAGCCACGAGCTTCCCAAGTGTTGGTGTCATGTCTCTCGCTAATGCCGTGAATCTCTTCGCCCTGCATAACAAACCGTATAATGAGAATGAATGGGCGTGTCATCCTGCATACCGTCGGCCCGCGAAACCACCTCAAAATGATTGTTCTGTTTCTCTCTCTCTCTCTCTCTCTCTCTCTCTCTCTCTTTTTTTTTTTTTTTTTTTTGAATTCATGCAGTACATCCTTCATCCTTCATCCGTCCGTCTGATAAGCGGAGGGAAGTGAACTTGACTGCGTGCGGCTCGGAGTCGAATGGCAGCATCGCCACGTTGAAGTTGTAGAGCGATATTGAACTATCATTCCCCTTTTGGCTACTATTTATCCAGACATGTCTCCGATCAGAACCAGCCACAGACCGAGACATGCCAATAAGTCATTCATATCCCCTCTCTGATCATGCTCGTCGGTCGCCTTTGATGATTGGTCGCTGAATACTGCTTGCCTTAATTCCGACGCTATTATTGCTTTGCGCAATTTGCAATGCAATGATCATTCCCCAAATGATGTGGAGCTTTCTTTCTTTCTTTTTTTCCCCCCTCCCTTTTCTCCCCCTCATTTTTTTTTTACCAAAGAAGCAATCCGGCCCACACCGAAAGCTTGTTCGCTCGTGTCTGCTTGCCACCATCGCAGCATGTGCTTTGAAATGATGATTGTTGACTTCTCAAAGCACTCTCTTAATTTAATTCGTTGAATAGGAAGATGAACGCCTGTAGCATCCAAAAGCAGCAGTATGTCAAGTCTGCTCAACTTAGTGACTCATCATCCCTCTCAATGATGTCCTCTCTTCCAAGGGGTCTTGTGCCATCGTTGAGAACCATGGCTTCGCGGTGCTGGCGTCGCAATCGTTGTTCCTCTATTGATTGTTCACGTATCGATCGACGTATTTGAATGCTCGACCCGTTGTTCACGACATGTTCGACAGGCTGGATACCAACATCAGGCAGTTCCTTATTGCGCCTCCTGAAATTGCTCTCCTCAACCAAGCCCGCCTTCTCCAGAGCACGCAAACCACGTTTTGAATGTTTGATCCTGTCGACAATCTCCACAATCCTGTTGGCCTTGAGATCCATATAACATTTGAAGTTGTGGCGACGAGCATCGGGACTTTCCCCCCATCGCTGCTTTGCTAGCCATTTTTCAACAAACTTGGCTTTGACAAGCGCATTCGCCCCGTACTTGTTGATCAGTTCGTGAACAAACATGAGGCAGAATCTCTCAGCCATATCCCGAAGGTAGTACTCATCCCAGTGGTAATTCGTCAAGTCCGGGAGTTCTGTGTCGTCGAGGGACAGCTCGAGCGATCTCATCAATGCTGAGTAGGCCCTGTCGTTGTTGAGTTGTGACAGCCCATCGAGACCTGTGGTAGTTAGTTAGCAGGGGAAATATTTCTAATCCATCGAAAGCGAAATATTAGTCGACATACCCATTGTCTGCCCCGTAAGCAAAGCCAATGCTCGTAAGCATCGCATGCGCTCATCATAGTCTGGTCGGGTGATACCATACAACAAAGTAAGTAATGTTTCACTGTCATTGATTGCTCGATCGCAAAGGATCTTGGTGGCCACCTCTTTGATCGAATAGTTTGGATGCTGCAATAGTTGTTCCAGAGTGCTCAGTTCAAGCAAATCTTCTGTTTCTTGTGTGATGTATTGCGTCTTGGGCTCTTTTGGAGGAATCTCGTTTCGATCGCAGATAAGTCCCAATGTGGTTGTTACAGTACCGATAATGCCCACGGCAGCAAACCCAATACAAACAAGAAGCACCCGTTCATCTCGGGCGAACAAAAGAAAGCTCTCTTTCCAGCCCATTGAGACAAATCTAGTGTGGTAGGATTCGCATTCATGATATGTATGTTGTTGACCCACGCGCCTTCCTCAAGTGTTCAAGTAGTAGGAAGAGCCAATACTCTTGTCCCACGACGTCAGTCGGATTCTGCCCTCGGCCACCGCTAAAATCTTCATCCATGTTAGGACTAGCTTAATTGAATGGGAGCCTCGATAATGCCCAGAGGGTTGCACTTCTGTATCGACTTAGTTTAAGACTAATGTAAACATTCTGAAGGAGCATCCTCATCATTAACGATAGGTAGGTACTTGGAGAATATTCAAAACCATCTCATCAGCCTTCTGGGCATGGAGGAATTTTTTCCCTATACTACTAGTAGTAAGGAGATAATATACGTACTAGGTTGTGCCGAACCTTGCCCCACTATCGTCTTATCGATAAGATTTCGAGTTCAAAAATTTCGAGTGCATTCAGCGCCGAAGTGCCGTCTGCCATCACCAGTAGCATCTTGATCTGAGACTCGGTGTTGGTCACCGACATATCGCAATCATGGCTGGATCGCAGCTCAAGCGTCTCAAGGCCTCTCTGCGAGAGCAAGGTATTGTTGGACCGCAACAATCAAAGAAGCAGAGACGTAAGAATGCCGAGGAGGGCAAGGCCCGCAATGACAAGCGGCTGCAACGAGGGGTTGTCTTGGACGGCATTCGCGAACAGTTCAATCCTTTCGATCTTAAACACGCTGCTCGCGGTCCAAAGTTCGAAGTCACTTCAAACCGTGTTGATACTGGAGATGCAGCCAAAGGCATTCGAGGAAGACCTGGGGTAGCCAAAGCCATGGGTGAAGAAAGGGTAAGTTTTTATGATGAGACTTGTTGCCTCCTAGAAAATTAAAGCTTCTAACTCGATTTACTCCCTATTGAAGAGACGAGAAACTCTCTTGGTTGATATGCAGCGACGCAACAAAGTCGGAGGCATTCTTGACAGAAGATTTGGTGAAAATGATCCTGCAATGGCCCCCGAAGACAAGATGCTTGAACGTTTCGCCCGAGAAAAACAACGAAGCCACAAGAAGGGCTCTTTGTTCGACCTAGAGGATGACGTTCCAATGGAAGGTCTGACACATATGGGCAAGACATTACATTTCGACGATGACGACTTTCAAGAGGACGATTTGGAGGTCGATTACGACAGCGAGGGTTCCGTTCGAGAAAGGCAGAGACTCAAACGTCTGCGGTCTTTGGCATCAGCTGGAGATGAGGAAGGCTCGGATTATGGCGAACCAGAGAAAAAGAAGACAAAAAAAGAGGTCATGGAAGAGGTTATTGCCAAATCCAAGATGCACAAATATGAGCGACAAGCGGCCAAGGAGGTCGATGAGGATTTGCGTGCAGAGTTGGACAAGGAACTACCAGGCATTCAGATGCTGCTTTCCTCATCGAAGGGTGTTAGACGGACAGACGGCGACGCTGCTCCCAAATCCGCAATTGCCGGAGTCGATAGAGACGCCTTTGACCGGAACTTTGACCTCGAGGTGAGGAAGCTTGCGCAGGATAGACGCGCCCAGCCGACCGATCGTACCAAAACAGAAGAAGAAAAGGCAGAAGAGGAGGTCAAAAGGTTAAAAGAATTGGAAGATAAGCGCCAGAGGCGGATGATGGGCGAACAGGTGACGGACAGCGACGATGACAGCGACGATGAGGCCAACAACAAGAAATCAAAGGATGCTGATGCAGAGAATGTCGTTGCTGAGGAAGACGAAGATGATGATTTCGGCTTGGGCCGCGGCATCAAGATTCGGCCAACCGCTACGGACCTGGGATTCGACGACGAAGATGACTTTATCATTGACGATGACCTGGTCGCCAGTGGCTCAGATCTCGAGCTTGTGGAAAGTGACGAAGAATCTGAGGATGATGACAGCGATAATTCCCAACCCGGGGAAGGCGAAGAGGAAGATGAATTCACCAGAGGCTTACTGAATGAGGAAGAGTCAAAAAATCCTCTTTTTCGAGCCACTAACACAGCAGCAAATGCCGATGCAGCGCAAGTGTCGGACGAGCACGGCCTGCCTTTTACATTCCCTTGCCCGCAAACATGTGACGAATTGCGTTCTGTCATCAGTCCCTACTCTCACATGAAGTTGCCCACCATCGTTCAAAGAATCCGAGCACTGCATCACCCCAAACTCGATAGCAAAAACAAAGACAGACTAGGCAACTTTGCTACGGCTTTGGTTGACTTCATCTGTTTGCCCTGGGATGAAAAGTCGTCGCCCGCGTTTTCCATACTGGAAAGTCTGATTCGTCATATACATTCGCTCTCGAAAATGTTTCCGTCGGAGATTGGCCAGAGATTCCGTCACCACATTGAAGAGATTGGCCACAGCCGTCCTCTTTCCTTACAGCCGTCCGACCTCATCCTGTTGACAGCCGTCGGCACGACTTTCCCTACCTCTGACCACTTCCACCAGGTCGTTACGCCAGCAATGCTTACAGTGGCCAGATTTCTGGGCCAAAAGGTTCCACGCGCCCTGGCCGACTACTCTACCGGTGTCTATCTCGCCATCCTATCACTGCAATACCAGCAGCTCTCGAAGCGGTTTGTTCCAGAGGTGCCCAACTTTTGTTTGAACACACTATGTGCTCTATCTCCCGTTGTCTCAAGCAAGAAGTTGGGCAATTTCCCCTGTCATGCGCCTCCAGAAGCTGTCAGGGCCCAAAAAGCAGCCGCTGGTGCAGTCAGAAAGCTGACATTCTCCGATTGCATCGCGAAGGATGCCACCGTGTCAGCTAAGGTGTCGACACTGAGTACTGTGCTAGACGTGTTGGACGCTGCTGCCGATTTGTGGACTGGAAAAGACGCATTTTTGGAGACATTTGCGCCAGCAACGAATGTCTTGAAACATTTGACCAGCAGATCGAACCGACCGCACCTTCCTACACAAGTCATTGAGAAGGCAGAGAAGCTCATGGCTAAACTGAGCCGCATGTCAAGCTTGGCACAGATATCTCGCCGGCCGCTGGAACTTCATCATCACCGTCCCCTCGCCATTAAGACGTATATACCCAAATTCGAAGAGACGTTCGATCCCGACAAGCACTACGACCCTGATCGCGAACGGGCTGAATTGGCCAAGCTCAAGGCCGAGCATAAGAAAGAACGCAAAGGAGCGATGCGGGAGCTCAGAAAGGACGCAAACTTCATGGCCAGGGAAAACCTTCGTATCAAGAAGGCCAAGGACGAAGCGTACGAGAAGAAGTTCAAGAGATTGGTGGCGGAGATTCAGAGCGAGGAAGGCCGGGAATCAAATGCATACGAGCGGGAGAGGAACGCGCGGAAACGAGCAAACAACAAATAGGGTGGATCTTAATCGCATGTCAAATTCTCATTGGTGTTTTCAAGTATCGTCAAGGCTCGTGTAATCTTTGTGGTAGGTATCTTGGTTCGTTTCTCATGGGTTTGTCTTTGGCCAAGAGAGTGGAACACGCTGCGGCTAGCCAGCCAGACACGCCTCAGCCAGCCAGCCAGGCCTCCTCCACCAGCACGCCACCAGTGTGTGTTCGGACAGTGGTGGCCCCCGTAGTTGTACTTTTTTTTTTTTATCGCCAAAGCCCAATCCGTGCTGTCAGTTGCCAGTTGCAAAAAAAAAAAAAAAAAAAAAAAAAAAAAAAAAAACGGACTGACTCACAGCTACAATCACACCTACAAAAGCCGATGTCGCAATTGACTAGCAGCTTCTTCTCTTGTGTCAGCCACCTCGCCTCTCTCCAGTTGTTCCTATAGCTCTCGAATTCGCGCGCGCGTTCCAGCCGAAGAAGGCAACGGCGTAATGTCGCCGTCACAACACAAAGCTGCCGGTGGCGGTGAAGAGGAAGATGACTACATGAACATGACGTTTGAAGAGCCAACACCAGCCAGAGAAACCTCTCTGCAAAGGACGCAGCGTCTGAAGAAGGAAGCCATTGCGCGGGGTATGGTCAAGTCAAAAGCGCAGCTCATGGAGGAAGAGGCGGCGGCGAGGGAAAAGGCGCTCTCAACTTCTCTGCTGGATGCGCCGGCGGCCAAGAAGAGCAAGGGCTTTGCCATGATGGCTAAGATGGGATTCACAGGAGGCGGACTGGGTAAGACGGCCCAGGATGAAAATGCGGGCAATATTACAGAACCGATCAAGGTCAGCCTGAAGGAGGACCGTGGCGGAATCGGCATGGACAATGAGAAGAAGAGGAAGCTGCAAGAGGTCATGGATGAGCGAGACATCAAGACGGTCAAAGTCGATCCCCATGAGTACCGCGATCGGGTCAGAAGGGAGCGCGAAGACGAGAGATTGGAGAAGCAATTCCAGGCTGCGCAGCGGACGGCTGAGCGGATGGACGAAGACGAGTCGGCGCCGAAAAGAGGCACAGAAGCGCCCGACGAGAACCCGGCGCATCTACCGTCTCGGCCGCTGAAATCAATACCCGTTCTCTATCGCGGTCTGGTACGATACAGGGAGGAAAAGGAGCGGGACAGGCGGATGCGGCATGACCTGGAGCAGTCGCTCTCCCGGCTGCCAACATACGATGACGGGGACGAGGACGAAGATGACAGGCAGGCGCTGGGAAAGAAGAAGACGACGACGACGACGGTGGCGGCGCATGTGAATGAGGACTTGGACGAGGAGGACGAGGAGCTGGAGGTTTTCAATGCGCAGGAGCCCGGGAAGCGGCTGGCGGAGCTGGTGGGATACCTGCGGAAGAGGCATTGGTACTGCTTTTGGTGCAAGATGCAATACGAGGACGAGGAGATGGACGGGTGTCCGGGAGTCAGTGAGGAGGACCACGACTAATCATGATCCTACTTCGTAAATACTAATACTTCGCAACAAGCTGACGCTTGAAATTTTGTCTCTGTGTCCTCGGAGGAGCCTCCTTTCCTTCTGGTCCACCCAAACAGTACTAGTAGCTGCGCCTAATGCGGCAGGAATGTACTGTTTTACTTGCAGCCGGAGCTGCCTAGAGCTAACCCTGAACGCCGGCCTGCCCCTGTTGAGCCACCTGGCCCCTTGTGTCTTGTGTCACATCGAGGGGGCAAAAAAAAAAAAAAGAGCGTCCATTTCTATTTCTTTTCTCCTTCCATCGAGGTACATTGATTGTGCATCCCAACGCATCTCGATCCCCTCGTGCGATACGTGCCCGCGGTGCCGTGTCATTTTTCCCTCCCCCGCCGCCATGAAGATCGCACTCTTCTCCATCGGGCTGTTGTCCCTCCTGGCGCCTCTTTCGGCGGCTTGGAGCAAAGAAGGTTCGTCCAAAATGTTCTCTGTTGGAATTGGACTTGGACGATGTCCATCCCGTCCCGTCCCGTTCAACGTGCCGCAGTCAGTGGGAAGCGTTGCGATTTTCTGACTGCCGCCGCTCCCAGATCGCGAGATCTTTCGAATTCGAGATGAGATCTCGGCCCATGAGACGGACCCTGCAGCCACATTCTACGACATCCTCGGTGTTGCTCCCGGCGCCTCGTTCGAAGACATTCAGAAGGCCTATCGTAAGAAGACAGTCGCATTGCACCCAGACAAGGTCAAGCAGCAGTTGCGGGCGGAGCGCATCAAGAAGGCTGGCGGCAAGGGCAAGGGCGCTGTGAAGCCACCCACGTCGGCTGAGGTTAAGGCGGCCGTCAAGCAAGCCTCGGAGCGCCAGACCCGTCTCATGCTGATTGCCAACATCCTCAAGGGGCCCGGCCGAGATCGTTACGACCACTTTCTTTCCAATGGCTTTCCTTTGTGGAAGGGCACCGACTACTACTACAACAGATATCGTCCTGGTCTGGGAACCGTCCTGGTCGGCCTGTTCATCGTAGGCGGTGGTGCGATTCATTACCTCATCCTGTACATGAGCTGGAAACGACACCGGGAGTTTGTGGAGCGCTACGTCAAGTTTGCCCGGGACACGGCGTGGGGTGGCAACTTGGCTATGCCCAGCTTCGAACCGCAACCATCCGCTCCCGCGACGCCTCCTGGTGAGGGAGAAGATGCCCCCGTAGCCGTTCCCCAGAATCGCAGAGAGCGTCGTATGCAGCAAAAGGGAGCCAAGAAGGAGACTGGCCGAGGACGGACCAAAAAGACGATCAAGAAGAGCCAGAGCGATTCCCGCGACGCCTCCGCTGGTCCTACTGGCGTTCGCCGAAGGGTGGTTGCGGAGAACGGAAAGATTCTCGTTGTGGACTCCATGGGCGATGTGTACTTGGAAGAAGAAGACGAGGAAGGCGTCGTGAACGAGTATCTTCTCGACGTAAGCATTCCAATCTGCCACTCAATTTTGTGCTTTTTCTTTTCTTTTTCTCAGTTCTTCCATGTCGGTGTTTTGTTTCAACAAGATATGCTAACAAGGTAACAACAGCCCAATGAGTTGGCTCCGCCTTCATTCAAGGATACCGCCGTTGCCCGACTGCCTCTCTTTGTGTTCAACCTAACTCTCGGCCGGTTTATCGCCACGAAGGAGGTCGAGCTCGAACCAATAGTCACTGAAGTTGAGGAAGAGGCTAGCGCGGCGCAGAGAACACCCAGCGACTCGGACTTTGAACTTTTGGACAAGAGCACCGACTCTCTCGACAAGGCGAAGTCTTCTGGCATGGAAAAGAGCGGCAAGTCGAGCAAGCGAAAGAACAAGAAGAGGTAAAAAAAAAAAAAAAAAAAAAAAAAGAGGAACTCATCTTATGGATATGAGGAGAAGAGTATGGCCAAGGAGAAAGGGCAATTCTTCATCATGAATGCATGAACGAGTAGCACTTCTTGGACATGATGTTACAAACAGAATTTATCGGTTGTGTTGGGAGAGGGGCGGAAGGGGTCAGCGGACTGGTCTTTCGATTTGGTCATCAATGTCTACTACTACAGTAGTAGTACGTACCCTAGGTACGAGTACGTTAGTAGGTGCCTGGGTAGGTGTCATCTAGGTGCATGGGCATCTACCTACGTTTCTGTGGCAGGTCGAGAACACCTAGCATTAAAAATAAACGATGAAGCGGTTGCGGAGCGTATGCCGACTGGTTTAGAGCTCGTTCGAGTTTGTCTTGTCTTCCGAGTGCCCAGGTCCTCGGCGCTTCGACGCCGCTTCTCTCTGGCCACGATGTGGACCTTATGCAACAGCAACAGGGTGGGTCCAGTCTTGAACGTCATCTAGCCTCGGCGCCTAGCTGCGGACAATAAAGCGCGACAGACCAATCATGGCGCGTATGGCAGGAGAGAACAGGGGGCCAAGGGACAAGGCCACAAGGGACAGGCTATAACCGTCCGTCACTGGCGGCCACTCAGAAGCCACGACGAGGCGCCCGGCCGGTGCTTACCAGCTGCCGCCACGGCTTCCTCCTCTTGGCGGCCCGCTCACCAAGCTGTTCTGTTGGCTGTCTGTCGGCCGCGAAGCGAAGCCTGATCTTGATGAGAACGAGGGGAAATTCTTCGTGTCGCACGAGCTAGCGGCCTTGTCCCCAAACCCATCTGCACATTCATCGCCGTCTTCATAATTCATTTCCTCCATCTATCCTCGACACCGCCGCACCTTGCTTGCTGCAGGTGGCCACGTCTGCGACCCGTCCCGTTTTGCCGCCCGTGTTGGTGAAACCCCGCCTTCAAATCGCCGCCTCACACGAGCTCCAACAAGACTGACGGCTGAAATCGGATAGCTTTGCCTGGAGCCCCTTTCTCTGGAAGAGTTTGAATTTTACTCTAATCTTGAGACGCCCTCTCTCTTGCCGGTCGCGGCCGTCACAGATTCTGGCATATACGCTCAGGTGGCCGTCTGAACGGGTCCCGTCTTCTGATCCGCGAGGCGAGGAGGGGTGACAGACGGTGAAGGAGAGCGAGAAGGGGGGGAAGGGAATTAAAGCTGCCTTGGACGTCGCCTTCTGTTAAAACGACAGAACGCGGCAACATGGAGGGAAGTCGTGGCATACCCGAGCAGGAGATGTTCCTGAGCAGGCCAGCTCCGAAGAACTGCAGCGACAGCCCAACGGTCGAACCGCTGCGCATTTTCAAACCCAAGAGCCCTGAGCCTCCTGGTCGAAGCTCCGCCTCGCCCGCCAACAGGCCGACGTTTCCTCTTCCGCCGGGGGCCTCGAGCTCCGCGGCACCGCTGCCCTTTCCAACAGAGGACGACGACGCGCGCAGACCAACTCGACCCAAGCCGTACGGATCGGCATATCACGACGAGGCGGCTCGTATGGATGCCAACACGACCCCTGTCGAGAGGCGGCCCGGCTTGGCCGAGAGACGAGGTGCCTCACCAAAGGTCATTCATTCACCTCCGAGTCCCGACGTCGACCAGAGCCTCTTCGCGCGGCCGTTGAAAGAACAAAACCGTCCAAATGCCGCGCCCGCAAACTATCACAGCTATCAGAAGATATATTATCCGCCTCCGGGCGGCGCTTCGGCCGCTCCGCCTGCGCCGACCAATGTCCCGTCCTCGTCCTCGTCCTCGTCGCAACCGCAAAGCAGTGAGCAATCCGCAACGGGAGATCAGGGTGTCAATCGCTTCGCCTCTACTGCCTCAAACTCCACCACGCGCGCCAGTCGCGGCTCTCCTCCTCCTCCCGAAACCCCCATCGACGAGCCGGGGAATGTCCCGGGCGTGGCCATAGAAGCCCGATATGGTGCCTCTGGCATATCGGGGACCACAACCCTCACCGGCTCACAAGCGCATCAGTCACAGAGCGCCGCCGCCGTCCAGAGGCTGGCACATTACGGCAACCAGCGTCTCCCCCAGCGGCCCTGGACGCCCACAGAGACGCCCGACCAAGCTCCATCTGGCCCTCCCACCGTGTATCAAGGCGCGAACGTCATGTCGGGTCCCGAGCCGCAGCGTCCCGGAGCCATGTCCGCTCCCCCTCAGCTGATGCACCCGCAAGGACAGAAGCCGAGCTCAGGTCCGCAGGGGCGCGCCGACCCGAGTGCTCCGGTCCAGACCAGCGTACTGGAACAGGACTTCCAGCGCATGGGCACCAAGACGCCGCCGCCCGCCTACACAACCGTCAACCCGAACGGTACCGCTGCTTATCCAAAGGGAAAGCAGCAACCTCAGCAAGGTGCTGCCGGAGCTGGTGCGAGGGCAGCGACGGCAGCGACGGTTGCACGACCTCAGACAACACCGCCGGTTGTGACGGCTGCCGCGGCGGTTCCGGCGTCGTCCTCATCTTCACCGCCGCCCTCCAAGCCAGCGGTTGCGGCAGCGGCTGCTGCTCTTGTTTCGCCAGCGCTCCAGCACCCAGGACACCCTGCTTTCGCAAACGACCCCCGACCAGAAACAAACGGGCGGTTATCCCAGTCCGCGGCGGCGACGAGCCTACAGGCCCAGATTCCGGCGTCTCCTCCTCCACTGCCCGAGGGTTGGATAGCCCATCTGGACCAGAACTCGGGACAGTACTACTACATCCATCTCGCCACGCAGGCCACGCAGTGGGAATTCCCCAAAGGTCCCAATCCCATCCAGCATGAGCAGACTCCACTTTCGCCCACGGCGTCGACGTATGGAAATCCGTTGACGTCGCCCATGTTTGGCAAGCATGCTATGGCATCGCCCATGTTTTCGCCTCACACGCCAGGCTACGCCGAGAGCATCATGAGCGTCGCCTCCCAGACGCCTACGGCAGCTGGGTTCTCCGGCCCCCCGCCCGGCGCGGGGGTGGAAATGTACAGGATCCAGCCCACGAACGGAGTGTACTTTGGCCCTTACCTACGATACGTCAATATGGACATGGAAAAGGGGGTCTGGATGGGAAGCATTCTCCTCATCACCGACGCACCTCAGCCTCCCACCATCCACATCCATCCCAGCACAGATCTTTCGCCCAACCCGCGACGGTTGGAGCCACGCCCGATCAACACGCACCAGAGGTGGACATTCTACAAGTACAACATCGACCTGCCGATGAATGAAGGCGGCACGGAGAGGTGGACGTATGCCGTGACATCGCACATGGGCTGCACGCGGTACGAGTTCGTGGTGGCCGGCCGATACGAGACGGGATGGCGCTTCATCGCACACTCGGGCAACGACTTTGCCACCAGCACGTCGCAGAACGAAAGGGCTCGTCTCGGCGGCGTCGGCTTCATGTGGAAGGACGTGCTGCAGAAGAATGTGGACTGCGGCGGATTCCATGTTCAGCTCGGCCTGGGCGACCAGATCTACGGCGACAGGCTCTGGAAAGAAGTCCCCCTGCTGAAGCAGTGGCTGGCGATGAGCGGACGGGAGAATAAGAAGAACGTGCAGTGGACCGCTCGACACGAAGAGGACGTGGCACATGCCTACTTTCACTTCTACACCAGTCACTTTGACCAGCCGTTCTTGCGGGAGGCTTTCGCGCAGATTCCTCACATTCTGCAGATGAACGATCATGACATGTAGGTTCAAAACAAAAAACAAAAAACCCCGTACATTTTCACCTCACCCTCACCACCTTTTGGGTTTTGTTTTTTATTTCCCCCCCCCCCCCTTTTTTTTTTTTTTTTTTTCGTTTTTCTTTTCTTCCCCCCTCCCAGATCTGACATGTTGCGTCGTCCTCTTTTTACTCAGCTTTGACGGATATGGCTCGTATCCCGACTACATGCAAGCCTCGGCGATATTCAAAAACATTGGGCGCATCGCCACGGACATGTACCTCTTGTTCCAGCACCACACGACGGCGGAAATGATGCGCCATGTCAGCACAGACCACGACATCTTCACCATCACGGGCACCGGTTGGCACTTTGTCAAGCACCTAGGACCGGCGATCGCGGTCGTCGGCCCAGACTGCCGCTCTGAGCGGACGCAAATGCGCGTCATGGCCGGGCCGACCTACCAGGGAATCTTCCCCAAGGTGGCGACGCTGCCCCCGAGCGTGCAGCACGTGGTGTGGATGGTCTCGGTTCCTCTCGTGTACCCGCGGCTGGACGCCGTAGAGAGCCTGGCCAACACGGTCGCGGCGGGCAAAAAGGCCGTCAACACGACCTACAACATACTGGGCAAGGTCACCAGCTCGGTCGCGGGCGTCGTCGGCGGCAAGGAGGCGGTGGCCATGGGCTTCTCGCAAGTCAAGAAGGCCGTGGGCAAGGGCGGCCTGATGGGCAATGTGCTGAACCAGTTTGGCGAGCTGGACATCCAGGAGGTTCTGAAGGACATGTGGACGCACGAGTCCAAGGACCTCGAGAGGACATATCTGATCCGCACCCTGCAGGGCATCGCCCACCAAAAGGGCATCCGGATGACCTTTCTGTCAGGCGGTACGTGTCCCACCTATCCATGCCAGTTTCCCTCTTTTTAGAACAGAAACAAAAGAAGAGGAGGGAGGAGACGGCACCAGCTAACCGCGGAAGTAAAACCACAGACGTCGCGGCCTCGGGCGCCGGCCTCTTCCACGACCCAACCCACCCCAGCGACCACAAGACCATGTACCAGATCGTGTCGTCGCCCATCGTCAGCGCCCCCCAGGGCGGCTACATCCTCAAGCTGCTCCACAACCAGAAGACGCTCTACGTGCCGAGGAACGGGCAGAAGTCGACGCACGAAGTCTCCGACACGAAGGAGGACATGATGGAGATTTTCCACACCGACGCCAGCGGCGCCGCGCGCGAGATGAAGAAGCTCATGGGCCGCAGGAACTACGTCTCCTTTTTGGCCTACGACCAGGACGCGGTCGCGAACCAGCAGCAGGTCCCTTTCAGCCCGAACCCGAGCCTCAGCAGCGGCAGCCAGCACGGCCTGTCGAAGCTCAGCCTCGCCGTCGACTTTGTCGTGCAGGGTGACGGCGCCTATACTGCCACGACGAAATACGGGCCCGTCATTATACCCCACCTCGAGTACGGGAGGTAGATGCCGCGTGGACTGATTTTGTCTTTTTTTTTTTTTTTTTTTTTTTTTTGTCTGTACCTCTGTTTCTACTTCTTCCGTTACTACTTCTTCTTCTTCTTTTTCTTCTTCTTCTTCTCCTTCCTCTTCTTCTTCCTTTTCTTTTTTTTTTTTTTAAAAAAAAAGAAAGAATCCGCCTACATAAATGTGTGTGTCTTATCTTACAGAGCATATACCTCTTTTTTTTTCATGTCATGATTACCGTGGGACTATTTGGTTGGTTCGTTTCTCCTACCCTGTTGGTAGTTTCTCGCTACGTATCTAATGAATAAACGATTTCGAACACCGTGTCGCAATGGTAGCTGTTGTCTTTTGTGGTTTTCTACTAGACGAAATGAAAATGGAAAAAAAAAATTAGATGTTCACGTTGTTTTTGAGTGAATGCGGCGATCGTTATGGGAGGAGTGGGCGAAATCACGATTGCGTTTCTTTCTTCGAGAGCTTGTGTATTGTGTGCTTCGTCAGTGGTGGGCGCTCCATTCAATAATGTACATGTCGCGATTGCCCTTTTTTTTTTTTTTTTTTTTTTTTTTTTTTTACTTTACGGGCTTGTATGTTAGGTACCTCACAGATGTGCATGTCATGATTGCCGGTTCTTTCTTCACGAGCTTGTATATCAGGTACCGAGTAGTTGGCGCTCTATTAAAAGACGTACATGTCACAAATGCGCCCCCTGTCCCACCCCAAGCTACAGATCAAACAGCTCCTTGAGGATCCGAATCGTGTCCTCGGGCGACTTGACGGCGTGGCCGATGGTGCGAGGGTCGCTGTAGATCTCCCAGTCGTTGCCGCCCTCGAAGGCTTTGTCGCCGAAGAAGTGGATATTCTTGTACGCGATTCCGCCCTGCTTGCTGGCCTCGCTCTCGAGGTGCTTGAGGCAGTAGGTCTTGTCCCAGCCGCGGGGGAAGACGTCAAAGGAGATTTGGCCGCCGATGGAATAGCTGGTATTGGGGGGAAGGAGGGGCAGGTTTGTTTCTCATCAGTACAAGAAGATATGACAAAGGGGAAGAGGGGGGAGGGGGGTTGACGATGAAAAGAAACGAGAGGGGGAAAAAAAGAAGAAGGCAGCACACATACGTCAGATCAATGTCGGGAAACTTCTTCTTCAGGTCGGCGACAAACTTGGCCCTCACGCCGGCCTCTTTGTCAAACTTTTCAAAGTCGTTTCTCTCCTGGGTG
The DNA here is from genome assembly GCA_013435705.1 of Claviceps paspali. Lineage (NCBI taxonomy): Eukaryota > Fungi > Ascomycota > Sordariomycetes > Hypocreales > Clavicipitaceae > Claviceps > Claviceps paspali. Next base: position 161,247 of record JABAEC010000017.1, on the reverse strand, counting down.
CTGGCGTTCCTCCCCACGGGGCTCACGTTGATCATGCCGTTGCGAAACTCGACAAAGGTGCCCCTCTTGACGGGCACGTCCAGGTCCGCCACGTAGTGCAGGATATAGCTGACCAGCTCCTTGTACCTGTCCTCGCCTATCCACTTGATGAAGCTGTTGGACGGGAGCTCCTGCCCCAGCTTGTACGCCGTTAGGCCGTTCTCGGCGAAGCAGAAGTCGAAGAGGGTCGTGACGGGCACGCCGGCCGGCCTGCCGATCTGCTCCTGCTGCTTGGCCAGGTCGGAGCCGCCGACGAATCCGATGGCGCACTTCTTACGGAGGGCGGACAGCACGGAGAGGATCTCGGGCGAGGCGTCCTGTTTTGCTCCCCAGGGGGGGTTAGCGGGGGGGGGGGGGGATTATTCGGGTTGAGAATGGACCTGCAGAAATAAGTAAATGGGTTTTTTTTTCTTCGTACCAATCGCGCGGGAGTGAGCGTGCCATCTACGTCGAACAGGCAGATTGTGTCCTTGAGGGGACGTTCCTCAAGGGGGGGGTAGCTAGACTGCACGGCATCCATCATTATCGAGTTGTCGAGCAGGAACGCGACGAGGAATCGATAGATGCTGTATTCGGGTTTGGTAGCAGGTTCAGGTTCGCCGGGAACAAAGAACGACGGCAGCTGGGAACTCAATTGATGTTGCACGATATCTCAATTGTATTGACTATGCAGGTAATACTGCCACTACCAGGGTCTCTTGTACTTAACAGTTGTAAAAAAAAAAAAAACGTGGGGGTTTCTGGACTCCAATAGAAAGAGGGGTGAGGGGGACGAACGGCGGGGCAGGCACATGTCGGTCAGGGCAGGCGCAGCTTTGCTTCTTCCTTCATTATTAACCCCAGACTCGGACCAAAAAAAAAAAAAGGACATCTACATCTGCGCCACCAACCCAATGTCATCAACAAGAGTCGTTCATACTCCTCCGCTTCCATTTCCATGCCACTACTTCATGCTTCTCGCCAAACACCAGAGAGCTCCACCACAACATTGGCCAAGGTGCTCAGTGTCCACAGAGCGATCAACCCCCAGCCAATCTTGCGGCTCAGCAGCCATTTGTTCAAAGGCACGGCGACCAGGAGCAAGACCAGGATGATGAGCAGAGTCACGGCCGAGATCAAGAGCGTCGGGCCAACCTCGACGCTGTACGGCCCGTACTGAATGGGCCGCTCAGGATGTTTGGCGTGCTTCTTGTTGGCATGTTGGACCATCATGAGGACGCCTCCGAGGCCGATGCCCAGTAGGATGTTGAGCATCGGACCGCCAAAGCAGGCTGATCTAACAATTCACGTCGGGTTAGAACTTCCTTTCCCCTCTCGTTTTGCGTCTTCGGAATAAATAAAAACAACGCATGCACATTCGTGCCTGGGTGGCCGGGCACTTACAAAGCCATCACCGGATAGCCCAGACGCGCTACCGTGATGTCCGCAACCAAGTCGCCCACGCTGTTGCCAGCTGCGAAAATAGTCAGCCCCAGCAAGGCTTCCGATATGTTCAAGATGACGCCAAACGTCTTCAAAACTCCCACCACCTCGCCTGCAATGGTAGAAATCCACGCGACGCTGATGATGAACCCCATGAAGCAGAGAAGAAAGCGGTACTTGGGCCTTTTATGTTCCGACGTCATGATGAAAAGACACGTCAGCAGCACAAGAGAGACCAGAAACGTGTAGAGCATCATCAGCATCAACGTCTTTGCTGGCCGAGGAAAATCTTGTCGCATGTTTGCCCACAGAATCAACATGGCAAACAGAGGTCCCGTGAACAGTTGCACGCACACGAGCCAGCGATTCCATCCCGTCGGTTCATCGTTGCCATTGCTGGCGAAGGGGGCGTTTGACAGCACCTTTGCATCCGTTGGCCCGTCGACAGCAGCGCCGCCTTGCGACAGAGCAGCCGTGTCTTCATTCTGTAGGCCAGCGCCAAATGGCAGCGAGGCCGGTCGGTCCGAGTCGACGCTGTTCCTGCGGCATCCTCTCTGGTATCGCTCCCATTCGCCTTCTGGTTCAGGCTCCTGCGGCTCAATGGTAATACTGACCGCAGCATGACCGAGCCCCGGGCGACTGGACTCGCGAATCGCACTTTGATTGCCCGTCGAGCATTCTTCCTCTTCGCTGGCTTCAGGTTCAACGACGGGCAGAGTAATCACAAGCAAGAAGATGCTTGGCACCGAAATCATGCTCAGAAACTTGTCCCATATGGTCTTACCCCGCCAACCTTGCAACGTGGGGAACAGCGTCGCAAGAACAACATGGGGTGGTGGAAGAAGAGAATGGGGCCACCATCGAATCGGTCTTCGTGCCACAGCAGCAGACATTTCAATTTCTGGGAAGCTATTTTCTCGGCGTGACAGCCCAGACTGCGGCAATGCGCCCTCGGTTCGTTCCGAATTTGTGTATGGCGTAATGCCCAGTGGCGAATCGGCATTTCGTGGGAATGGCGAGTTCGGCGATGACGCGTTGCTGTAACTGCTGCGTCGACTGGGTATAGCGAGCCGGAGAGAGGCAGACTGCTTGCCATCTGCATCACCGCCGTCTCCGGGTCTGCCGTCATCAAGCGTCCCGAAGTGGCCTGTTGGTGGCGGTGCCAAATTGCCTCCCACCATAAATGGTGTCGGTGGATAGCTGCTTCTAGCCGGAAACGCATGCTCAGGTGCCACCAGGTTGTCATTGCTGTTTCTCGACATGACGGAGCTTGTTTCTGTAGAAGGATCCTCGACAGGCAAGTTCGGGGACAGAGTAGCTGGCGTCCGCGCCGTCTCGACGTAGGAAAAAGCCCTGTCTCGCGCCGCTCCCGGTGTTGAGACAGTGTCCCAAAGTCCTCCGTCTGGAACTTCGCTGGTCGTGCCTCTTCGTAATCGATGGCTCACGTGGAAGTCGGAATGACTACGGCCGGGAATATGAGAGAGCTGGAGGTTGCTCTCGCGCTGTAGTTGGGCCAGAGCAGATCGAAACTCCAATGCCCCGACCAAGCTCGGGCGGATAGGATTCAAGGCGTATGATTTTCGCCTCACGGGACGCAAGACACGCATGCTCCTTGACACTTCGGCAGCAACGATGCGCTCGTGCTCTTCATCGTCATGGCCATCATGTACCGATTCATCATAATCGCCGTGTTGGCCCTGGCCGTCAAGCTCGATTCGAAGTCCATGCTCGAGTAATGAGTTGTCGTGGACAGAATGACTCCGGGAGTCTTGTCTCGATTCGTTTGGGACATCATCCGGTTCGTCACGATAGGGTTCCCCAGCCAGTTCATCGCCGGAATGGCCGATGGCTCCATAATAATGACTTCGTGCTTCACCTTCTCGGCGCAGACGGCTTTTTCTCCTCGCCGAATACCAGTGCCAGCCAACCACGGTGATGACGTACACAGCGTAGTAAGCTACCATGGCGCAGCACTCCCAGAATCTCAGGTGACCGTCAGCCAGGAATATCATGGAAAAGGCTACCGCGACGATGAAGAAGCATATATCTCGAGCATACGTCTTCTTATCGACTCGGAATTCGCGCACCAGCGCCATGGAGCCAGCCACGACGCCGGTGATGAAGCAAGCAGCACCAATGAGCTCACCGACGGCCATGCCAGGGCTGTTGGAGTTCATGGCAGCAAAGGTGCTGAAAACATCAGGAGAGCCGTTTCCAAAGGCCAAGAAGGTGACGCCGGCAAGGCTTTCGCTCAGGCCGAGGATCGTGGCAATCGTACTCAGGTTGACGCTGAAGAAGTCGCTGGCGGCGATGCCGATGGTGGTGAACAAGAGTCCCAGCCAGACAACCAGCAAGACGAATGCAACAGGTCTCATTTGACTCGAGGCACAGTAATACCATTTTAGATATGGCAACAAGCCAGCATCCTCATCCTGACAATGGGCCTTGACGAATGCACATTTGTTCTCAGCCGAGTGCACCGCGTTGCACTCAAGATGCTCGGACCGAGCAAAGAGTTTCGCGCCTCGGCCGACGTATTCGGGTTGCAGTTGGTAGCCACGATCATGACGTTGGGTATTCAGGAGGAATGAGGATCCGGCCAGTAGACTTATGAGGCAGACGGTGACGATGAAGGGACGAGAGCGCGGATGACGGCCCATTCGAGCTCTATGTGCAGGCATGTTGATTGCGTCTTGACATGGTCGACGCGGCTTGGTCTTGTTCGGGGCCGAAGCCTAGGTCATGATTGTCGTCAAACCGGGTGGCGCGTCGAGCCGATGGATATGAAGGGTATCCAAATCAAAAGGCGGATGGGGCCGATGCAACACTTGGCTACCGACTACCAACTCCGGCAGATGCATCAAGAATAGGACGCAGCAAGAACAAGAACAAGAACAAGGAACAAGCCGGGAGTGGAGCTGGGGTGTATGACTGTGGGGATCTGGAATGTGACGATTTGGCCAGGCTGAAAGGTGGAGGAAGGGCGGAGTTGTTCATGTCATGTCGCACGGCAAATAAATAGATCATGTTTAAATAAAATAAATAAATAAAATAAATAACAAAAACGACGTGGCCAGGCCACAACATTCACACAGTACATACTAGTAGTAGTAGTTAGTGCCTCAGAGCTCAGAGGAGGGGGGATCCACAAGGCGGCGGCGGCCGATTAAGGCATTTTGTTTACTTGGTTTTTGTGGTGGCAACCCAGACGACGGCAGGACGCGACGACGACGGACGGCAACCTGGCACCTGGCAAGCAACCTGATTGGCAAGCACACACAAGCAGCACGCACACACAACACGAGCAACTCCGTCCGCATCGATACCAAACAAACAACAACAACGCTCGGAGATGCCTCGGGTTGCTCAGGTCCCCCGCGCAAGCGGCGTCAGATCGACCTCTGCGGCTCAGTCGGCGTCGCCATTCAAATCTCCCGTGAGGTAAGTCGCCTCTGTGTTTTGCGTGCGTGCGCCCCCCCTCGTTTGGTGTCGTCGCCGTTGGGCGTTGAGTGTGTGTGTGTGTGTGTGTGTGTTTTTTTTTTTTTTTTTTTTTTTTTTTTTAGAGATATATTTTCACGCCGCGACATGTAGCTCACGCTTGGGCTTTCCGCTAGAATTCCCCTCAACGACGACGCCCACGAGAAAGGCCAGCGAATGCATTCACGCAAAGCGCTGCAAGGAAAGCAGATGAACGAGATCAAGGCTGCCGCAACACCCCGCAAAGGCAGTCAGAGGCCCGACGACCTGGGAAATGCGTCGCCAGGCGCTGCTTTGGCAACACCCAGGGGAGGGCGAGTGGCCGAGATGGCGGACGAGGTCATGGTCGGAGGCGTGTCGGTCACTCCCAAGAGAGTGCCGATTCTAGCCAATTTCGAGGAATGGATGAAGATGGCGACCGACAACAAGATCAACGCCACCAACTCGTGGAATTTCGCCCTGATCGATTACTTCCATGACATGTCGCTGCTGAAAGAGGGCGACGGCGTCAACTTCCAAAAGGCCAGTTGCACACTTGACGGGTGTGTCAAGATATACACCAACAGAGTAGACAGCGTTGCGACAGAAACCGGCAAGTTGCTGAGCGGCTTGGCCGACAGCAGCACGAAGAAGAAGGAACACGACGACGAGGAGGACGAGAGCGAAGACGAGCTAGATGAGGACGGCAATCCCAAGAAGAAGTCGAGAAAAAAGGTAATGAAACAAACAAACAAACAAACAAAAATCCCCGGGTCTTGGCTGTCCGGATTGGCTCTCAATATCAGATTTGCCATCGCGCGGCAGAAACATACGCTAATCTCATGGCAATCAGACACAGCGATCTTCGGAAGCAACGCTGGCTCCCTCTTTCAGCTCGTTGCAGCTGAAAAAGTTTGAGCTCGAGTTTGCCGTAGATCCGCTCTTCAAGAAGGCCTCGGCAGACTTTGATGAAGGTGGTGCCAAGGGCCTGCTGCTGAACCACCTGATGATCGATTCACAAGGACGCATCGTATTCGATAGCAGCGACGACACAGGCGATGTCGCTCCAGCCGACACGGGATACGACGACAACGAAGACCAGGAGATAGGAGACGCCGACGTGACGGCGCAGTTGGAAGAGAAACCATCGAAGAAGGTCTCTGAGGAGGAGGAGGGGAAGGGGGGGGAGGAGGAGCCTGCGGTCGAGATCGATCTTGTCTCACTTGGGCAAAGATTCTTACCAAGCCTCCACCATCTCGAAGAACTTGACGTGTGTCCTTCACTCAAAAACTTTGACCTAGGGGACTCGTCGGGCTCCTTGGACATTCCGTTCCTCAAGGCGCCCGACGACGCGAGAGACCACGACAAGAACCATGCCGCCGGAGATCATTCTGGCATGCTCATCGACGACGACGCCCCGATCGGGTTCGACGACGACGACGATCTCGGTCTCGGTAGCTTCGACATCGGGGGCGACGTCGCATTCGGTGAAGGTGGTGAGGCCTGGGCGCGCGAAGCCGCCCTGGTCCCCCAAATGAAGGTGTACAATGGCGGGATGGGCGAGGGGGAGGCCGAGGAGGATGAATTCGACGACAACGGGGAATACATCATCTCCATGGCGAAGCCCCAGAACGCCGACAAGATGCACGACGACATCCTAGGCTTCTTCGACCAAGCCCTGCAGAAGAACTGGAGCAGCGCAGAGCACTGGCGGATCCGAAAGATCAAGGACTCGGCCAAAGCGGCGGGCGAGACCAAGAAGCGCAGGGAGAAGGAGCCGTTCGAAATAGACTTTGGCGCGCCTCTCGAGTCCGCGATGCATCATGTCATCCACACGCAGGCGTCGAGCAACTCGGCAATCAGCATGCCAAAGAAGGACTGGAAGTCCAAATCGAGGAATCTGCTCCCGGACGACAAGCACTTCAGCTCCAAGTCGCTGCTGAGCCTGTTCCTCAAGCCCAAGGCCCGACTGTCCCGACGCCGGACCACCACGCGAGGAGGATCCGGCCCGCGCATGGGCCACGGCCACCCATTCGACCTGCCAGCCGACGACAACCAGCAGATCGAAATGGACGAGGCCTTCTGGGCGAACCAAAAGGGCCCCGAAGACACGGTCCTCCCAGAGGGCGACTACGATGCCAACTTCTTCCAGGACGACGGCCTCCCCTTCCCAGGCGGCGGCGACGCAGACGACGACGACATGGAGTTTGCAGACGCGCGCGAGCACCTCTCGCCCGACGGAGACCCGGGCATCACCGAGGCCGGCGGCATCACCGCCATGCTGGCCGGCGAGACCTTCACCAACGCCGCCTTCGGCCACACCCTCGTGACATCGACAAGACGCATAAGACCCGAATACGTCAACTACGCCCGCAAGGCAACGAGAGTCGACGTAAGACGACTGAAGCAGGAGATCTGGAAGGGCATGGCCTTTGAACAGCTCAAGGTATCGTAGACCCCTTCCCCCCCCCCCCCCTCTCTCTCTCTCCTCCCACCCCTCCAATCAAAGAAAAAAAAAAAAAAAAAAAAAAAAAACCCCAATGAGCTCGCAACATCCAAAGCTCCAAACTGACCTCGTTTGTCCCCAGCCCCCCGAACAAGACGCCAAGCCCCCACCCTCACCCACCAGCCCACCAAAACAAGAACCCGAACAAGACAACCAATCCCTCAACTTCACCCGCGTGATAAACAACCTCCAAGCGGTGTATCCCAAAACAGCCATGAAGGACATATCCACCTCATACTGCTTCATCTGCCTCCTCCATCTAGCCAACGAAAAGGGCCTCACGATAGAGGACACGGAGAACCTCGACGAGCTTAGGATTCGCAAGGACTGGACCGCTGAGCTCGTCGAGGGGGAATAGACCTGCCTCCTTGGTTGGATTTGCTGGCTCTAACGTGGATGGGGTTGGGGATCAACCGGGGGGTGATGTACTATCCATGGGGTATGACGGACGGGCAAGGCAATTTGGTTTCGGCGGCGGGTATTCTGGGGTTTTTTTTTGAGGGGGGGGGGGAGCGTTGGATACTTGATTCAGGCCACCATGTTGACGTCGTTGATCTGCATGTATGTATGTGCGTATATGCGGGAACTGGGAATCGGGAATCGGCTTCGGCGTCCACGTACCACACTGCTGGGGGGGTTAGGGGTCATTCCCCCTGGGGTTGATGAAAGACGATGCATGCTACCCTACTGCTAATCATTTGCTGGAATCCGTTAGACCAATACGAGACGAGCAACTATCCTGTCCGCCTCGTAAAAATTGAACGTGCGCCCACCCCTTCCTCCTTTCTTTTTTCTTTTTTGTTTTTGAACTCGGACAAGATCTCCGTCTGACGTCACCGAGGTTGTTTGTATGAGCAACGTCCTCAACTTGCTTGCTCTCTTTCAAAGACATACATAAGCTCTACTGCATTCATCTTTCCTCCATCCAGACACATTTTTTTTTTGTCTTGATATTCCGTGTGTTTCCTTCCAAACAGGCCTGGTTGAACCCAATTGCTGCCATGAAAGATCACCAACGCCGTTCAAAAGTTTACCAAGATAGCCTGCCTACCCATGGGTTCAATTCGACCAACCCCCACCCACCCAAAAAAAAAAAACCAAACAGTTTTACAAATATCCTTGTCATGCATATTCGTGACAAATCCCGACTCCCTTGGAAAAGAAAATCATGCTGTTCCAACCAGGCTCAAAAACAAGGCATAAGACGTCAAAAGAATCATAGAGAAGAACAAAATGTGAAAAAAACAGTGCAGATAGAAAAACAAGCAATAGGGCAGAAAGGTGGAAACGCATGTGAATAATTCATGACAGGAAAAAAAAAAAAAAAAAAAAAAGGCAAAAAGGACAGGGGAAAAAAAAAGTATCGAAAAAACAAGAGGCCGCTCGAAATGATCCAAATGGTGGAGCCGAGGCTTGGCAGGTCATCATAACTGATCAGCGGCGACCACCTCGTCCAACAATCTCGCCAGCCCTTAGTAGGGCATCCATGCCATCCAAGCTGCTCTTTGAACGGGGGTGTCCTCCAGATTGCGGCGGCCGTGTGTCATCCGTCGTCATTACAACATCACCCTCGCTCGACTGCTCGACTTTCATGTGTGAAAAGGGCGAGGAGTCCGACTGGAAGCCTTCACAGATCGAGTTAGTCATTGCTCAGTCGCGCTGGACGGGGGTCTCGAGACCAGTCATTTCACGTACCGTATCCGCTGGGACCCTGACTCAATTCAAGAGGGAGTGGCTTCTGTCTGTTCGCCACGACGCCAATGCCGTTGATGATGGGGTTCAGCCGACTTTCGGGAGCCGATAGCTTAGGTATGGATCGGTCCGAGAGCAGTGAATGGATGGGAAGGGACCCATCCGCGTAGGGACGCCCAAAACTTCCAACCGAGTTTGACGATGCCTGAGTACCACTAGACGATTCGTGATGCAGGGTCGGGACTTGACTCGATGACATGCTCGAAATGCCATCGAGTGATAGCCGTCCGGATGGGCTTGCCGTCTGACTGTTCACATACATGTTTCCTTCCGAGGTCACTGCGGCTGGATGGATCATGCTCGTTTGCTTGGCATCTAATACGTCGGACAGAGAAGGCAAGTGCCGGTGCATGGAATCGGTCCTTGCTTTGCCGCGCACGTTTGACGGTTGACGGGAATGACGATGCCGGGACTCGGTCGGGCTCGCACTATCGAATTGCATTGTGCGAGGAGACAACCCGGAATCATCATACGAATGATGTGTTGATATCGGTGTGGCCACCGAGGAGTACTGAGACCCCGAGACGGAGGCAATGGAATTCACCCGTTCCCGACGACTAGGCGGCGGTTCGCTCCCCCGGAAACGTTCACTGCTGCTCCCACTTCTGCTCGAATTTGTATTCGGCGTCGCGCTGCTGCTCGTGCTACCGTGGCGCAGTCTGGCTGGCTCGATTTTGGTGCGCTTCGATGAATCTTGGCCTGGGTTTGTTCGAGCATCACATCAGCCACATTGCACGCGATAATGGCAGGGAACATCATGCTTTCCGAGGTTTCCAAAACGTGGGAGGTCTGTTGTGGAAGATACCTTTATGTTGCTTGGCTTGTCTCTCTTTGAAGTCGTGAAGATACTGAGCATACTTTCGATATTCGGCTGTCTTCTTGTACTCGGCGAGTTGTTGGTGATATTTTTCTTTGGCTCCATTGGCTTGGCTTTCGTATATGTCCTTCTCCGTGGGCTGAAGACTCTGCCAGTTCTCCCCCACCAACTTGGCAATCTCTGTGAAGGTGAGATTTTGACTCTTCAAGTCATCTCTCATTTCTGGAGCGAGAAATCACCCGTCAGCTTGTCCTTGGCGTTTCTGTGAGTTTGTTGCGGCAAAGGGCTGGACGTACTGTTCGAGAATAAAACATAGGCTGAGGGCGGGCGCTCAGGAGCATTTTCATCAGGCTGAAAGGCAAAAAAAATATCAGCGCCGAGTGTCTTCAACCACACTAAAACAAAACGACTCCTCGATGGATGGAGAACTTGCCTTGGGATGGCGGCGGTATTTCCTTTTGGTGATGCCGCTTGATTCTAAGTTCGCCTCGGTGCGAGGTAGCTCTTGTCTTATACTTCCATCTTGCTTTGACTCATCGTAGCCAGGCTTGGCTGGTGATGCCAGAGATATACTCGGCGCAATGCCCCTCGCATTTGCAATCCGTCGTTGTAGTTTCTGAAGAATGGAGGAGTTAGATGAAGGGGGTCGGACATGTGTGGGGCTGCACATTTTCATGCTGCGTAAGGTTGTTGTTGGCTTACCCTCCGATGTCCTAACTTGACACCCAAAGCATCTCTGTTTTTTTTTTTTTTTTAGTGTCTGCAAACGGTACCTAACTCCTGTGCGAAACCAGCCCATCGATGAGGCAATTTTACTTACAGGTCAGATTCCTGAATATCGAGTATAATGTCCCATGCGTCGAATCCTTGATCAACGAATGCATCGAGATATTGGGACAGACCCAAGTCTGCAAAAATGCCCTCCAATTCGCGAGTCATACAGACGGATTTTGTGAAGCCTTTGCAATGAAATTTCTGTTCAACGGGAACCGCCGAGTACGGATGTCTGATGTGACACGATTCAAACATCAACATCTGATTGCGCCTGACGAGGGAAGTGGCACGATTCCGACGTATTTTTCTTACTGGAGCGGAGCTCGACAGATAATAAGACGCAGGGCATAAAGAGAGGTTGTATAATATATTTAATGATACAGACGGGCAAATAATCGACACGAAGCGTTGATAGAGTGTTCGAGGGGGCGCAAAGGGCCCAAAAGAGCGAATCGATGATCGTAGGTGCGGGTCCTCTTGGGAGTAAGTTGTAGGTGGCAAGCGCGTAGGGCTGGCGATATGTGATGGATGTTCTGCACAACACCTGGAAAGTTCTGTCTTGGTGGGAAAAGGCCACTGGATATGACCGATGACGAGAAGCTGGTGGAGAGAGCGAATTGGCGACAGTATACCAGTAGGCGCGAATCGAGATGTGCGATGCCAAAGCACGGAATTTAGCGGCTGACGGGGTCGACGGAAGGGGGGGGGGGGGGGTGACAAGAAAAGCTAACAGGGTTGCAAGCCGAACAGGCTGAACGGAGCCAGCAAGTTACGGCAGGTGTAAGCCAAGCAAAACGAGAAAAAAAAAAAAAAAAAAAAAAAAAAAAAGAGAGAGAGAGAGTGGTGGGCAGGGAAATAGAGAGAGGTGGGCAGTGATGACGCCGAGCGGGTACCGCGAATTCGAATCGATTGGAGGAGCGGAGGAGTAGCGCGGCGCAGAAGGCAGTGCGTGCGTGCTGGCTGGTATTCTATTTCCCCCCACGGAGCCTTTATCAAGTGCTTCTCGACTACCTCTCTGGTCAAGAAGACGGCTGCTGTTATGTATGGGTGGACCGTCTGAAAAAGCTGATGGTCCGGTCTCGCCTATGGCCACGGAAGCGAGGAAGGCAACGAACGGCTTTCTTGGTTTTTGTGCCGAGCAGGTTAGCTTTCTTCCGCCGGCCGATGCCCTGCCAGGTATCCAGGGGTTGTTCTGCTGGCGATCCTCTCGGATACGTGATATCGGTCTGCCGAATCGACGAAACCAGGAAGCATGAAGAAGAAGGCGATATCTGAATCCAGGCGCCAGGAAGGGAGGGGAGGGGAGGGGGTGGTTTCTCAGTACGACTCGAGCAACTTGAGCACTCGAGCAGCCATTCAGCGAAGCAGTTCGGATCAGTCAGTGCTTCTAACAAAGCCTGCAGCCGAGAACTACCTCATAGTCAGATGGCCAAGGCAGAGAGACAAGGGGGAAAAAAAAAGATGATCTAGCCAACCAACCCACTTGGTGGACGAGAAGTCTGAGGCGGAGAGAGAGCAGATGGAACGAGAGTGAAGTCTGGTGTTCTCAGGACTCGTTAGGATGCGGTCATGGAGGAAGGAGGGCTTGGCTAGAGACACCCCACCCGGGGTACGTTGGTTGTACGTTGGTTGTACTTATATACTCTATATATGACTAGTGGAGAAGACAGGACCCCACCATTATGGGATGTCGCTTTTTTTTTTTTTTTTTTTTTTTTTTTTTTTTGCTGCTCCGTCTCTTTCGGCACGAATCAGTGAATCACCATGTGCTGGGTCCATTGCCGCCCGCCGCAACCAAATGCATGGCAGACGATGGTCGTATGCTCAAGGCTCAAGAGGGAAGAAAAAAAAAAAAAAAAGAGAGGCCGGTTCTCACTTCAGGGCCAGGACTAGCTAGCTCAGCAATGACGAGCATCGAGAGAGAGAGAGAGAGAGAGAGAGAGAGAGAGACGGACGCAGCACGCTTCTTTGAATGGGTTTCGTGCTAGGTGCTCGCTTCAAGACGTGCCGCTACACATTTTTTTTTTTTGTGTGAAGATGTTTATTCATGTATGTGGATTACGTCAAGAGTTATTGAGCAATGCTGACGAGGCAAGAAACTACCATGTCCAGCCATGACAGCCGCCCAGTCTCGGTTGTTGACGGTTAGATGGGACTGCAGCGACAGCCGATGCAATAGGCTATAAGCGTGAGATACGGCCGTCCCAAAGAAGGAAAACATGAGAAATTTCCGGCTCGAGATAATCAACACACAGACTACGGTACATACATACGCGCACGTTGCATGTCTAGCCTCGAGCTACCAGGCACCTTGGTCTGGGGCTTAGCGGCACTAACTAGAACAGCCGCCGTTGGGTTCTTCCTCTGCCGCTGACGCATAAGACATGCTCTGGTTGCAGCCGATGAGTTGGCAGAGGAGCGTAGGGAGGTCAGCTCGATCCATCTCTGATGGAAATATTCCATGGACGCTGTGTAATCGCCAGATGTCTCATCAAACCGAGGCAGACGCTCGTCATTTGCTTATTTGGCATTTGTAGCTCAGGCGATTCCCGTGGCGTGAGCATGCCTTGAATCCTTGATCTGGGAGCGCGCGACGGAGCTCTAGATGGAGCCTGAGGACTGGGAACGAGTGACTCTCTTTGCCTGTTGTTGTTACGCGACGTTGGGGGGGGGCGGGGCGGATTTGCCGTTCTCTGTACAAATGCAAAACGTGTCCCGTGCATTGATTGCAATGGGATGTGGCCTCTCTCCATGCAGCAAATTACAGAGTACGGAGTAATGAGGAAGGGGGAAATTTCCCGAGACCAGCACTTTGCGACTTGGAGGTGGGGGACGGAAGACGATTGTCAGTCGGTTTTCCGATTTCGTTCCTGGCACATCGTGATCGGGCCTAAAGATCTGCACCCTTCAGAACATGTGGGCTCAGAAGAAAAGCGCTTTTCGTTGCGGATGGACGATGAATCCTGGGCCCTCGTGTTGGAAAATGGTTGCTCCTGCTGCAACAGTGAGATGGACATGGAGGTAGGGCTGCGCCGTGAATGGTGTGTGTGTGTGGTGGCCCGCAGTGATGCAGGCCCGAGGTTTTGTTAACGGCACGCCATCCATGGTACGTAGTAGGGTCAAGCGGGTGGTCGAGAACGGGTACCAGGACAAGACTTCCAAGGTCCGTAAAAGAGATGGCCATTCTGCTGCAGGTCGCAGTTCGGCCAAAAGTCCTGGATTCGGAGGAGGACAATCTCGATGGTCATCCCACCACAAATGTGTTGCTCCGGACCGTGGGATTGGCTCGGCAGCGGCACCACAATGGTCCGAGGATACCCCTGGCGACATGAAAGCCAAGAGACTAGTACGTAGTAAGTGAGAGGAGCTACGGCCACACCCCGGAGCGGGCAGGGCCGATTTGGGCAGATTGCCCTTCACAAACGACGACGTCGAGCATCGACTTTAACCAGAAGATCGTACATTCATCATGGCCATTCTGCCCATGGCCAAATTCCTGGATGAAGGTTGCTCCCCTTGCCTCCCCCACTTCTTCTCCCCCCCCCCCCCCCCTGCTGGGTTGGCTGTCTCTCTCTCTCTCTCTCCTGGAACGAGGAAGAAGAAAGAGGAAGAAGAGAGAGAGAGGAAGAGGGGGGGGGGGAGGGAGGGAGGGAGGGTTACTGCCCAACACGACACGGCGGCGGACGGGAGAAAACAAGGCGCATGGCTTGGTGCGGATTCTCTGCTTCAGCTTCAGCAGGCAAACGGAACAATTCGCGGCGCAAACGTGGATGCGATTCCACCGTTGCCTTCGCAACAGTGCATAGTACGAGTAGGTAGTAACGACTCGCGAGGAAGCACGATGGCAACAACAAATGGAGGCTGGTTGCATTGAACATTGGATTTTTGCCCATGCGCGAAATTCACCACCATGTTGCATTTGTCCACTGGCCTCGACACCCATCATTTCTGGCGAGACGGCCATTCCTGGCGTATTCCGAATGAATCGGCCACCTGGAGTAGGGAACAGGGAGTAGTGTAGTAAGTAGGTGGTGGTGGTAGTAGTTGTAGCAGCAGTAGTAGTAGTAGGTCAACTGCCAGTGAGTATCAGGTATCATCATCAGGTTGGATGGGATTGGTGGTGGTTCTTTCGCGTCTTGCCTCTTTGTCGTTTTCTCTCATCTTCTTCCTGCCTCTCCCACGCCGTCCTGTCCGTCCGTCGTGCCATGGGCGGCGCCGTTCGAGCTGCTGTAGCACCAGTTCTTTGGTACGCCTGCGTCTGCGCCTGCACGGTTTGCCAGTGAGTGAAACGCGTGGAGCGAGCCGTGCATCATGACAATTCATGACATGGAGCCCTGGGGCTGGAATCCCAAGGAAGGTCGCGAAGGTCGGAAGGGGCAGCATCAAAGGTGGGGTGGGAGGGGGGGGGGGTGTGTGTGTGTCTCTGTAAGTCTGTAGTGTGCCAGTGTGTGTTTACTACTGCTACTAGTAGTACTCTAGTAGTATTAGTGCAGTGTGTAGTGTGTAGTTGTTCTGTGTAGTGTTCTGTGTACAGTACAGTAGTAGTACATAGTAGTAGCTGTGTGGTGTGGTAGTGTGGCACTATTCTTCATTATTCCCACAAGTATTGCCTGCGTGCGCGGTACCTGCTAGTAGCTAACCTAATCTTGACATCCCACGCCAATCCGCGCCGTCCATACTCCCAAACTCCCAAACCTTTTTTTCCTTTTTTTTCCTTTTTTTTTTTTTTACTCGGTAACACCACGACGGAGCGGCTCTCGATGGACCGCACAAACGAAGATCTCAGCGCAATCACCATCGATAAAGGCCGCCACGGGAGAAGCATTAGTCGACAACCATGTGCATCGCTGTCGAATGCCTACTACGTATGGGGCAATGCGAATTTCGGTCGTCTCGGTTATCATTTAGATGGGACAGTGTGTGGTCGATTGCAGTGTGGCCGATGGGAGTGCCACGGATGACATACTGGCAAGGTGCTTGGCAAATTATGGCCCAAGTTGCCTTGATTTACTTCCTTGGTGATATGTTCCCCCTCCCCCTTTTTTTTTTTTTTTTTTTTTTTTTTTTTTACTTTATTGTATTTTAATCCATCTCTTTTCTCTCTCTCTCTCTCTCTTCTTCATTTGCTTCATCTAACGCTCGGGGGGGGGAATCACACCAAGCGACGTGATTATGACGGGCGTAGATTGGATCTTGCATGCCCCCCATCTCTCCCGATAGCCATAATCTCGTCCCCTCCCCCTCTCCGCCGCGCCGCATTTCTTCGATGGCCAGACTTGGAATTCCATCAGATAGATCAGAGGCACGCGCAGATCTCGATGGGGCCGGCATGGGTGATGGTGGTGTATCTCCCAACAGATGCAGTGCATATAGGAGGGCAGCGGGCAAAAAACAAGTGTGCAGTCGTGATGCGCGGGAACGCCGGGGGGAGGGAGGGAGGGAGGGGTCAAACTCTTTCCAACTCGATCGATGGTCCTGCCACGATCGATTTGTCGGATTTGTCGCCCTTTGTCGTGACTGTCGCTGAGGTGCAGGCAGAGAACCGTGCGTGCCCTGCTTGGCTTTTTTATGACGTGTATCGTGCGATGCACCTCCCTTATAGAGAGAGGAAGCATGGCAAAAAAAAAAAAAAAATAATGACAAAACCATGCACGTACTATAGTATGCACCCCCCCCCCCCTCCATTCCTCTTCCTCCCACCTGTACCCTTCCCTTCCTTTAGCCTTTGGCATGCCATCCGCGGCTAAACTGGAAAGGGAGGACGGTACGTTGTACGTTCCTACAGCGCCATGCAGGGAGGCTTGCTTTGTCTACTGGTTCCTGTTGATGTATGTGGACGGAGATGGCATCGCCGCCGTACCTGATTATCCGTTGTCGAGGCGCAATTGGCTGCGGGGCGGCGACGCCTTTTTTTTTTTTTTTTTTCCTTTTTTTCCTTTTCATTCTTTTCTTTTCTTTTCTTTTCTTTTCTTTTTTACTTCCTTTTTTTTTACTTTTTACCCCTCCTTAACCTAACCTCTGCTTTATTCCCTTTCCCCTTCCTCCGTTCCCGCCCACTATCACGCCGCGGTTCCGGGGCTCGGTCGGTCCAACGATGAACTACAGGCCCGGTTGGACCAACTAGAATCGCAACCGCCTTCAATTCGTCTTCTTACCTGGATGGATGGATATGTATTTGTTTTGAGACCACAAGGGCTATGAGTTCTAGTTGTTCTACGAAGAAGTGCAGTTGAAGAAAATAAAACCGAGTACGTACTCCTCGAATGGTGTCGTGTCCAAAAAAAAAACAAGAAAAAAAAGAAGTAAATCATAAAGGGGAAAAAACTGTATTGTAGTGTGCTTCTATCCTTTCTACTACGTAGCGAGCACAAAACATTTGCGAAATTGAATCCACCAACCATGTCCGTTCATCCCCAACACGGCCACCATCTCTCCCTCCCGGCTTCGTTCGTTCGCCGTATTTGGCTGCGCAAACTAGAACGTCTTGGAGGTTGTTCGAGGAAGAACAACAGAAACATCATCTACTCGTGAGAAAGCCACTGGCTGCGTGGACAGAAGCGACTCCTCCTGTAGCAGTACTGAACACAAATCCCAAGCGGCAAGTCGGCCATCCATCTAGTCGACGTTGATGCAATACTGATAGCCCTCGAAGCATGGAATCGACTTCCCATGTCGGTCGCCCATGAGCAGGGTATCGCGGTTTGGAACTGTAAAATGCCCGCCTTGCCCTAGCTTGCACTACGCCTCTGTCCATATCAGTATGGTATCCAGGGATCGAAAGGGAGGAGAAGATTCGGATTCAGCAGCGGCCATCTTACGCAAGCGGGGATACGGCCGCGTGAGGCGCATTCTCCGCCGTAGTCCACGAGACGCGTTGCGATCGGGTTGCAGTAGAGTCTGGTCCCGGGGGGATACCAGCCAGGCGGGGAGGCGGCGACGACGACGACGGCCGCGGCGGCGGCGCCCAGAAGGAAAGAGAAAAGCGGCATGGTGATGATTCTTTAGGCGTCTTTGTTGTTGAGCTTCCCCCTCCCCAGCAGAGAAGAGCACCCTGATGATAAAATCGCAGTGAAGTATACTTCTTAAATAGAAGGAACGCACGGGTGGGAAATGCCTCATATGAACAGGGAGGGAAGCGCCCAACAACACGTGTGTACCAGGCCGTGTTTTGAGTTTCGGTTCAGGCTGCTTGGCGATGAACCTTCCGTACCGGAGCAGCCCGATGAGTGGTTCTGGAACTACGTGCGCTATACAGAGAGTTGGTATATCGGGCAGACCTGCAGCTTGTTGCTTGCACATGGGTGCATACCGGACGCTATATGCCTCCGGGAAGCATCTTGTTCAAATCCAGATCGCCTAACGTAGGTCTTTTAGCCCCAGCCTTAGATTAGACGCGCTATATGAAATCGTATACTGCGCATACTACCACGTAGATGAGCAACGTCATTTCTTTCTTGGACGAGGACCTGAAGACCTCTGGTCCGGGAGATATGTGAGCGAGGGAGTCACGACGGAGAAGCTCCGATGGTGACCGCCTTGCCGGCGAAATAGACCTCCGAGTGGCCTTTTGCGACAAGATGGCGTCCATCCATCTACCTGCCGTTGAAGTGGGCGAGACTTCAGACCATCTACTTATACAGCTGCTTTGACGACAACGACCCATGACCAACAGGGACACACGCATCGAGAGCCCAATCGCCAGACACGTATCTCATCCCACCTGCACCAGCTGACCTTCCACACGACCCTCGTAGAGTCCCCAGGCACACGACAACACGCGGAACAGGTCATCGTCACCCGCAAAGCGCGCACTCGGCCAACGTTGGGTGTCGGTGGCCCACAACTGTCCTGGCAAAGGCGAGACCGCGGATGAGCTGTCCGCCAATCTTGACCAGGCTGCCCTACGTTCATGAACAGGTTTGAGGATGGCCAGGCTCCAAAGCCAAGTAGCCAGAGAGAGAGAGAGAGAGAGAGAGAGAGAGAGAGAGAGTCAGAAATACGGGGTACTTGCTCGGCTGGTCTATCTCTGGGACGAACAACCCTCCACCCCATCGCCTTCTTCTCATAGCGGCTCACTTTGTCCAACCTAGACGGCCAAGACGTGTATAATTCGTCCAGGGGTAACGCCCAGCTGACTCTAGGGTATTCTGCATAATCAGTTCATAAACACCTTACCACCTAGGGCAACCCTTATGTAAAGACCTCACTCGTTACATATATATGTATATATATATATATATGGTGAATAACGCTATAAGCCTGCTGACGGCCGATATGGGCGTAGCTGATGAGGAGAAAAAAAAAAAGGGCATTCATCCGCAAGGTACCCTCAACCTACTACGTACCTGTTCGCTTGGAGTTGACCTCTGAAACTCGTGACAGAGCCATCAGCCCCTTCTCAGTCGTCACGTGAGAGACATCATCCCCCCCCCCCCCCCCTCCTCCCAGACAAAAAAAAAATAAATATGACGACGTCAACGACGACGTCAACTGCTTTCCCCCGCGCCAACCTCACCTTCGGTCAAAATTGCAGAACCCAAAATAGAACCGGGCGCAGAGAACGGTGCCGTTCCCCCCCCCCCCCCCCGTTGTGTGTCAGGCGTGTCCGGCGCGCAAAGAGGTTTCCATGGCCGTCGGGGAAAAGACCCCGCCGGGAGAGGATGCAACGGACCAGGAAGTCCATTTCGCCCAGGTACCGTCCCCCTCGCCTCATCAGGTCCCCCCCCCCCCAAGGCCCATCAAACAAAACATGTGCTGAGAGAGAAACCCCCAAAACAAAACATAGGCCTACCGCGATATAGCCAAGTGAGTTCTTCCAGCGGCGCCATCTCCCCCTTTTCAGGGGGGGCACAGCCTCGCAGACCACGGCGACTAACTACCGCTCAAGGGGCGAGAAGACAGCCGCGCAGATGGAGGCTGATTTGACCGTTCTGGAGGCCAAGCTAGAGGCCATTCTGGAGGCGTTGGAGGGAGGGAGTGCGAAAGCTGGCGAGGAGAAGGACAAGTCTTGATGGTGTGGCATCGAGGGGAATAGGCGCGGGAAGGGCTGCTGGTTCGTTTTGTTCTTATTTGGCTGGGCTGGCGTTGTTCGTGCATCGAATAGGGCGCATTCATTTCAGCATGGCAACAAGGTCATGCTCCCCTTCTTCATCCTGCCGTTAGGTTTTGATCCTCGAAAGAATTCATAGCACTATACTTCCCATCAAGAACACGGTATGTTGATGTCTAAAGCCATCGGCCAAAGTGCGTGTCGAGACGAGAACATTATCGGCTCGTGTCCTGTACCTCCCCTCCCCTCTCTCGTCGTTCCCTTGAATGACAACAAGGAAATATTCAGCCTCGTAAGAATGAAAACAAGGAAATATACAGCCTTGTAAGAAGCCTTGTAAGAATGACAACAAGGAAATATACAGCCTTGTGAGAATGACAACAAGAAAATATACAGTCTTATCGAGGACAATGTGTCCATGTTCGTTCCATCATGCACCGCGTCGATCCAGTGTCACCTCAGGCATGAATTGTCTACTGCAAGATAAAACGCCGCTTAGGAAATCGGGTTCCGTGGATGCCCGTGTCTTCATTATCCGCTGTTAGAAAAATAACAAAATAAAAAAATAGGAAAAAAAAAAAGTCCGTTATTTCTCATTCTTTCCATCGCAGCAATCCAAATGGTATGTTGAACAGAAACCTAGTCATTGGGCCACGCACCCACTCATCCCTTGCGCATTGAATTGTACTGTCCCGAGTCTGCCATGTCGCTGCATTCGAGGACGATAGTCTCCTCCTTCAAACAGTTAAAACAAAACCAAAAACCGACGTGAGCCATGCATGAAAGATGAAAGCAATACGAGAAAACCACATGTATGCAGGTACGTGAAGCCTCTACTTCCCGTATTCAATGTCCTCTAGTAGTAGAATTTTGAGCCACCGCCAAAAGTTCATACCAAGAGTAAGACGGAAACTAAAGCCAAGAGAAAATAGAGTGAAGGAAACCATGGATAAAAAAAAAAAAAAGGTCTGACCTGAGTAGGTCAGCCCAATGAAAAGAAAAATATGTAGTGCGACCAAAAAAAAAAAAAAAAAAAGAAAGCAAAAGGAAGAACAAAAAGAGAAAGAAGAAAAAAAAGGACCGGAAGAGCAACGAAAACCACATTCCTGAAAACACCATAGTGTAGAATACAACGGGGATAAATAGATAAAAATGGAATCGTGGTCAATCGTCTTCAGCCACTGAGGCTTCGCATATCTGATAGATCGCGCCGTTGTTTAGACCAAGCATCATCTCCTTCGCCTGCTATCAGTGACGGACTCTGGGCCTCTTGACTTTGAATCGGCTCACGGCTACTCATTGCTCGGTTCTCTAAAGCCGGCCGAAGGAGGCCACGAGTAGCAGCAACCTTGTGGCTTCTTGACTTGGCGTCGGCTTGCATGGCTAGCTCGCGCTCTCTGTTTTTCTCGAGCAATGGACCTCCCAAGGTGGCGCACTTAAGAATCGTCTGTATGAGATGGTTCTGCTGCAGAGGCTTGGAAAGATATTCGTCCATTTGAGCCTGTATGCACTTTTCACGATCACCCGTCATGGCGTGCGCTGTCAGGGCGATGATGGGAGTTCTGTGAGCGCCCATGCCTCGCTCGTACTCTCTTATCTTGCCGGTAGCCTCGAATCCTCCCTGCAGAAAAACGCATTGTCAATAACGGAAACAAGATGAGAAGGGAGAGGGGGGGGAGAGAGAGAGAGAGAGAGAGAGAGAGAGAGAGAGAGAGAGAGAGAGAGAGAGAGAGAGAGAGAGAGAGAGAGAGAGGATGGGTGGAACATACCATGATGGGCATCTGTACATCCATGAGAATGACGTCAAACTTCTTTTCCTTCACGGCCTCTACAGCCTCCCAGCCATTGCCGACCACGGTGACGATGTGGTGGTATTTTTCAAGGATCTTGACTGCTAAGCGTTGGTTCACCGTGTTGTCCTCGGCCAGAAGAATCTCTAGAGACTTGGTGTTATCCGCCAGAGAAGGAGTTGCCCTGTTCTCGAGAGCAGGCATCATGCCGTTGCCGAGATCAATCAATGTGCACGGAGTGGTCATATATGATGTGATACCCAGGTCCAGGCATGATTTCAGGCTGACGTGGACCACGGGGGCCAGGAGAACGATGGGGAGGTACTTGAAATCATCCACAGCCCTCAGCCTCCTTGCCGTGTCGATAGAGTCCACCAGTATGGCATCATATGGCAGAGCACCACTGCCGGCCTTGAGTCTGGTCAGGGCCGAGCTCTTTTCCGAATCCACCACGACGGGGTGCAGCCCGATGGACTCCAGCATGGCCTTGATGTCTGCGCCCGAACTCGACTGAGCCTTGTCGACAAACAAGACCTGGTGACCGCGGTAAGGCCGGAGCTGCTTCAGAATGCTCTTCGTGTCATCCGCCGCCAGCCTGACCCTGCAGGTGAAGTGAAATTGACTGCCCTTACCGGCCTCGCTCAAGACCCACAAGTCGCCCCCCATGAGGTTGACTAGACGCTTGGAGATGGACAGACCGAGGCCAGTGCCTCCAAACTTGCGCGTCATGGACCCGTCGGCCTGCTGGAAAGTGTCGAAGATGAGGTTCAGTTTGTCCTTGGCAATGCCGATACCCGTGTCTTCGACGATGAACTCGATGGAGTATTCTCCGCCGCCTACATCTTCCTGGTTTGCCCGCTCCTTGATGGTGAGGCTCACCTCGCCGTGTTCCGTGAACTTGATGGCATTGCCCACGAGGTTGAGAATGATCTGCCTAAGACGAAACGAGTCACCGATGACGTGATCAGGAACGGTACTGTCCACCTTGTATGTGAGATCGAGGAATTTCTCATTCGCCTTGACGGCCAGGGTCTTGAGTGCGTTGAAAACGGTTCCTCGCAATGTATACGGTATCTCCTCAACCACCATTCTCCTAGCCTCAATCTTGGAGAGATCCAAGATGTCGTCAATGATTGTCAACAGACTGTTGGCCAGGTTGTTGACAATGTTGAGCATTTCGCGTTGGTATTGCGTCAGGTCGGTGTCCAGTGTCAGTTGCGTCATGCCAATGATACCGTTCATGGGGGTACGGATTTCGTGCGACATATTTGCCAAGAATTCCGACTTGGTCTTGTTGGCGAGCTCGGCGGCTTCTCGAGCCTGCGTGTTTCTCTGAATGCTGTCTCTCAGGTTGGATATCATTTGATTTATCTTTCGTTTGAGCTCGTCCATTTCGCCGGAGGCTTCCACATCGACAAGCTTGGTGAAATCCCCGTCCGTGGCCAGGTTGGTGATGTCGGAAAAGGCTCGCACCTGGGTCGTCAGATTGCTGGCCATGGTGTTGACGTCTGTGGTGATTTCTTTCCATCGCCCGTTCAAACCGGCGACGTCTGCCTGTGCGCCCATCTTGCCATCGACGCCCACATCCTTGGCGACTCGCTGCACCTCGTAGCAGAAACTCGACAAGCGCGACACCATGTTGTTGATTGTTTCCTTCAAGATTTGTATTTCACCGTTGGCCTCGACGTCAATGGTTTGGCTCATGTCTCCGTTGGCGATGGCTTGGGTGACGGCGGAAATGCTCCTCACTTGGACGGTAAGATTTGAAGCCATGGTGTTGACATTTTCCGTGAGATCCTTCCATTTGCCTTCGACGTTGGCGACTTGAGCCTGGCCGCCCAGCGTCCCGTCTGTGCCGACCTCTCGAGCCACCTTGCTCACCTCGACGGCGAAAGTTCCCAGGCGATCCACCATCTGGTTGATGGTGTTCTTGAGCTCCAGGACCTCTCCCTTGACTTCGACGCCAATCTTCTTGGTCAGATCACCCTTGGCGACGGCAGTAGTCACCTTTGCGATTTCCCGCACCTGGGTCGTCAGGTTCATGGCCATGCCGTTGACGTTCTCCGTCAGATCCCGCCAGGTCCCCTCGACATCGTGGACAGTGGCTTGACCACCCAGTCGACCTTCGGTGCCGACTTCTCTGGCGATTTTGGTGACCTCCCTGGCGAACTGCGAGAGCTGGTCCACCATGGAGTTGATGGTGGACTTGAGTTCGAAAATTTCTCCTCTGCAATCAGCCTGGACCTTCTGGGTGAGGTCTCCCTTGGCAACAGCCGTCGTGACCTTGATAATGTCTCGTACTTGTGTCGTCAGATTGTTGGCCATGGCGTTGACGTTGACCGTCAGATCATTCCACATGCCCTTGACTCCGCCAACATCGGCTTGTCCGCCCAGTATGCCTTCGGTCCCGACGTCTCTTGCAACCCGAGTGACTTCCGAGGCGAATGTTCGAAGTTGATCCACCATGGTGTTGATAGTTTGTTGAAGCTGAAGAATTTCGCCCCTGGCCGGTCGCTCGATTTTCTTGGTCAAATCGCCGTGGGCGACGGCGGTCGTGACGGAAGCAATCTCGCGCACTACAAAACACGCCTTGGGTTAGTATAGAAGCAGAGCCGAAAGAAAGCCAATCAAACCTGACCGTCGAACAAGCGTCGGCGCCAGGCCGGTGTGTGAGGTGCGGCGTAAGGAAGGAATGGTTAGTTGTTTGACATACCCTGATCAGTCAGGTTTTGCGCCATAACGTTGACTGCAAGTAAGGACCATGCCCGTTAGCCGCGCGTCCACAGATAAAAATGATATAGGCGGCGAGAAAAAAAAAAGAAGAAGAGAGAGGGGGAGAGAGCCCGTGGACAGATGCAGATGCGTACCATTGTCCGTCAATTCTTTCCATGTGCCATCGACACCGCCGATACGTGCTTGACCGCCAAGCAAACCTTCGGTACCAACTTCTCGAGCGACGCGAGACACTTCGCTGGCGAAGATCTGCAACTGGTCCATCATGGCGTTGATAGTCCGCTTGAATGTTGTGATTTCAGGGTCCATCTCAACGGTGTTCATGCGGACTTTCATGGTCAAGTCGCCACGGGCGACGGCCGTGACGATCTCGCCGATTTCCCTCAGGGCTTTCTGAAAGGCCTCGTTGGCTTTTTGGTGCTTCCACAGCTCGCGCTCTAGTGTGGCAACACGTTCTTGCTCCAGCATGGCAAGAGCCCGCTCCTGCAGCTCCTTTTGTTCGAGAAGTTGAGCGTTGACGCCAGCCAGCTCCTGCCGCTGGCTGTTCAGGAGCTTGGACTGGTCGTCTACATGCTCCCGCAGTCCTTCCAGGGCTTCCTTGGTCAGCTGGCGAGGCAAAAGTTTTGGACAGTCCAAACTACCTTGATGAGCGTGGGCAAGCTTCACGTCCGAAGTCGCGGCCGGGCCGTCCTCTTGTGACGATCCGTCATCATCAGAGATGGAGTCGCTGACCTCGTTCGGTGTGTCTGGCAAAACGGGCGAGGCAGAGGCCGCCAAGGCCCTATTCTCGAGCTGGCCAACTCTGAGAATGAGCTTTTGAAGCTGCACCTCCAGGGCTCGCTTAGCGGCGGTTTCAGTCCCAGGCAGTGTGACGCGCGACCCTATGCTGGCGGATATCGTCGGAGACAATTTGGGGTCGGCGGCAAGAGACGAGATGACCTCCGTCACAGCCGCCAACACGGCGTCGTCGACGACCATGTCGGCTCCTCGTTCTGCGTGTTGTGGGTGCAGCGTCAGGCAGCCGGGCGACAAATGATCGAACGTGATTACGGAAAAAGTAGAAGAGGGGAAAAACGAGAGACAACAGTTGCCAGAGGGGCGGTGACGATGGGCGTCTCGGTGTGGTGTGGTGCAGGTAGCACCCGAAGGGAGGGGGGGGGGGTTTGGTTCTTGGTTGTCGACGACAAGATATGTCGGGCCGATAAAAAGAATGCAAAAAAAAAAAAATGAAATGAAGAAAAAAAAAAGGAGGAAAGAGAGCGGGAAAAAAAAATCGACAATGCGACCAAAATATTGCTTGGAAAAATCAACAGCAAGCAAAATGCAACAAAGTCGATGGGGTTTTCAGCTGGTAGGCCAGCATCGTCCGGTGTGCAAGGTGACAGTCGAAAAGATGGGTTTTCTCAAGAGAAAGAAAGGTCGGGAAGAGGAGTCAAGGGGTCCTCGGGCCCTCGCCTCTGAGTGGACTGCGTTGGAACGGACGCAGTGGGCAGCGGCAGCGCGCAGTGCAGCGGACTAAGAGCAAGATGGGACGGAACGGACGTTGAAGACGAAACAGCCCAACAAGGCCGGGCGACTCAGCTCGGGGATTAAGATGGCCGCTCAGCCTGGCGTGCGCTCGATAGGCCCCGTCGTGCAGAAAAGAAGACGGCAGCAGCGAAGCGCTTTTTGGGAGGAGATGGCATTATGAGATGGCTGAGATGGCAGATAGATTAGTACCTAAACTACTACAGATGGTGGATGGCGGATTTTGGATTTTGAGAGGGGGAGGGGTGTGTGAGCGGTGGGGGTGCACAGAGGAACAGGATTGGAGAACGCACGACGTGGAGGGCCCTGGAAGGGGGTGCCTAAGTGTTGCTGTGTGCCAGTGTGCCATCACGTTACGAACCGCCAGCCCACCAGTGGCACCCGCACACTGCGCTGACTCGGCACACGTAGGTAGGCCACGCCGTTACGGTTGACGGTAGGCGCACACATAAAATAATAAAATAAAATAAAAAACCACACCCGCTGTGCTGTGTGCGCACCTGTGGGCGGCTCGGTTATAATTCACAATTGGCAATGCACTTTGGCCGCTTGTTTCAACCGTGGGCCGCGCGCCAGACTGCAGACTGACTGATTCTGCCTGGGCCTCTGCCTCTGCCTCTGCCTCGTCGAGCCGCAATCCCGTCGAGTTTGACGCTGGTTTCAATAATGTCTTGACTGTTGGCTTTCACTTGTTCTTCTCTGCAGCGCCCCTGGCCCAGGCTTGACTGGCTGTATTTCCCAACCAACCAAACCCCACGCGTGCCATCCCTGGGGCTGCTGCTGTTATCCATCATGTGACCATGTACACGAGCATGTAGAATATACAGAATATACCACGTGTCTGGACAAATACCCACCTTACTGACCTCCCGGACAGAGGTGCCCTGCTACTGCTGGAGACTGCTGGCATCGACCGAGGTGCGAGGTACCACCCACTACTAGGTACTACTAGTACCTACAAGTACCCGCTACCTCAGTACTGCTACTGCTACTGCTACTACTACGTACTCTTACTGCTAGTACTGTAGTACCCAGGCAGGTGCCTAAAGCTGCGGTGGTGGGTACTAGGTTGGTAGTAGGTACTAGGTACTAGCAAGCAGGTGGCAGGTGCAAGTGGCAGTTTGGCATGGCAGGTGGTAATAATGGCCCCCCTTCCTGGTCCCGCAGTCGATGGAATTCCTCGTCTTGGCCCTCTCGCCTTTCTAAACTTCTATTCTCGGACCCCTCGCCGTTTTGCCTCAAGGCGCCGCCGCCATTAATCCGCGTGGCGCCGGGTGTTGTACTGTGCATGATAATCGGAGCACCCCTAATTAAAGCAAATCAGGCGCAGCACGTTTTCTTCTTCTTCTTTCCTTTCTCTTATCCGTCTGAGACGGTCTCTGGATCGGCGACCCGGCGCCTCGATAAGTGGCCCCTTCCCCCCCCTTTCCCCCTTGCCCCAGTCGTCTTCGCCGTAACAACGGAGTGGATTTGGACTGACTCGGATTGGTGGCTGGCCGCCTCCAGTTTTGTGGAGATGCGAAAGACAAATTTGGCATGAAAAAGGGACCGAGTCGCACACTCTTTCGATATTTCGACCTGGTCGTGTGGCGCGAGTAATTGTACCTCAGGCCATCTTCGGTCCATTCGCCCGTCTGAATAAACAGGATCTCTCATGCCACCGGAGGAATCGAACATCGTCTCACGGTTCTCGGTCCATGGACGACGGAATCTTGTCAAACTTTTGCTCGGACGACAGGGTTCCTTCTTCCCCTTGTCCGCTGTGCGACCACGGCGTCAATGCCACACAGGCCGATGGTGCATGCCCCGCGAGAAGACGACTCGAGAGGGAAAAAAAAAAAAGAGCGCCGGGTGTGAGCTGCAACGTCAGGTCTCATGGACGACAACGACAGCCGTATCACCCAGCTGTAATAGGGGTGGGCGGACGGGGGGACTTTCTACAATAAGTCACTCGCATTGAGCTGACGGGAGGAGGGGACTGCTTTCTCCCTGCATTGTCCGTGTTCCCCGTGCTATCTGTTGCTCTGTCACTGTGCGAGAGCGAGTAGGTTGTCGTCTTTTGTGTGCTCTCGTGTTGCTCATGTGTGCTCATGTTTGGTTTGTGGAGGATGAAGATGACACGGCGTGCGGCTCGGACAATCGGGCAATTTTCTAAGCATCATGCCCGACACAGGACGTTGCCCAGCCGGCTGGAGATGAAACAAGTGATGGACAACGTATCAGTATTAGAAATCGGACCCCGAAATGATAAGTCGGCACTTGAATGCACGCGATAGCGTGCGATGTTGGGTTCGATCGGGCGTCAGCATGCAGATCCGCACCCCTTCGGTTTCAGACCAGAACTTATTTCCCTCCCGGATCCACGAAGGTCTAACTTGGGACTAGGCAGGTAGGTACCTGTTTTTTTTTTTTTAAACAAGTAAACCTGCTACTGTTAGTGTACGAGTAAAAAGGCATGTCAGCCGCAACCACGACACACAAGGTTTAACAGAGCAACGACGACGGCGCGCGCACGCCTGCGCCAAGGAAGGCAACGAAAGCAATGACCACCAACCCCTTGTGCCTCGTGCCTCGTCCCTCGTGCAAACCAGATGGCGGCCCCCCCCCCCCCCCCTGCCCGTCTCTAAAATGAAAAAAAAAGGGGGGGGAGAGGGGGAAGGGTGGGAGAAACTAAGCGCCGCCGCTTACGTCACTTGCCGCTCTGGCCGCACCAAGTCCTGAAAACGCCCAGGTTCTCCACACTGTACCACCTACCCCCCGACATGATTTGACGATGTTGGCTTCAAAAGATCGATATGCCTCTCACGTGCCCCATGTGCAAACCAAACGGGGTTTAAAACACACACACACACACACACACACACGCACACGCACACAACAACAACAACGAACGACACACGCACGCACCCAAAACAAAACCAGTCCCAGCACCTTTCTTCTCCACACCATCTACATCCCTTGCATGCCAGACCAGATACCAATCCAAGATCCAAGTCTGAACATTAAAAACCGCAAAAAAAAAAGGCAAGTTTGCTTCCTCGCAAAAGGGGATGAAAGGGGAGAGGGGGAGGAGTGTTACCTTTTTTTTTTTTTTTTTTTTCGTTTTCGTTTTCGTTTTCGATATTTCTTTTCCCCGCCGCGCCCGCACTGTGGGCTGTGGCTTGTCTTGGACCCTGCATTGTAACCCCTCGGGAGCGTCGTCTGTCGGGTTTGCCGCGCCCTTCCCTTCCCATCCCCTCTTGTCTCTTTTCCATTCTTCCTAGGTTGTGCGAAACAAAACAAAAAAAAAAAAAACCGTGACAAGAAATAATATATCTTGTGTGTGCGTGTGGCGGAGGTGCGGAGGATGGAGCTTGGCCCTTCCTTTGGTTTTTTTTTTTTTTTTTTTTCCCCGTGGATGGCTGGGTCTTGGGGTTGGTTCGCTTTTGGAATCTCTCTTCGGGGCATTTACTACTCGTGGGCGGGTTAGGGGAGGGTAACTTCTTTTTTTTTTTTTTTTTTTTAGAGGGGGGGAAGTGGTCGCCAAGTCGGACGGGAAACTACTAGGTTGTACATCGAATGAATTGCCCTGAGAATCTTTTGTAAAAATGCGGCCATGTACAAATCAACCGGGAGATCCAGCCAGGCCAGCCAAGTTTCCCACACTTGCACAATTTACCCCCCTTCCCCGCCCCTTCCTTCCTTTCCCTCCCTCCCTCCTTTTTGGTTTTTCTTTTCTTTTCTTTTCTTTTTCTATTCCATCATTGCAGCATGGCGTCCAGACTCTCGCCCAGCACACCCTCGATCTTGACGATCCATCGATGCGTCTCCCTCTCCACCACCTCGTCGTCATCTTCTTGCAACTCACTGATGCGAGGTAGCATCTCGTGCAGCATCGACAACCACTCCTCTCCCAGGCGATCCGTCAGATCCTGTTCGCACTTGACCGCAGCCAGTCGCACTGCGGTCTGTTCCGACTTGAGGTGCTTGAGCAGCGTGGCATTGATCTCCTTCTGATGCGCTTGCGAGTCGGCAGCCGCAGCTAGTTCCACCACGGCCGGGATCAAGTCTCCCGACACGTCCAGAGATGGCGCATGCGAGAACTGGTCCAGAAGCGTCGATGCAACCACCCCGAAGTGTGCTGGAGCCTGCCAGAAGTCGTCTTGGTCGTGTGCGAAGCAAGTAGCCAGCACCTGCAGCACCCGGCTCCAAAGTTGACGGTCGTCAGCGGACCTCGGGTTCAGGCCGCCGAGGATCTTGACGGCATCATCTAGAATATATGTAGCGTAGTTGGTCACAATCGACTTGAGATTGCCGAAGAAGCTGTGAAGGAATCCATAGACGCTGTATTGACGGGAATGACGGCCGCCCCTGTCCTTCTTGGCCAGACCAGAACTGGCCCACTCGACCATCTGAACAAAGAGCGGTCGGAAGGCGGCATCGTTGAGCTTGTAAATCATCTTGAGGGCTGTTTCGTTGAGTTTTGCTTCGATATCAGCTACTTCTCGGAGAGTCGCTTCAGTCCTTTCTTCTCTGGAGTCGACAAGTCGGCGCAGGTCGAAAGCTTTCATTAGAATGCTGTACAATGTTGAGGCGTTCTTCGTGATGCTCGACTTGTTGTGCTTGTCAATCGCGGTGGAGAGCACGGCGAGATACTCGGCGACGGCCTGCGCAATTCAATCAAAAAATGGTCAGCACAAAACGCACGCACGCATGCACGCTCTGAGGCGGGGAAAAAAAAAAAAAGCCCCCCCCCCCCCCCCCCCTCTGTAGAAAAATCGACACTCACAGTAAAACCTGCCGTCATAGCCACGTCCCAGTTCCGGTCCAGACCGGCGAAGAACTCTTTGGCATCGAGCTTCTTCGCCAAGATTTCCAGGCAGCTCGTCCTGCTCTCATCTGCATCGTCACTCAGGCCGCATTCGGCCGACTGGTAGGAGATGTCCAGAATTCTATCAACGTACGTCGACAGCATGTACGGGAGATGTTCTGCCAAGGAGCTGATGAAGCCATAACAGGCAGAATGCAACTCTTCGTCCACGTTGTCGCCTTCCAAGCTGGTTTTCAGATATGCGATAGCTTGTGGAACAGCCACCGGCAGGATTGGCACCACTGCATCCTGAAGCACATCGACCAGTGATGTCAAGCACAAGAGAGCCATGACGCGCAGTCGCTGATCTTCCTGTCCCAGGCAGTGCGGGCCAGCGATGGTCTCGCCGGCGGCGACGACAGCTTCCACATCCTTCTTGCCATACTTTTCTGCGATCTTGTCCACGCATGTGACCGCTGTGTGCTTGTAACGAATGTCCTTGGACTCCCGGATGGCGGCCGTAAGTTGTGGCAGGAAGGCGAGAAGGGCGTTTCGAGAAGCAGCATCCGTGTTGCTCTCCGTCTCGACCCGCACCTCGAGAGCACGAAGCACCTTTTGGCGCAGACCGAGATCAGGCCGGTCTAGCAAGTTCTCCACAGCCTTGATAAACTCTCCGATGGATAGCAGGTCGAGCAGGTTGGACAGCGCGGAGCCGCATCGTTGGTGCAGAGCCTTGTTTGTCTTGACAGCACTTGCGAGGACAAGGACTTTTTCCAACAGAGAGGAGTACAGCTCTCGTACTTCAGCCGCATCCATGTCGTCACGATCCACCAGCTTGCTGATCTGCAGTCGGAGCTTTTTGCTGGCCAAGAAGCTGGGCAGAGCGGAAAGCTGTCGGAGCGCCACCTTTTCAACGTCTTTGCCGTCGCCGTCGTCGCTGATGCCAAGCAACAGAAATGACATGCCAGGCTTGGGCTCGAAAAGGTCCGCCACCAGATCTATTGCCTTGGCAAAGGTCTCCAGTTGTGTCTTGATGTCGAAGTTGTTGAGAAGCTCAACGATGAACGTGAGAAGTGCCTCGCTCGTGTCGTAGCGGTCCACCAGCATGCAGATGAGGGCAAAAAGGAAGTCTCGCGGTCCGAGAGTTTCGACAAGAGCCACGAACAATCCCTGTCGCCTGTGCGACGGTATGTGCTCATAGGCAGTGGTGAAGCTGACGAGAATGTCGGAGGCGCCGGCGACAGGACTGTTCTTGCCTTTGCGAAGAGACGCAATCAGCGGAGGAATCACCTCTTTGATGGTCTGGGCCACCACATGGGCTGAGTAGTCATCGCTCTGTCGCAAAACAGACGTCCCCATAAAGGTGAATATTGGCATCACGCTGTGGAGGACAAGATTCGGCGCCGTTGTGGCCAAGTCGGCAACCAGAAGCAGCGCGGCATTTTGGACAACAGGACTCGATGACTTTTGGATGCAGCTGACGAGCAGATCGCCGTAGCCGCCGGAGCTGTCGATTTGCAGCCTCTTATCTTCCTTGAAAGCAGGCATCATGGCCAGGAGACTGCCAAGGATGAGGTTTTGCAGATACCCGAGCTCCGAACCAACAACAGTCCTGAAGTGTTGCAGCTCCGAGAGGGCCGTAAACAGACCGTGCAGCAGTTCTGGATGCGACACAGGGTTTGAGTTATCAACGAGCTGCAAGACAAACGTGAATCTGCGCAGGGCCTCGCTCAGCTCAGGTGTGACCTTGGTCATCAGCATTTTGTTTGCGTCAGAAGAGCTTGTTCTACGTCTCTCTTTGGGAAGTGGCTCCGTGATCAGCTTCGTGCCAGTCTGAACTGCGCCCAAAAAGAAGGATAGAATTTCGGTTGTGAGAGGAACGACCCGAAGCAAGTCAGCTGCCTCGGTGGACGCCGCAGAGTTTGTGTCAGCCGAGCTCTCGGCGCCATGGGAGATCAAAAGGCATTGCTCAGCAATGCTGAATTTGACATCATCCTTCATGGAAGGCCACATCCGTCTGATGCGGTCAAAGACGGCACGCATGAGGTTGGTCTTTTGTCGTTGCTCGGTGTGTTGGATAATGTCGATGAGCGTGCCGATACCGTCCATGTCGTTGGGCACTGTCACGTCCACGAACCGGGAATCCAAGGTGGTCGCGTCCAACTGCTCCGCGCTACAGCGCCTCGAAATCTCGCCCTCGCTCAGACCGGCCCACCACTTCAACAGCGGCAGCAGAACCCGAGTTCTGGTTGTGCTTCCGGCGCCCTTGACTTGGTTCAGAGATTTCAGAAGTCTGCTCTTTACCTGCAGCAGTGGCGTTGCCCCAGCGTGTGCAGCGAGGAACGTAAGCACTGCGATCCTCGTAGATTGACCCATGTGGTCCTTCTTGTCCAAAGTGGGTGGTGGAGGCACCTGGTATCTTCCTTGTTCAATGACAGACTTGAGAACGGAGGAGATGTGCTCAGGATCCATGACGCATTCCTCGGCGGCTGGGAGAATCTGCAGATGCAGTAGTTTGGCGACAACGTCAGGCGGAAGTGCGCTCTTGTCTTTCTCCTTTCCATAGAGCAAGCCGGAGCCCCAGGTCTTCATTGACTTGGCGCCGACAGGAGGTGTATATAGTTCGGTGAGGGCGGCAATGAGGTTGGCAGCCGCCTGCCTGACTCGTTTTGACGGATCACTGAGGGCCGCAATGGCGTAAGGGATCAGGGCTTGGACATCGACGTCGGCCTCGTCACGGCATTGCAATCTTTGCTTGGCCATGTTGAGAGCCGCCATCCGTGCCAGGGCGGGATAGGGGCCACACCAAATTCGAATAAAAAAGCTGAAATACGTGCAGTCGTGCAGGGCTGCTTTTCGTCCCAAGGCAGGAATCTCGTCAAACTTGGGCAACAACTCCACCTGTCGAGAACTTTCCGAAACAATGGAGAAGAATAAGCGGCTGATTTCCTCAAATAGCTCAGTTGGCTCAGGCAGCAGACATTTCGAGAGTGCCTTGGATTCCTTGGATGACAGCTCCTCAATGGCAATATTCAAATCTTGTGGCTCCTTGATTGGCTGCGCCTCTCCAGCACCGCTCGGTTCGGTCGGGGCGACGAGACGTCTTGCTCTAAAAGAAAGATCCAACTTCATCTCAAGTTCCTCAATATCAAATTCGGCGTCCTGAATGACGGACTGAATAATGTTGCCGGACTTGCCGGACGTTTGTGATAAAGATATCAGAGCAGAGCCGAGTTCTCGCCGCAGTGCGCCGTCTTGGTCGTTGTTGTCGTCAAGCTCTAGAGCTTTGAGGAGGAGCGACTTGAAAATGACAGTGATCTGCTTCTCTTGAAGGATCTCGCTGTCTAGTATAGACATGATAGTAGATAGACCACGAGGATCCCCCTTCTTAGTACATCTTTCAATCAGTGCAAGACAGAGGCCGTTGGCCAGCTTGTCAACCCTGCGCTCACGGCCAATATCGATCAAGAGCGGACCGATATCCTGCACCTTCATGAGCGCTTTGGTCACTTTGCCATTCATCTGCTTCGCCGACCTGAACTGGGCCATGATTGCAAGGCAAACAAGCCCGGGGCGTACGGTCTCCTGCGTCCAACCGCGGACGGTTTGCTGCATGAAAGCGGTTACCGCAACGTCCTCCAGATTTCCCTTGGAGACGAAAATGGTCATTGCCATGTAGGAAGCAATTTGTAAGCTGGGGACCTTCTTCATCACGAGGGATTCTGCGAAAACAGAACCTATCCTGTGAAGTAAGGCCTGCGTGTTGTCGCTTTGCACCGCGGCTCGACCCGATCTAGTCCTATCGAGTATGCCGTTGATCGCCTCGGTCATAATTCCACCCCAAAAAACGATCAGAGCGGAGTACTGATATTCTCTCCTGCAAGACTCGAGAGTATATTCAGAGACGGTCGTGAGGAACTGGGGATGGTGAACGGCTTGATGAACAAAGACTGATCGTGGTGGTGCGGTTGCTGACCGAGCATATGGATCGAGGAACCGGAAATCGTGGGGTAGCCTCGAGGGTAAAATGGAAAGGAGTGTCGCAAAGGCAGGAATAGTGTGATACGGCAGGAATGTCAAGAGAAGGAGGGTCGTGTTTTCTTCATGGATCCTGGCATGTTGGTTAGTGCATGCCACTTTGTCTGCATGAGTGTGAGGAAATTGCAAGAGAAAAAAAAGGCGTACCGGAACCGACGAATAAGCCATTCAATGGCTTTGATGGCAGGCATGAGCCTCAGTTTGCTCCCCGTGAGGCGAAGGAAAGCCTCAATGTGGCGATCCAATTCCTCATTGTCCGCGGCGGACAGTTGAGTGCGATCCTGGGTCTGGCTTTCTTCGCTGAATATGGTTGACTGAAACCGCAGGAATCGGTTATCCAGTTGGCACAATTCTTCGAAACCAGAGAAGCAGATGGAATAGAGAGTCTGATAACTCTGTGCGGCGGCGACTCGGGGTTCCCAGATCAAAGACTTGGAATGAGCAGCTTTCTGGGCCTTGACATCGAGGGTCGCCTTAGAATTGGCGGCAATTTGCGCCAACTGCGCGGCAAGAGAGGTGGCCATGGCTACAATGCGTACAGACTTTCAAGTCTGGAAGCTGAGCTCACTCCGAATGGCGTCTCGGCGGCGAGTGTTGAGAGCCAGTCATGCAGCAGTGGAAGTGTCGAAGGGAGTGTGTTGCAAGGTTGTGTTTTGAGGTGTAGGCAGTAAAGTGGCATGCCGTCCTAAAACCAAATCAAAAAAAAAAAAAAAAATTAGATCGCGATGAAAAAAAAGTAGAGATTCCCCACACTTAACGTCAGTCTATCGATAAGAGCTGCCAGATGTCAATCTCCACTAAAAGCACTTGGATATGCTCCCTGACTTGATTCCGGAGTCGGACACACCCGCGACATCACACAGGGAAAACCAACAACAACACACACGTCTCGACGCCACCGTCAGGGTCCAATGGCTGTAAGTCGAGCATGGATATGGCATTTTTTTTTTGTCTTGGATGGGCGATGGATGTGCGGCGTTGACTCGTCACCAGGCTTCATATCCTCAACTCGTTCTATTTGGCGACTCCCTACTACAGGAGTCTGTCCATCTGCAAGATGGCTTTTCTTTTCAGGCAGCTCTACAGTCCCGTGAAATTCCCTGCACCCCCCCCCCCCCCCTTCCGTTATGCCACTCCTTGATCGTATCGCTCACTAAGATTGAAAAAAAAAATCTATAAACAAATAAATGAATAAAAATGAACAGGCTTCATTCGGCGTCTTGACATAGTCAACCGTGGCTTTTCTGGCTGGAACACTGCCAATGCGATCAAGTATCTCACAGAGATATTTCCGGAACCAATACCTTCAGGCCCGAAGCTGAAATATCTTGTATGGCGGCAACCCAAAGCCAGGTTGGCGAGCTCAAAAGTAACAACTCTGTTGATGACAGGTGATTCTGTTCGGGGCCAATGACGCCGTGCTTCCCTTGCCAACGACGTCCCAGCACGTTCCGATAGAACAGTACAAGGAGAACCTGGTCAAAATCATTACACACCCACATGTCAAGCAGCACAATGCGAAGATATTACTGGTCACTCCTCCGCCGGTGGACGAGATTAAGCTGACGCAGCTCAACACGGCAAGTGGCCACGCGTCGGCGACCAGAACGTTGGCCACCAGTGCCGCCTACTCTGAGAAAGCGCGCGAGGTGGCGCGCGAGAACCCAGGGGTTGTGTTGATTGATCTGTGGAAGGCAGTGATGGACCGGGCCATAGACATGACGCCACAGCACTACAAACCCGGTGGTCCATGGCTGGGTTGCCCCGAGAATGGACAGGCGGGAGGTTTGGACAGTCTTCTGCCAGATGGTCTTCACCTGGGCGCCGAGAGCTACCGCATCTTTTACGAAGAGTTGACACGCCACATTGGTGAGGACTGGGCAGGCTTGCCGGAGGAAGACTGTGCTGGATATCTGTTCCCGCACTGGAAGGTTTTGAACCCCATCGGATCGTAGTGGCCTGCAGGCCGGACCGACGGCGGAGGTTGTTTGGGTAGAGATAGAGTAGAAGGAAAATTGGAATCGATCGGATACCGTCGTGTCTCTGACGGGGGAAAAAAAAAAAAAAAAAAAAAAAAAAAAGGAAGGAATGGCTTGAACTTGACGCCGCCGACCGACCCCCGACCGTGGACAGGACAGGGCGCGCCCGCAGCCAAAGAAAAGAAAGGCTGGGGCAGCAAACCTATGTGTGACCTGTGGCGGCGGCGCTTCTGTGCACTCTGCACTCTGTGGCAGCGCAGCTCCTCTGTGGCAGCGCAACTCCTCTGTGGCAGCGCAACTCCTCTGTGGCAGCGCACGACTGCAACTGCATGTGGCGCCTCTGGTGGGCCGCTAATCCCGGGGGCGCGCATCCAACCATTCATCTCATGTTCTCCAAGGTCGGTCCGTCGCCTCCCGTTGGTGTTTGCTGCTGCTGCTGCTGCTGCTGCTGCTGCTGCTGCTGCTCTGTTCTTGCTCTGCTTCCTCAACCTTCTCGAAAGGCCAAGTCGCTTACGCTGATGAGAGCCTCACGCCATACTGCCGACCCGCGAGGATGGACGCCCGGTTCCACGTCTCGCGCGACGATCTGTACAATCTGCAGATGGAGGTCAAGCAGGTCCAGTATACACAGGCAAGCCACGCCGAGCGGCTGTTGAGACTGGAGAAGCGCAATGCCGACGATTCGGCACTGAAATCGGTGTGGAACTCGCCCTTCCCTGGCGTTTTGGGGGGCACCCCTCATCAAGGTAAAAGACGACTGGCTGGCTTGCGCGCGTGCGTGTTCGATTCGAGCGTCTCGTCTTCTTCTTGTTCTCCTCCTCCGGCTTTTCCTACCCGTCTCTCTCTTTTTCTCTTCTCCTGCCTGCCCCCTGCCCCCTCCCCCCTCCCCCCTCCCCCCTCCCCCCTCATCCTTCCCTCCACCTGCTCCTCAAAGACGACGATACTGATGCTTTTCATGGCAGGGCCTGTACAGATACCCCACAACGATGTTTTTGATGACTTGGATGAGCAGGGAGAGGAACTGCTCGGCTCTCTGCACCTGGGACCAGCTGAGGAAGAGCCGGTTCGGCGCGGCGCGGCCTCACGGGCAAATAGTGTCAGGTTCGATGAGAGCGCGCTGCACGGCTCCAGCTGGGGCGGGCAAAGCAATCGCCACTCGGAAGATTTTGGCCCGATACGTCCAGGGAGCGGCCTGCTGATGGAACGATCTCTCTCACACAAATCCGACGGAAGGCACAGTTCCGCAGGCCACTCTGTCCATTCACATCACTCGGTGGCATCGGGTCGTGCGAGCAGTCTTGGCCTCGACAACAACTACGCCACAGGGGACGACGACGTGTCGTCTTTCGAGATGCCCGGACCGCCTGTGTCGTTATACGTGCTGGGCACTGTGCCCTCCATCATCCGCTGCTGGCTGACGACGAATTTTGCCCACGGAACCCTCCTGTACGCCGACGTCTGCACGGGCTCGCAGAAATCCATCGTCGAATCCTCCCTGCTCAAGGAGCTGGATCTCTTGGAGGAAGTGGAACGCGACAGCAACGGGGTGTATCGGATAAGGCTGAACGTGTATCTGGCCGAGGCGGTGGTCATGCGACACGATAATCGAAGTAGTGTCCCCAACGGGGCCGTCCCCTCAATGGCCGTCATGTTTGAGGTGCTCGGAATGGAGTCAACGAGCTCTGCTGCTGCTGCTGCTGCTGCTGGTACTGCGTCTGCCGCCGCCGCCGCCGCCGATCACAAGGCGATACGGATCTTCATCGGAAGCGACGCCCTGCGAGCCCACTCGGCCGACATTCTCTTTTCGCAAAACACCATGGTCCTCTACGGGGACGAGCAGGAGCGACTGCGGGTGCCATTCGTCAGGCCCGAAGACGAGAAGATGTTTCGCAACATCTGCACAACGAGCATGATACCGGCGGGGAAGCCGAGATTAAACGCCAACGCGACACCCTTTGTGCTCCGAGGGGGGGGGGGATATGACCAGCCCGCGGATGAGGCCAGTCGAGTCGTCGCCCCGCCCCAGGCAGCAGAAGAGCCTGCCCTCCGAAACGGATCGAAAAACCACGCAGCGTCGCCGCGCGAGCAGGGTGCAGCGTACAGCAAGCCCGTCGAGCGTCCGACGACGTCCGAACACGGCGGCGAACTCGACGGCAGCACACCAGACGCGGCCGACTCGGAGAGCGGCGCCAAGGACGGACCCGGCATGTCAGACGGCTCGCGGAGGGAGTCGTCGACATCCACCGGCATATGGGGCTCATGGCGTCACGGCACGGGTCCCACGCCCGACGGAACACCCCGAGAAGGCGGTAACCTAAGCGGGTACCAACCGGCAGGACGAAACGGCCGAAGCATGAAGGTCCTAAAGCCGCTCAAATCGGGTTCCAACTCGGCCAGGCCGGCCGGCAGCGCCGCCTCGCACGAAGGCTCACCCCTCCCAGCCAAGCCTAGCCACAACGGCAGACGCAAAAGCCAAGCGAGTCTCAACGGCGACGGGAGTGGCGCGAGCGTCACAAACCGGTGGGACGTCAAGCGCTCCGTCAGCTCAGGCGCAGACTTGAAAGCCCAGACGGCGCCCCCCAGGAGAGAGGACCAGAAAGGAGGCGCCGCGCCGCCCCGGTCGACAAATCCCGTGGGGGTCGCCTCGGCATTCTCATGGATGACCCCGGCGACCAAGTCGTCTAAGAGTTCAGCAGCAGGGGATTGACCTGGTAAAGGACTGGCTGGCGCGCTGGCTGTATGGAATGGGGTGTATGAACTGGGAGAGAGGTCCGGGGGAGGGAGGGGGGAGGGAAGGAGAGATTTGTTTCAACATGTGCTTTTTTTTTTCATGCCATGTTTTGTATTTCTTACGAAGATATGAAGGACGTGCGTGCGAGTTTTTTTTTCCCTGTTATTTTTCTCATTTTATTTTTTTACCCGGCTCTCGCCAATTTGCTAGAAGGCCATGTCATGTAGAGGAGGAAAATTCACATGAGGAAGGAAAGCTGCATCTGCGAGGCGGACAAGTGGCGCTCAACGAACTCTTTTTTTTTT
Source organism: Claviceps paspali (assembly GCA_013435705.1). NCBI lineage: Eukaryota > Fungi > Ascomycota > Sordariomycetes > Hypocreales > Clavicipitaceae > Claviceps > Claviceps paspali. The sequence goes on along the minus strand of JABAEC010000017.1, from coordinate 121,540 downwards.
TTTTTTTTTGTCTGTCTCTCCAAGTAGATGACATGTTACCACCCACTGTGCAAGATTATGATTTTTTTTTCTTTCTAAATGCCCCCCCCCCCTCGCAGCTACATCTTGGAACCGGGCGATAACCTCTCCAACACAACCTTGGTGTCGGCCATGGACCCCTTGACGAGACCAATCAGTGTCCTAAAGGCCGGGCTGGAGGCGTCGCCTACGCACTCGTACATCCAGCTCTCGGACGAGGTGACGATGATGCCGGGTTCGGCGCGCAGCCTGTCGAGAGCGATGCGCACCTCTGCGGCGTTGCAGCTGCTTACGGCGTCGGCTATGACGTAGGGAACGTGGCCGGCGTCACGGAGGGCCAGCGCCGTCTGAGTGATGCATATGTGAGACTCGATGCCGACGAGGGCGATGCGCGAACGCGGTGGTAGCTGCGAGGCGAGCGGGGGGATGAGCATGGAGAACTTTGTCTTGTCGAGGGGTGTCGAGGGGAGGAGCGGCGCAAGGGCCGAGACGGTCGGGCCGAGCTTGGAGGCTGTTTGGGTGGTTGCATGAATGGGAATGTCGAGGGCTCGGGCGAAGCTGAGGAGTTTGCGGGCGGTGATGACGCTGGGAATGGTAAGCTTTGTCTCGAGTGTATGTGTGTGTGTGTGGTAGTCTTTTTCTTCTTTCGTCTTGCTTTCTTGTGTTCTTGGGTTTGTTTGGAGAACTGGCCGAACGTACATGGTATCGAATTCGTGAATGACTGCGCGGAACTTCTCCTGCATATCGCAGACGCTGGGAATGTTAGAAACAACGGACTCTTGACAGACGAATCGGACTTTTTTTATTTATATTTTTCTCAAAGCTTCTTCATGTGTAAAAGTCAAAAGCTCTTGATGCTGCACGCGGGGGTGGCGCATCCCCGGGGACGTGGTTCGCATCGTTGACCTACAAGATGGCGGGGTTTTCTAGACGGCAAACCAGTCAGACGTCACTTTCTCTTTTTACATTTTTCTGCTCCGTCGTGCGAAAACTCGAGGACTGCGCAACGAGAAGCAAAACAAAAAGAGAGAGAAAGAGAGAAAGAGCGACAACTTACCGAACCGCAGTCCACTGGCAGCACGAGACACGGCCATGGTGGCGGGATGAATGCAAACACGCGTGGACGCACGTGCAATGATGGAAAAGAGGGAGAAGATGCAACAAGCGATATGTTGTTGTGAAAGAGAGGGGGGGGGGAAGACGAAAAGGAAAACGGCACGTTAGTCTCTTTATTTTTCTTCAGGACAAAAAAAAAATAGATTCTCAAAAGATAAAACGGGAATGCGCTATTTGTCAACGAAGATTTTAATGGGACCCCCCCCCCCCCCTCTCTCTCTCCCCTCTTCTTCAAGCCTAGTGCAAGCCAGGCTGAAAAACAAAAAAAAAGAAATGAAGGATGATAGGAAAACAGGCCAGCGCTTTACGAAGATGAAGAAGAAAGAACAGAATCAGAGAAGAAGACGAAAAAGAAGAAGAAACCGTTATGGATGTAGCACCAAGGGACACGGAAGGGCCAGACACAGACATGGGGCGGGTGCAGAAGCAAGGGGAGGGGGGGTGACTTAATCCACAACGCACCCGGTTTCATTCATATCTTGACTCCCCGTTGAAAGTTTTTAAAAAAAACGAACAGAGCCGAGATGATAACAAGACCGCCCATAGCAAAAATAAAAAAAACCACATGTTCGAATGCGACTGAGGCTTTTATCTCTCTTTTTTTTTTTTTTTTTCTCCGGTCAACTGCGGGGTTCGGCGGAAGGGAGGGGAAAAGGGAAGGAGCGAGCGGGTTAAATGCGGGGGGGGGGGGGTAGCTCAGCGGACATGCATCTATCTCCATCCTCCATCTCGGGCGTCTCGGGCTTGGCGGGTTTCGAGTTTCGACTCGACGTTGCCGACAGAACGGGTGGTGCCGGCGTTGGGGACGCGGGTCTCGTATTTCTGGGTGCAAGTTTGCATCAGAATTAGGTTTTTGGCTGTTTCAGTGCCACCCAGGTTGCATCATCTTACCGATCCGCTCCCCTGCGAGCGGCTGCACGAGTCGCGTCGTCGCTGCGGAGAAGTTTTGATACGAGGAAGAAAGGTGTCAGTCAACTTGATACATCGGCTCCTGCGACGCCACGTCTACAATTTGCTGCCGCAGGGGACCAAGTAAGAAGGACATGACAAAAAAGAAACACATACAACGAAGTCAATGATGAGATAGTAAAGTTCTCTAGGTGCAGATTTTCTTTTTTTTTTTTGAAAAGAAAAGAAAAGAAAAGAAAAGAAAAGAATAAAACATTTCCCAGCTCAATTTTCTCTCATTACAGTTCTCCAAATGCGATTCCCAGCTCCATGTTTTTTTTTTTTTTCAAATCACGCTCGCTGCTCCCGTCATTTTGCCTCCAAAACAGGAAAATGAGGAGACATGAAAATAAAAGAGACATGACGAGGATTCATCATCTCCCACCAATCCATCTATGCCTGAAACGCCCGCCCCGGCAATGCAGCCATCAAGACAAGATGAGACACCGCGCAACGCAAGTCTTGCGAAATGAAACGTGAAAGATAGAACGAAACAACTACAAAACAGCTTAAACTGCAAGAAGACGGAAAGGAAAATAGGAAGAACGGAACAATAACAAAGTAGCTTGGAAGAAGAGAGGATAGGAAAAACAAAACATGAAAAACAATGGAACTGAAAAGATCAAAATAAGATACTAGCTTAAAATAAAAGAGGACAGAAAAAAAAAAAGACCTAAACAGCAACCAAATAGCTTAAAATAAAAAGAGGAAACCAAGACCAAAAACAATTATCAAGTCTCGTAAAGGTAACCTTGAGGGGGAAAAAACATAAAAACCAATAGAGAAGAGAAAAAAAAAAGGCCTACCATATGCCTTCCTTCATCTTCTTCTTCTTCTTCAGAAAAAAAAAAAACAAAGACAAAAACCCCACCCCCGTTCATCAACTCGTCACCTCGGCAAACCACGTCCTCAGCAACCCAGCCAGCGCCATCGGCAGCTCCTCCAAGTTATGCACAATAAGATAGTACTGGAACGGAAACGTGTCCAGATAGCGCTCGATGACGACCCTGCTCGCGGCGCCGTCCTCGCCCCTCACAAACTTGGCCTCCTTGAGCTCCAGCACGCTGTCGCCCTTCTTCCTGCCGCCCTCGTCCATGATGATGAAGACGACCATGATCCTCTCCTCCATCGCCTCCCGGAGCAGCCTGCGGATCGAGTCGTGCGCCGACGACGGCGTAAGTCCGTCCGACAGGATCAGCGCCAGCTGCCACAGGTCCGCGCTGCCCCCCGACTGCTGCCGCGCCGCCCGGAACTTGTCCACCGTCTGCCGGATCAGCAGCGCAATGTCGGTGCGGTCCTGTGAAAAGGTGAACTTCTGCAGCGCCTTGGCCCCCGCGTCCAGGCCGAACGGCTCCGTGAGCTCGTGCGCCGTGAAGACGTCGCCGCCGAATCCCACCACCCCGACTTGTCCGGCCTCGAGCATCGTGAGCGACCGCGAGACCATGACGAGCGACTCCAGCGCGAGCCTGCCCGACGACGACTCGCCCATGCTCCTGCTGTCGTCCACGCAGACGAGGATCTGGTAGGTCCGCTTGGTCGGCACCGCCCGTCGCATCCAGATCTTGTCCCGCTTGTAGCTCGACGCTATGTAGGGGATGATGCGCTTGATGTTGAGCCTCTTGCCCGTCCGGAACGACCCGGACACCTTGGTCGACTGCGACGGCGTGAGGATGAGCCGCAGCTGTGAAGTCAGCGACAGCGACAGCGCGTGTGACTTGCTCTGGAACTCGCTCCACTGTCCCAGACATTCGCCGTAGTCGCGGAGCCCGCGTGCTTCGTCCGAGAGGTGCGTCGCCGACAGCTGTTCGGAAGTCTCTTCCACCGGCCCGTCATCCTCGGCCTCCTCCGCCACGCCCATCTCGGGCTCTTCCTCCGACGGCGTCATGTCGCGCTTGAAGTTGCCTTGCAGAGTTTGCACACCGCTTCTGCCGTCGTCCGCCTCCTTGCCGTCCCGTTCATCGGCCTCTGGCGCATCAACGACATCCATCTTATCGACGTCTTCTTGCGTCTCGTCATCCTCGCCGCCGTCCTGCTCCATGCGGTGACTCTTGGCTTCTTCCGTCTGTCCCTTTTCGTCTTCGTCCTCGTCTATGGCCATGCATTCATCAATCGGCTGCACCTCATCCTCGTTTGCTTTGCCCATCGCTTGCGTGTCTGCAGACGCCTCGTCGTTCTGGAGGTGCTGGTATTCCTGCCGTCCCTGCTCCAGCGCGTCCGCCTTGTTGTCTTCTGCGTTCTGCCCAGACGCGTCGTCCTGCCGCGAGTCCATGATGTCGGCGTTCTGGCGATGCCACTTCTCCAGGGCGTCGCCCAGCTTCCGGAACGGATCACTGCCGGCCGGCTCCTCGGCGTTGTCCTCCTTCTCTTGGGGCCTGTCCACCGTCTCCTTTGAACGAGACGCTTCTCCTTTGCTGCCCGCGCTGGTGTCTTGGTCCGCTGCTCCATCACCCATCTCGCCCTGATCTTGCTGCGCTGCCTGGGCCTGGAACGTTTCGTCAACATCCATGGATTGCTGGTTTTGGTCAAGACCCGAGCTCTTGACGTCGCTCGGAGCTGCATTCTCAACATCGGCCTTGGCGTCGTCGTCCTCGTGCGGTGCGGGGGCTTGGTCGTTCGCCTCGTCCTTGACTTCCTCTCCGTCGGCTCCCTCGTCCTCATCGTCGGATTCTACCTCTTCCTTGACCTCATCCGCGCCATTGGCCACTTCTTCCTCATCCACCTCATCCTCGCTCATCTCCTCGTCATCCCCAGCTTCCTCTTGCCGTTGCTGGTCTGCAGCATTCTCCATTGCATCCTCCTCCCCTTCCTCCTTGCCGACCGGCTGCTCTTGCTCTTCAGGCTCATCACCTGCATCCTCGAGGTCTGATAAATCGTCTAGGTCGTCGTCGCCGTCACTCTCCGACATGCCTTCCTTGTCGTCCAGGTCCAACTCCATGTCTTCCGGGAGGTCTAGCGTCTCCTTTTGATCGACGTTCTGGTCTTGTCGATTCAGTTCCTCTTGCGCATGTACATCATCTTCCTCCTCCTCCTCCTCCTCTTCCTCCTCCCCCTTCTGCTGCTGTTCGTCGTCCTTGTTCTCCTCGGAATCCGGCTGGGGCTTTGCATCTTTTTTCTTCGCATCCTCTTCTGCGGCCAGTTGCTCATCGTCATCTTGCTTCTGTCCCTTTGCCTCGTTTCCTTGCTGGTCCTTCTCAGCCTGTTCCTCGTCGTTGCCGTCCCACATCTTCTCGTCCACTGCGGTAGGATCAAGGTCATCGACGTCGCCGGCTTCTTCGTCCATGTCGTCTTCCTTGTCCTCTTCGTCATCCTTCTGTGAACGCTCATCTTCTTCATCGTCCTCCTCGGCAGCAACACTGCCCATCTCGCCCTCCATGTCCTCGTCTGCCATGTCCACCGCATCCTTCTCATCTTGAATGTCCTCGTTCTTCTCCTTGTTTGCTTCTTGTGCCAGCTCGGTGAGGTCCTCGTCATCCTGTACATCTTTGCTGATATCCTCCGCCCCTTCACCGTCGCCCAGTCCAGTCCCGGCTTCCAGCTGACCGGCATCGCCCGATGTTTCGTCCGACTTTTCTTGGGGGGTGCAGAAACCCTGAGAGGCAATCTGGTTGAAGGCCTTGGTCAGGTTGTATGCCATGTACGCAGCTGCGCGATGCAGTTCATGCCCCTGTTTGATGCTCTGCGAACACAGGGAGAAGAATTGGTCCAAAATTGGGGAGGCGAGACCAACGACACAAACCGCCGCCTGGCTCGTCGGGGCATCTTCCAGTTGAATTTGCTGCATTATTTCGATGCATCTGCGGATGCTACGTTCCACGTTGCCCATTCGGAGGTGGTGAATCATGACGAAGAAGGCATCGTTGTGTTTGGTGAGCCATCCAGCTTCCTCTTGATCCCTGGGAATGGCGACGCCCTTCTTCTTGGCCCCCTCGATGGCAACGAGAACCGTATCCGTCAGCGTTGACACGGAATCGGCAAATTCGATGAGAGCAGTGTCTTGTCGAGAGGTCTCGACACTGGTGACGTCGGCACGCGTCCAAGCTGTGAGGTGCCCGATAACGAATGCCAACTCGGGACGTGCCGCCGCCATCGATCGCAGGTCCTCGTTCAATTCGTTCAGATCGCTCAAGACCTCTTGGCCTAATTTGTCGTGAGAGTCCGAGCTGAATTGGGGCGGGAGGCTGAGGAGACCACGCGCGGCGGCAGACCGTGTGCTGATCCGCGTCGCCCACTGCCGCAAGCTCTCTGCCACGGCCTGGTTGTCGACCTGACCAATCCTGCCGTGCATTTCGACGAGCCGGATGGCAAAGTCGATGCCGTGAACGAGCCACGGTAGCAGGCGAGGCCATGTCGTGTGGTGCGTTTTGATAGCTAGCGCTCCGTTCTTGGAAACGTCTCCGAGGTTCTTGAATTGGGCGATTGTTTCCTGCAAGCTGTCGCGGAGTTTACTGGCAGTTCCGAGGCTTTGGCGCTGGGATGTGATGAAGTTGATCAAGCCTTCGACAAAGCCCACACTTCTGACCACTTCGGCACTTGACAAATCTTCAGAGTGTTCTCGAGCAGCTTCTCTGGCCCGTGGCGCAATGTCCAGCGTCTTGTGCAAGAAATACTCGGCCTCTTTGGCCGCTTCGGTCTCAGCCACGTCGAGAGCCGCCAAGTTTGATAACGCGACAGCAAGCGAGCTTTGCTCCGCTAGTTTGTCTTGTGACAAGTTATGCTGCAGTCCCATGGCCCGAAGGTCCCGCAGCGTGTCGGCAAATAGCTTGCGCTTCCTGGTCTTGAGATGCTTGACTTGATCCTTGTTTTCGTCGTTGAGCACCGGGGGTGTTTCCTTTCGCAGTTCAGCCATGGACGCGTTGACCTCGGTGACGAACTCGAGAACCAAGTTTGGCACATTGGTCAACACCTCGGGACTGTGTGTGATTTGTCTCATGACGGAAACTGTCTTTGATACGTTTGCCAATCTCCTGTGCCTCGCGAGCCACCCAGGCAATGTCTCGTCAAGAAAGTGAGGTCCAATGGTCAACGCTCCAGCTACATCGGGGCTGGCCGCGATGCTGGTCTTCACCGTGATGCCCTCGTCGGGCAGTCCCTGGGCAATGTACGTCTTCATTTCTTGGCCCAGTACGCCCCGGAACTTGCGAATCAGTCTGAACAGCTTTTGATGAGATTTCCGAGCACTCTCCCGAAGAGCATTGATGTTGGTGTCTTTCCAGCTTGCCATGAGGACAACATCCTTCATCTTCTTGTCAATGGGCACGCGGCCCTTCTGAATGGCCTCGTCGGCGGTCTTTTCGAACCGTGCGTAATACTGGATAAAGTTTTCAACCGCAAGGCGGATTAGGTCCAAGGCGGGATAATCGTGAACCAACAGCCGGATATGGCTCAACAATTGACGCAGCAGAGCGAGCCGAGTTTTGAATTGGCCCAATATGGAGCTGGAGAAGTAAAGCTCCAGATTCTCAATCAGAGATTTCGCGTATTTTTGCAGCTCGGATGGTGTATCGGCCATTGTCAAGGGCACTGCGATGAGGACTTGGTAAGCCACAAACCACCAAGAGTAGGCATCATCTTGACACTTCTTCTGCTCCATGTCAAACAGGTTGGCCCACGTGGAAAGTTCGAGGCGGCGCCATCTGATGACGGTGTCAGTCAGGAGATTGTGAAGGGAAAGGACGGTGTGAGTTTTACTGGCCCAGCCGCCGAATTGCCACTCATACACATGGGCATGAAGCTGTTCGACTTTGGGTAGCAACTTGGCCAGAGGCTCTCCGTGAACTTGCTCGGTAAGCTTGTCGCACGATTGAATCACATCCGACAAGGGCTGCATGTGTCCGATCTCATCGACGAGTTGCAATTCGTGGAAGCGAGCTTTGATCTTGTGTGCGAGCGAAACCAGCTGCCGGGCTTCGATCAGGTTGGCGTCCGTGTAGAAATTGTACGTCTTGCTGTCCCTGTTGGAGACGAGGGATTGCAACTCTTCTGCCTTTTCTCCCAGCAGAAGAACTGCGCTGGTAAGCATCGTCGAGTTGACGCTGTGGTCCACGTAGTCTGAACTCTTCATCTCGGCGGCAATGCGCTTCCCCACAGCCATGCAGGACTCGTGGAAAGCCGCTGCGGGCTCTTGTTGGCCTAAGAAGATTTTGCGATGAGCCTCCGCGACCTTCAAGGAAGTGGTCCGAACTTGATCAGGAGTCTTGTCAGCGCCGGCCGTGGCGCCATCGTCGTCGCCGTCATACGTGGGAAACAGCTCGTTGAATTCCGCGGCATCGATTTCCTCCTCGTCCTCCAGAGTGCCACGAAACCTGTACAAGCTCGTGTTGGCAGCCTCGGCCTTCCTGTCCGCATCCAGCTTCTTGCTCCAATCATCGTAAAAGCCGTGAAAGCACTCGAATACAGCCTCTCGGTGGGACACAGAAAGACCTGCGAGTCCTTCGACCGCCACATTCGTACTAATCACGCCGAGGAACTCGAAGCGGTGGTTTCCCAACTTGGTCGGCTGAAAATCTTGAAGCAGGCGCCCCGAAAATGGCGCCAAGTCTACGAGATGATCAGTGGCGGAATCCAAACGTTTTGCCCTGGTGGCATCGCACAAAGAGAGGCCAACCATGAGACAACGCAAAATGTTGACCGCTGGACGCGCCATGTCTTGATATGCTTCAAAGCGAGACGAGAGACGGTCGATGAGTCGGGATACATTCTCCCGGACCAGTTTCAGTGCATCCTGGTCAGAATTGTCCAGCCTCGAGCCGCGACCGTGAATCATCGTCTGGAGCCCAGGATTCGCGATTGTCTTGAGAATGTTGGAAAATTCCGCGTGGAGCTGAGCAAGACCAGACCTTTCGGGTCGGAAAACAGGCCGCAACTCCTTGGGTGGGGGGCCGAGTTGATCGAGTTGACTCTGCAGAAGATCTATTCTGGCGCTTGTCTGTTGTCCGGTGAATGTGGATTGAAAAGCTCTCAACCCAAGCAGCCTGTCCCGGAGAGACGTCTCAAGCTGGTCGTAGAATGCCAGTTCTGCCTTTGGCTGCAGCTGCGGATCAAAAACTCGATCTGGGACGTAGAGCTTCACAAGTCCAATACTGAAATGAAGCCAAGCCAAGGCCGAGAAATACGCTGCTCTGGCTGACTCGCTTCTGGCAGCCACAATGCCAATCATGGCAGGAATGAAATGGTCTACAGTAGCCTGTCGAAGATGAGCAACGTCGATGGCCTGCAAAAGCTCGTCAAATACTGGATTGGGTGACTGAAGGCCCCCCTGGGCGATCGGCGAAAGTGACTCGATGTTGTCTTCCGTCTTTGCAGCACAGTTGACCAGCTCAGCCTTGAAATGCGAATCGTGGGCCTCGAAAGTGTCAAGAAGACTGTTCCAGAGCAGGTCATTGAGACGGGCGAGGGGGTCTGTCATAATCTGCGAAGTCAACGCGGCCAGGTGGTGTCCGAGAACGGGCAGCTCTGTCTCCAGAAGGGCCAGGGAGCGTAGGCTTACGCCGTCCATATTTTGCAGCTTTTCCCACATGGACGTTGTCAGCTTGCCGTCCCAGACAAAAACTCCCTGGTCGGCCAGATGGGCCAAAGATTGCAATCGAACGCCCTTTCCTGAAGAACTGGCAAGCATCATCGTGCTTCGGGTGGGGACGTTGGACAGGGTCACGAGCTGGCTCTGAGGCTCGAGGCTTTCTCTCCCATCACTTGAAGATGATCGCAGCATCCACAGTTGTCTGAGATATTCAAACTCCGATGCGAAAAAGGGGAGAGTTTCTTGTGTCTCATGCCCGATGCGAGTTTCCAGCTCCTCAATAGCCACTGTCAGGTCCTTCACGAGCTGCTCGCTCGACGCGGAGTCGTTTTTGACAACGATTTCGCAGGCGCTAGCCAGGGCCCTTTGAGCTTTTGACAGGTCGGAGATGGGGGAGGCAGCTTTCCATCGAAGAGAATCGAATCTCGTGGCGAGATCGCCCAGCTCGTTGCATCTCTTGAACTGGGTCTCGTTCGAGATGGGAACTGGTCGGAAGGCGTTCCAGAGCGCTTCCATGCTTAGACCCGTCGACAGCTGGAAACCACTGTCGAAGCTGTTGGATAGCTGATTCACAACCAGCGACAGGAAAGAAGAATCAAGCTGCATTGTCATGGGTTCGACAAATGCCTGCAACTTCCTGCTCCCCAAGGTCAAATGAGCTTGAAAGTATGCCTCGTCAAAATCCTGACTGGACGCGAGAGAAACAGTCTGTTCCAAAAAGAGCCCGAGAATCTCGAGCAACTGAAGACGTGCGAGAAAGGGACCAGACAAATCTAAGTCCTGTTGCAGATAGCTTTCCATCGCAGTCGTGACTGACGACAGGAACAGACCGAGCTTGACCGTCGAGTCTTTGGAGACTGCTGCAACGCGATCGCTGATGAGAGAACGCTGCAGACGGCTCAGAGAAGCCAGCCTGGCCACTTTTGCTTGCCCTTGACATCGCTGAACTGTGAGGCGTATCTGGTGTATGCGTCGAGAAATCTCGTACCGCGATCCAGTCCATGAAGCCAGATTTTCGTGAGAAAGTAGCTTGGATATTATCTCATTGTTCAACGTGTGAATTGACTGAGATTTCGGGGAACCCCCAGTAGCGGCTGCCGGTAGTTGGGAGTAAAGCTCCATGATACTTCGCAGGACCCCCGACCCATGAGGCGTTTCGAGGAAGAGCAGTAGGTCTTGCGACGCCGATCTGAGCTGGTCGTTGTGCTCTCCCTTACTTGGCAGCTGACTGAGGAACCGAGAAAGCAGGGACACATCATCCAAGGAAAGATGCTCAACTGCTGTTCGAAAAACGTTTGCCGCCGGAAGGTCGTTTCCGCTGTCTTCGCTGTTTCCGCCCAGAGTCGCTGATAAGAGTGCCCCATGGTAACGTTGTAAGCTTCCCTCGACCACCGAGATTCTGCTGAGACACGCTGCTGATTCCGGGGGAGGGGCATGTATATGGATCTCGATGGCTCTGTTCCTCATCGCTCGCGAAAGCTCCCCGTGTCTCGGGTCCATCGTCAAGAAGATTCTGAAATCTGGATGGGGCCTGATGATTCTTGGCTTGCCATCTGCGTCGCAGTGTTCATTGATGCTCAGGAAGCCGTTTGGCTCCAACAAAGAATTCAGACGATCCAGCACAGAGGCGTTGCACATGTTGGCATTGTCCAGAACCAACCACTGGCCGGTAACAAGTGCCTTGATAATCACGCCGTCGAGCCACACAAACCGAGGGTTGTCAAGATGGAGCGGACTTTCGAGCAGTTGCTTGACCCGTCTCAGAACAACACCAGCCTCCGCATCGGATGAAACTCTTTCCAGTAGGGTGTTAATGGCGGATAACGCACGATCGAGGCTCTCATGGTCGCCGTTGTGTGCGTCGAGAAAATGCAGCAAGTTCAATGCCTCGACAGGCGCTGGAGATGGGACGAGCGACATGACGGACGTCTGCAAGTATTCGCGCAGGTCAACCAGGGCCGCATTGACTTCGCGAAGGGGATCAGCCTGTTCGAAGCCGCCGACGAGGTCCATTGTGTCAATATCCGCATTCATGGGGAAAACCACCAGGGGCTTGCCTGACAAGGCCGCAACGTAGTTCAACAAGGACGATTTGCCGTATCCCGAGGGACTGCTTAGAATGCATGGAATGTTTTGCTTGACGCAAATCATGATCGACTCCAACTCGGCGAGTCTGGGAACAATGTCAATGTTGGGCAGATTTTGAGGCTGCACGTCCAAGTTTCTTGGCAGCAGCGCGAAGCCCACTTGACCAAATCTGGAGTTCAAGTTGTGATGAAGGCTGTGGCTGCGAGGTTCCCGGCCGATCGCACGAGCAAAGAGTTTCGTCACCTCTTCTCTGTCCTTTGGCGTGCGAAAACGCTGCCTGACAATGATATCGAAGAAGTCATCCAGTCGTGCGGTTTGAAGCAGCGTGTCAGACGAGTTCAGCAAGTGCAGCCATCTTAGAACATCTCGAAGGTTGAACTCCCAGGGACCTCCTTGCGCGCCAAAAGTCTTCTCCACCACAATCTGGTGCTCGAGTTTAGATACAAAGGCGATCAAACGAGCTACTGCACCATCGTCGAGTGATGGAAAGTTGTGAGCAGCGATGATTTTCAGATCTTCGTCCTTGAATACGTCTGCGTATACAACAATGAACCGGTTTACGAATGAAGCCGGAAGACCCTTGCGACCGCCGCCCTGATGGTGCGGATTCTGAGCTGCGAATAAACGAAAGTCGGGGTGGCGTTTGAAAACCTGGTCGAGCTCAGAGATGTAGACCTCGCCACGGTGGTCGAGGCATGCGTTCAGCCCTTCCAAGACGGACTGAGATGCAAGATTCATCTCGTCTAGCAGGACCCATTCACCCCTCTGCATTGCCTGAAGAAAAGGGGCATCTCGCCAGGCAAAGTTTCCGGCTTCTTCGCCCTCGACAGGAACGTCGGTGCCAAAAAGATCCATCAAGTCTGTCTGGTCGGACAGGTTGATTCTGGTGAGGGGCCGACCACACGCCTGCGAGAGCGCGGCCACCAAGGTCGTCTTGCCAACTCCTGGGCTGCCCTCGAGGAGGATGGGCTTCTGCATCTGCAAGGCGCGAACCACCCTCATAGCGTTGAGCCTGGTTGTCGGGGCATGGAGGGCGAACGTCGGGTCTGCCAGGCCTGATGGGTCTCGAGGCGTGCTGAAGCCACCGATGGAGAGCAGGTTGTCCTTGATGACGAGGGCGGGTTCTGTCAGGTAGATTTCGGAAACATCCTCTCCCGTCAACTCCCCGAGCCTTTTGAGGCATTCCTGTCTCTGGTTATGGACGGCGTTCATGTCTGTAGCCAACATGGCCGATGGATTGGCTCCGATGCTATCAATAAAGATGGCTGCCGCGCCATGAACAAGAGCGACGAGGGGGTTCTCAACTTCGAAAGTATTGATGAACTGCACCCAGACCAAAATCTCTCGGATCGAAAAGGCAGTGGTCGCCATGGACCGGAAAGTCTCGGCAAACCAATGGGCAAAGTTCACCATCGCGTCGACTAGATGTTTTGACCGATCCGAGAGCTTAGTCTTGACAATCTCATATATGTCATCACTCTCAGACAATGGCGGTACCCAGATTTCGGTGAACCGATTTCTCAGCGCAGGCGACAGCTCCTTCTTGCCAAAATCACCTCCGGGATTCATGGTGGCAAAAAACTGAAACCCATCAGAGGCAACCACAAACGAGTTTTCGATGCCCTTTTCGGCCAGCAGCAACGTTCTTTGGGTCTCAAGAACGGAATTGAGTCTCTCCAAGACAGAGTCGTCTGCTAGGGAGATTTCGTCCAACAGGAAGAAATGACCACCTCTCATAGCCTCCACCAACGCTCCGTCAGACCATTCAAACAATGCTTTTGATCTAGTCTCATTTGCCGCTATGCGGTCGCGAACCATTTGAGAGATGCCATTCGTTACCGACGCGTCGAGACTCTTGTATTTCGCCAGCTTTTCGTCCAGGGTTGGAGGGAGATGCTGACCCAGGGATTCGAGAAGCGCAGTCAGGTCCGCATCGAGCACCTCAGCAATGGCGCCGCGGTTACGAACTGGCCGTTGGGATCCAATCAGATCGCCTGTCTCTGTGTTCTGGTGGGCATTGACAATGTGTAGTCTTTGTTTGAGAGCCTCTGCCAGCAACTGCACAACAGTAGTCTTGCCACAGCCAGTTTCGCCGACGAGCAGCACAGGTTCGTTATTCTCCAGAGCGCGAGAGACGAGCACATACAGCCTCCGCATCGCGTGAGTCCAAACCACGCCTTGTGTGTTCGATGCCTCGGTTATCTTCTTGAGCTCGGAGGCTTTCGAAGCAGAGTAAAGCTCGTGCGGGTCGATTTTGACTTTGAAGACTTTTTCAATCACGTCTTTGACAGCAGCACGTTCTTCCTCGGCGCGAACTCTCTCTGCGAGAAGCATGAAGCCGTGTGCGGCAATGTCTTCTCTCGCAGCCGCCTCTCTGAGTGCCCACCGAAACAGGTCTCTCAGGGTGGCAAAACTGTCCTTTTGTTCAAAGAGGCGACTTGTCTGGCGAAGCCTGGAGAGCTCTTTATAGACCGTCACAATGCGACGGCAGTCAGGAGGCGATGTGTTTCGACTTCGTTGCTGAAGAATGTATTCCAGTTCGTCCTCGGGAATGTCGTCAAAATGCAACTCCAGGAAACGGTTTCTAAACGCCCGCGACAAGGCTTTTCTACCCCCGTAAAGACCAGGGGGGTTCTGGGTTGCGAAAAGGATGAAGTTATCGTGGGGGCGAACTATTTCTTGAGTTTCGGGGATAAGAAGCTCCCTGTTATCATCCAGCAGTCGGTTCAACGCTTCCAGTACATCAGTCGGTGCCAGGTTGAGCTCGTCGAGCACGATCCAGTGCCCTTGTCTCATGGCTTGGACGAGCAAGCCCTCTTGAAAGCGCAGTTTCCCATCCGAACCAGAGACGTAGGTCCCTAGATATTCTTGGAGATCGGTGTGTTCGTGATTATTGATACGGACAAACTTGTTGCCAGTGAAGTTTGCAAGATATTCGATCATGCTCGTCTTTCCCGCAGACGTGGGCCCCTGAATGAGGACGGGAAATCGCCTCGTGGAAGTCGCTCGTACCAGATTCAGTAAGTTGCGTTCCACGTAGGGGGTGATGATGTAGTCTTCGCGTTCGATTGGCGTCTGTTCGCCCTGGAAGAGCCAGTAATGACGGTCGCGGCTTTTGTTTTGGAACTTGACGTATTGACGCCCGTCGTTGGGGTGCTTTGGGGGCTGTGACAAAAGAGACTGAGGGTTGCCGTGCTTGTCAAGCAGATGATGGTAGATAAGCGGCAATAACGCCTTCTCCGACTCCCGGTCGAGGAGGGTCAGGAAACCCATCGAAAATCCTTCATATAGTGCCCGACGAAGACTGTACAATGGTGCAATAGTGGTGACATAGCTCAGTACCCTGGTCAGGGTACGCAAGCTGAAGTGAGGAACCTCGTTGGCGCCGTCCACCAGCCTCTTCTCTTCTGCCATTCGCTTCGTGTTCATGTACAGACGAGCGATGTCATCGGCGGCCTGGTCCATTTTGGTGCCGCCGTTTCCAAGGTAGGTCTTGATTATGGTGAGCAGATCTTTCAAATCCGTGTCAGGACTTTTGACGTAGAGCTCAGTGAACCTCGACCGGATGCCAATCGGCAGATCTCTTTTCCCAATGTCTGTGGCCGGGTTCATGGCACCAAATATGCGGAAGTCCGGGTGCGCAACAATCTTCTCGATTTCGCCCGTCTCGGAAAGAAGAATTGAAGGACGTTCCTGGGGTCCGGTGAGCAGATCGGCGATGCTTTCCAGAGTGTCGGGCGAGGCCAGGTTGATTTCGTCCAACAGGACCCAGTCCCCGTTCCTCACAGCCTTAATCAGGTTGCCCTCGACAAAGCTAAAGGCAAACACGCCAGATCCTCCAGATATTTGAATATCGAACTGGTCCAGTTTCTGGGCAAAGGTGTTCCAGCGAGGCCGCAATTCCAAAAGAGACTGAAGTTTCGATTGTGTCTTCCTGCGTTTCGCTGGTTGCTCTGAGCCATCCGGGGCGCAACCCTCTTGCTCGGCTTGAAGCAGCTCCATTTGACTGACGATCTTGACAAACATTTTCGGTGCCTCTTTCCACAGCTTGGACAGCCTGGACCATTGGGATTTCGCAAAACATTTGGCGACTTGGTCCAAGTATTTTTGGTTTCTGGACACAGATATTCCAGTGGCTGTGAATAGATCCTCAAACTCCTCCTTCAGGGGCACTGCCAGGCTGCGCACATTGACAGGCTTGAAACCGCCGAGCAAGTCGCCAACCTCACTTTGCTGTGACAAGTTGACGGCGATCAGTTTGTGGCCTAGAGAGTCTGCGAGCTGCTGTACAACAGTCGTCTTTCCTATGCCTGTTTCGCCAACCAGCAGAACGGGTTCCTCGTGCTTGATGGCCACGGCAATCTGTTCCAGTAGCCTTTTTGCATGGGCTGTGCTTGCAAAAGGGCGTTTGGATTTCGGCGACCTAGATGCCAACTTCTTCCTTCGCAGCTGGACCCGTCCGATGCTAAAGGCCCGTTCGGTCTCGCCCAAAGGGGGTATATTGGCAGACAAATAGTGGTCTGCCCGATCTTTGGACATGTGCATCTCCTCTGCGATGGCGTAGGTAAGGTGTTTTCCGAGTTCAGCATCGGGGCAGCTGCCGACAAAGCAGTCCAAGGCCTCCATGAACATACAGTCCCGCGTGGTCTCACTTATGGGCTCGTGGCCGCTGGTAGAGCCGGCGGCCAACAGGCATTCTCTCAGCCTGCGGCACCATTTCAGCAAATCACGCAAATTCACCTGCCGATCCATGACGCTTCTTCCTCGAGACATGAGATGAACGTTTCTGCTGAGTTGCGAAAGCCGATTATGGACGGCCAAGATTCCAGGAACGAATTTTTGAAGCATGGGGTATTTGTTCAGGACAACCTCTTCTAGTTCTGGCGCGGCGAGAGGCTCGGCGTAAGAGGTTTGCCAAAACCGCATGCCCACAAGCGAAGGCAGGTTTTCTCGCCCGTCCAAGCCTCGTGAGGTTCGGACCGTCGCGAATAGCCGGAAACTGCTGGCTGCCTTGATTCTCTCTCCGCGGCTAGGAATCAGCAACTCCTTCCGCTCGATGAGAGGAAGCAGCGTGCTCAAGACCTCCGTGGGGGCTCTATCGAGATCTTCAACCAGAACCCAGCGGCCCTCTCTTACTGCTGTTGTCAAGACACCTGGGCGCCACTGGAAACTACCTGGTTTGCCGTCTGTTGAGTAGAGCCCCACGAGCATCTTCGCGTCGGTCTGTTCATTCAAATGAAGTGTGACCATGTCTGAATACTTGCCCAATTGCATAGCAAGCTCGTGAACAAAGGACGTTTTGCCGACCCCTGCCATGCCATGAAGCAAGATCGGATCCTCATGGCGTAGCAACGTCGCCAAGCGCTCCATGTTGCTGGTTGTCGTTTTCGTCATGACCAGCGAGGATGACGCGTCGCCGATCGGCCCTTGCGGCCTGGGAAGCAGTGCTTCGCCATATGAGACGACGTACGGCGTGAGGCCCTGGAGACAATCGCCTTGATAATCTGCCTGCAGAGCGAATTTCACCTTCTCTCGTAGAGCCAGCACCTTTTGCGCCCGTTCCTGCTCAAACAGCGACAGAAATGCGAAATCGACTTCAGCACCATCGATAAGACCAAGGACGGCCTCCCCACCGCCTAGATAACAGTCGATCAGGGCTTCGAGTTTAAAATCGGATGCGTGTAGTAACATGCAGAATATGCGAATCGCGAGGTACCGAACCGGCCGGCTCTCATGCGTAAAGAGAAATTGCATGTAGGACACGGATGCGAAAGGACTATATGTCTGAAAATCAAAATTTAATAATCTCCATAAAGCAATGAGACTTTCTAAAAGCTCCGCCTCGTTCAAGTCTGACAACAGCTTCTCGTCGTAGTTTTGAAGGAACAACTGCACAGATGACGGCCGGTCGTCGGAGCCAGAATCATGGCCCGAACACCGCAGAAACGAGGCCAGATACGGTGCAAAGGGTAATAGCCGTGCGAATGAAGATACGATTCTGACTCGAAGGGCAGGAAGTCCGGCGCTCATGATCCAGCGCGCGCAAATGTCGGGGAACACATTTTCAAAATGTACAAAGACGTGCTCTGTAAGTGGTGGGCAAAGAGCTGCTTGAGTGACACCGTCCAGCAGCTTCGCAGTCGATTTTTGCCGGATGATGTCGAGTAATTCCGAAGGCAGATGATCCAAGACGGTCGCGTCCATCAGGAGCGACCTCGTCTGCCTTGAGACGTCAATCATGGCCATGATTGCGTCGTTATTGACAAAACAGTCGTCGGTAACTCATCAACAAACGCCTGCGCACTTGCTTGTCCAGACTTTTTTTTTTTTTTTTTAACAAATCTTATCGGTTTGCAGGGATCTGGTCCGGGAACGATGGGTTATGTTTTTCCGGACCAATCAGCACTGCGGGTGGCGCATCAGGGAATCACCACCAAGCCAAAGCCAAGCCATGCGCAAGCTCGAAAAACTTAAAGGCGAGGCTCCTCATCGAGAAAGCTGCACGCCAACCGATTCCGTCACGCCCGACAATTTCAACTCGCTCTGCGCCTTTTCCGCATCGATAGCCATGGCCATGTCTTGCCGATACGCCGCACAGAGCTGCGCTCGCCAACTGTGCTCTGCTCGCTCGTCCAGAGCCTCTGCACAGATACTCCGCGTTACCTCCTCGTCGAGGAGGTTCAACTCGACTGAGGCTGCCGCCACGAACCCCAAGATTGCCGAGATTGTCGACCAGATTAGCAAGTTGACATTGCTCGAGACGGCAGACCTCGTCTCGAGCCTCAAGGTGCGCCGACATGTTTACGGCAGAGTTTGAAAGTCGATGGGCTTTCGTAGCTGACTTCTGGAGGGCAGAGCAAACTGAACATCCCCGACATGCCCATGGCGGGTTTTGCTGCCGCTGCTCCCGCCGCCGCTCCCGCAGTCGAGGAGGCCGAAGAGGCCGCGCCAGCCGCCGCCGAAAAGACACTCTTCACCCTCAAATTGCAAGCGTTCGATGCCGGCGCCAAAGCCAAGATTATCAAAGAAGTCAAGGGCTTGCTGGGGCTCAGCTTAGTGGACAGCAAGAAATTCGTCGAAAGCGCACCCAAGATGATGAAGGAGAACGTCCCCAAGGAAGAAGCCGAGAAGATCATGGCTACTATGAAGGAGTTGGGCGCCACCGTGGTTATGGAGTAGAAGAAGTCGGGCCGGGGGGGGGGGGGGGGACAGTCGTGTGGGAGATTTCCCAACGATCG